>CP137672.1:35218727-35314479 GCA_037976565.1 Mesocentrotus franciscanus | reverse complement strand
GTAATAAGAATGATAAATAATAAAAATGATGATAATAAAAACAATAATGATAATGGTAAAACTGATGATTACGATTACATTCATGTGATAATAATAATAATAATAATATTAATGTTAAGCTTCGAGGGAGTAATTCATTCTCATAATAATAATAATAATAGTAATACCAATGATGATAATGAAAATAATGATAATTACAAATGCAATAATGATGAGGATAGTAATAATAATGATAGTGCACGGGTTCTTGTACACATGTAGCTCATTCTGTGACACTTTTACTCCTGGTTCACCGGTAAAACTTGTTTATGAATAAAAAAATGACGATTCCTGGCAATGAAGAGTATCTGCGTATCCAGGTTTCATCCTGTGTTTTAAGAGTGTACTAGCATTTCAGATATATTTTCCCAATTAAAATATGGTATGATCGAACTGGTTAGTCTGGAACGCTCCTGGGTTCGATCAAGAGAAGATTGATGGTGAAAGGCAACAAACCCAAGACAATAATCTGTCACATTATGACATGGCCAGGATCCCTCGTGCATAAGAGCAAAGGCGTAGACCCAGGGGCAACGCCCACCCCCTTAATAGTTAGGGAAGGTGAAAGGAAACCAGCGTGGATTGGGAGAAGGTGGGAAAGATAGTCAGAGAGAGAGAGAGAAACAAGGGAGAGGGGTGAATAAAGACACGAGAAGAAAGTAACGCGAAACGGTTTTTTCTGGATATTTCTATACCTCTTTCTGTCACATTTCGTCCATAATATTAATGAGCCCCCCACCTCCCCTTCCATGATGCTAGTGCACCATCAATGGCGGACACACGGTACTACAAAGTAGATTTTGTGAGTAAATGAGTGTGTGAGCAAATATGTTTGAATGACAATACCCCCACAACCACCATACTCACTACCATCACCATCACTATATACTACCACACAACACCGCCGCCATCCCCACCACCACCACCATGTACCCTTAGCTTAGACTGAATTAATTAAAAGGAAATTATTTAAAAAATAACAATTTCGACTTTCTGTAGTCACGAAAAGTATTTTTTTTTCCTGCATGTACCATTCAGATACCACGAACAACATTATACTGTGTTTATGGGCATTACAAAAAAAAACCTGTGCTTTATCATAATCATGAGAAAAAATTTCATCTTAAGTGTGTCCCTCTTGATAAAACTGGGGCAATAGATACAAATGAGGCTTCTTTATTTGCCCTGAAGTTAATATACAACTTGAAATCTTGTGCATCTGTTTATTTATCGCGGACACTGGTTTTGATATTATCACGAACGAATTAATATTTGTGTTTCAATCAGTTATTAAGCCTACTATCAAAGTGGGAACAGCCAGCACATGCATGTTGTACTATGTGTAAGAAATACCCACCACGTCTGTAGCTTTTTTCCTTCATACTATTCAACAACAAAAAATTGAGTGGCTTTAGCTCTAAATTATTACTCTCACTGTAAAACGAAAGTGTTCTTTAAATTCATATGTGTCGTGGAAATCCACTGTTTAAGAGTCATCACTTCACCCCCCCCCAAAAAAAAAAAAAGTACTGTGACATTCACTCCATAGTGGTTCAAATTATTCTTAGAGTGGATTTCCACTCAAGTATGTGTTAGTGAGTGCAAAATCATTGTCAAGTGGATAAAATCACGTTTGAGAAGAATAGTTGATTTGTTAAAACTCTTTAATAATACACATAGAAATTACGATTTACATCATAACATTTTCCAGACCATGTTCGAGACATTCACACAATACATCACACCTTTTGATATTTTGTGACAACTTCTAAATCATCAAGTTTGTTCACATACATATTAACAACAACAAAAATCATATCCTTAATTTATACAATACTTTATCAAGTTAATGCGGCAAGTTCGCAAGAACGTCAGTGTCTTAAATATGAATAATCCCAAAGGACCACTTTCAAATGTTAGTACTATAATTTCCGCCGATGCCACTGGTTTTATATATTGAGCTTAAAATTACCAGGTATATTATATGACAAGGCTGAAGTACTTTTTCATATTAATTGTAAACATATTCTGTATAATGAACATTGACAACAAAAACCATATTTTATCTTTCATCACGTTAATTTTTTTTTTTTTAATCATCCCCGGGACCATTTAAAAAAATTTGTGTGTGAAGAACTTCCACACAACCTCCCCTTAGACCATTGTTTTTAATTGAGCTTAAGATTGCCCAAGTATGCGAAAGGTTAATACAGGAGTACATTAAGTTTTGCTCATGATTGTAAATGAACATCGACAACAACAAATATTATACTCTATCCTTCATCACGTCAGTGTCTTTTAAAATGATCTATCCCCCAAGACCTATTGCCTCGTGGTGTAACCAATTTATTCATGATGTGCATGCCACGGAGGACCTTCATATCACCAAAATTGAGAAGACCTTTTTCATGGCTCCTTCTGGGAGCTCCGTCTCCTTTTTCTAAAATTATCTATCTTCTTTTACCCTATATATTTTATACTGCTGATATCAGGTAAGTCATTGGTCGTTTGGGAGTTATTAAAGAGTCTTTCCATGAATGTTTTATACGTGGCTGTGTGAAGCGTGCGTTGGCGTCGTGTAAACTTGCTGTAGTGAGCGTCGGGATGCGTTTAAAAAATTAAAAGCATAATGCTGAAAGCAAGCCTCCTAAGATACGAAGTCTTGCATTTCTAACCGTTTTCACAAATTTCCCCTACACAATGTCTCTCTTGCGTTTTTATGTAATACACTGCACTTCGTTTGAATGAGAAAAAAAGGGAGCTATTATTCAATTGAGGATAATTTCAGATCATCTTATTCTTGAGAATGCTTGTTAACAAAGGTAGTCAGCTGATTATATTTACAATAAAACCAGCTGAGTCATATCCGATTAAATTGAAAATGTATTTATTGTACTAAAAACACTTGGCAGCTCTAGTGCGTGCAGTAAAATTTACAGTTCATATACCTGATTCAAATACATCAATGGCAAGTTACAAAAATTCACTTCTACATAGGGTCTTCTTCTTTGAAGAATGACTATTTGTTTTTGTAACGAGTCTGCTGATGCTCATCCTACTAATACAAAGTTATCAGATAAGCAATGTAAACAAAAACACAATAAAGAATATTTATTTTGTGTATCATATCATTATTTGCCACGTAACTCATAATGATACGAATGCAAACATTTTAGGTTATAGCTTTAATAGCTACATTCCATAATCTTACATTCGGTTTCGTTTTATTTTCACTTCGTTTGTAACCTTGCTTGACTTGTTTGAGGGTTAAACATTCGATCACAATGAAGAAAAAACGTTTTTGTATCAAGTCATTATTTGCCACGCAACTCAGAAATGAAAACGAATGCAAAAAAAAGCTTCAATAACTACATTCCACATTCTTACATCCGGTTTCTTTTTATTTTCACTTCGTTTGTAACCGTGCTTGGCTTGTAATTTCAATGGTGTTTGAGGGTTAAACATTCGATCACAATGAAGAAAAAACAGTTTTATATCAATTCATTATTTGCCACGTAACTCATAATGATACGAATGCAAACATTTTAGGTTATATAATTCTTTATTACTTCCCTATATTTATTATGGTAATAATACTTGGGCAAGTTGTGGCACTACTGAATTGAACCATGTACACAGACTGCAAAAAAACGGCCTTACGCATATATTCGAACTCCCATTACTTAGCTCCGTCAAGCCCAATATTTGCAAGGTTAAACACATTGACAATTTTTGATATTCATCCAAATCCAAATTACGTGAAACATAATTTAGCACCTCTTAACATAATAAATTTATTTAAGTATAATAAAGATTACCATCAATATAATACCCGTTCCCACTCTAAATTCCATTATCCATTAGCACTCAATCAGTCAACTCTTAATGCATTTAAATCTATTGGTCCTCGAATATGGAATTCCCTCCCTTCTGATGTAACTTCCAGCAGTAATGTTACTTCATTTAAAACCAAACTCAAACGTTCAATAATAACTACCTATGTCAAATAAACATGTAATTTCATCTCTCCTCCCTACGTTTTCTTACTTCACCTTTTCCTATTTTCATTTGCCTGTATGTTTAGTGTTTAATGTTTTAATGTTTTTTTTTTTTTTTAATTAAGTTTGTTTTGTATCTCATGTTTATTCTATGTATATTTCTTTACGTATTGGGTGCCCCATTAATCAAGCCTTCGCTTTTAGGGGCATCCTGACCATTTGTACTGTATTAACAATTTTCATACATGCATGATTTGTATATTGATTTTTTTATTTTAAATGGTTTAATAAAACGAATTGAATTGAATTGAATTATAGCTTTAATAGCTACATTCCATATTCTTACATCCGTTTTCGTTTTATTTTCACTTCGTTTGTAACCTTTCTTGACTCGTAATTTCAATGGTGTTTGAGGATTAAACAATTTGATCACAATGAAGAAAAAACGTTACTCCTAAATGTTCAGCTGTTCAGCTCCTTCGTCGGTGATTTGACCCGACTTGACCTTCCTGACGTAATGTCTACGACTCGATTATTGCCCATGTTATTATTACGTCGGACAGTCGGTATTGCATCGCTGACGGAAGCCTGTGTAGCGGAACAGATGAAATTTGGGAGGTAAATATTTGTTGTATGAAGATCAAAAGTTTAACTAAACATAATTATTGAAAACTAATACCGATGAACTTTCACGAGAGAACCTTAGTGCTATAAAGGTTCACGTCTGTACGTCTTACAGTACCAGGGGGTGTTTCACAAAGACTAAGATCGACTTAAGTTGGACTTGAACTATAGCAGGCCATTCATGCTACTGGTTGCTCTCACCATTGGTCTCTCATGGGACGTAACAAATCTACAGAATTTACATTTTGGATAGTTCATTGTTGAAGAAAAAAAATTACTTACATTGTAAACTTAAGTTATATTTAAGACTTGGACTTATACGGTATGCGATTTATGCCCTTCAAAAGTCTGGAACCAGATGTAAATTAGAGGTAAAAACCTAAGAAATTATGATCTTTAGATAATTTTTTTCCTTCAATAATGAACTATCAAAAAATGAAAATTGACCACGATTTGTACGTCCCTTGAGAAACCAATGCCAGGAATGGTTAAAGGAACTTGTGGCATGAACGGTCTGCCATAGTTCAAGTCCAACTTAAAGGGATCCGGTAACTTTGTCTCAGATTCTGAAACAAAATTCTGGATTTAGCTCATGATGCAATGATAATCATAAACCTTTAGGTCAGTCAGGAACCCCATGACTTTTACAAGCTCATCGCCTGTCTGATTATCAAGATATTTATGATTGGAATTACAAATTTTGAAAACCGTTCGCCTGATGGTTTTCATAACACTATAGTCAATTAGGGAAAACGAGTATGGTAAAACCGGTCAATCAAAGATTTTTACTTTTTTGAGGCACTTTTTGATCATTTTGAAGCGCAATTTTTTTAGGGCTTCATTATTACACCATATCACAGACACTAATAAAATGTAGGGCCGTGTATCTCAGATTCAACACTGTTAAACGATCCCTTTAAGTCGATCTTAGTCTTTGTGAAACGCTCCCCAGGAGTCATTATTTCAAATCTTGATTGCATCAAGATGTTGATATACAATGTTGGAAAATTTGCCCTGTCAATATCAAAGATAAAGTTGAGTTCTGGTCATGCGATTGCATTGTGAAAGAAATGTTGTGGTATCGATCAGGAAAGGTTGATCATCTAGCATATAAGTATTGGTGTGTACTGCAAGGTTCTGGAGTCATAAAAATGATAAGAAATTTGGCTCAGTCTTGGTAAAGTTACAAGCACTGTACACAGAAAGATGTATATGGGACTACACGAGCATGTGGCATAAAAATTCGTCCCGATATTTATATTACATGCCATATTTAGAATAGTGAGGTATTTAAAGGGCCATGCTTTTCAGGTAAAATTTTTTCTCTGATGCTCTTCCACACTTGCATAATACAATGATAACACTCACAAATTATTTTTCACCTCTTCCCAGAACTCAACCTGCTCTTTAAGTAAGCGAAATAACACTTAATGTAGATTTTTATTTTGTTGACAAAAGAAAATTAATTTTTTACAGTCCTGATGTCGTAGGCTAATTATTTTTGCAAACTTTACTCCGCAATACCCCCGCATTTATGGAACAAATAATTTCATTAATTGTAATATTTGTCCAAAGAAAATAGCCTACAGTGTACTTCCTCAAAGTTATATAATCGTTGGCAGTGGCGTACCACAACGCTGGCCATTGAGAGGGCACTGGTGTCATGGGGGCCGGGGCGCAACTTACGGACCGGTAAAACATGGTCATGATATAGTTGTGGAGGTTGTGGAAGGGAGTTGTGTCATGTTCAAGTCGTCTCGTCTCACTCTCTTTTAACTCTCTTTAAACCTTGAGCATCAGTACCAGTATGTAGGATGACGAGTGATACTTCTCTTAAAATTGAATTCCTTTTCCTTTAAAATCACGCAATACGTCCATTCCAGTAGGCATACAAATCGAAAATATGACGAGTGATGCTTCCCTTTAGACTCGAAGTCCATCAACGGGAGTTACAAACTCGTATTTCGATAAGATAAGGTTCATCATCAACATAACTCGCCGGAAATGTTATCATAAACAAATGACTGCAGTATAACAATTATGACTATATACAGTCATGTGAGCAATTATATATCCGTTGAATAATATTTGTGCAACCTTAATCCTCTCTTAATATGATGTCGTTCATACACTGTATATGAAACAAGGACATTGATATGTTCAGTTGCGTAGCAACAAGGATCATGGAGAACACTGGGAAGCAAATATTTTTACAAGCATTGCTTCTTTTTGGTTCCCCCATATTTCACGTTATGTTAATTACAAACAAATTATTGATTATGTAATATTTTATTGTACTTTAGTCTTCAATTTATTCTTTAATTTTATTTCGTTTTTGAATGTATTGTTTGTTTGTATAATTACTGGTTCAAATTTATTTGTGAAATATGGAAATAAATTCAAATCAAATCAAAATAAAAAAACATCTCCCAACCGCGCCCCCACTATGTGGTGAAAAAACGGGAAAGGGAGAAGAGAAAGAAAGAAAAGAAGACACCTGTAACTAACATCTACCATAATTCCGCGAACCCTCTCCCTTATCGTGTCTGTATAGCCTTAAAAATTTGCGTTCCATTTTCTGCCGCCCCCCCCCACCATCAAACGTTAGTGCCCCCTCGATGTAATGGATGGACTCACACTACGCCACTCGCTATGTTTCACGTCCTTTCGCAATGTTAAAATTTGCACTCCAAAGTAACAAAACACGATCGCAAAGATCACTGAATAGAGCTAACGCTCGATTTAAATATGCTTTACGTTTTGTTAAAAATAACGAGGATTCTATGCGTGAAGATTCTACAGCTAATCAATTTGCAGAATCACAGTTAACAGGAATTTTGGAAAGAAAGTAGATGCATGAATAACAATAAATCACCTTCACCTACTAACATTGAAGTTGTCACACGAGATGCTGTATTTGTGAGCTGTGGAAAAGGCATTATAGAGAATTGCTTAATTGTGTCAGAAGTCAAGCGCGTGAAGTTAATAGTGTTTCTTTTCATGATGACATGATTGTTTCCCCGGAGGAAATTAAAGAAGCTATCAAGCAGTTAGACGACAATAAGTCATATGGTATAGATACTATAACTGCAGAGCATTCGAAGTATGCAAGTTTAAAATGGTTGTCTCTACTTACTGTATGTTTTTCTGGTTTTTCATGGTATTTTGCCAGATAGGATGATATCTGTCATCTTGGTTCCTGACTTCCAGTATTAAAAGACAAAGCAGGTCGCATTGCTAGTAAGGACAATTATAGACCAATTGCATTGGCCAGTGTTCTTTCTAAAGTATTGGAGAAATTATTATTGTCTAGGTTAGAACTATATATTTCTATGAATGATAATCAGCTTGGATTTAAAGCGAAGCATGGAACTGATAATGATGTGTATTTTGTTGCTCTAAAAGAGATTATTGCCAGTTATCGTAGAAGAAACTCCTCTATATTTGTTTGTTTTCTTGATGCCTCCAAAGCATTTGATAGAGTGAATCATGGATTGTTATTTAAGAAAATGAGTAACAGGGGCATTCCCCTGTATTTGATTAGAATATTGATATATTGGTATGGTCACCAGACTATGATGGTGAGATGGGGTAACTGCCTCTCTGGCACCTTTAATGTTGGTTATGGTGTTCGGCAAGGAGGTATATTGTCTCCATACTTATTTAAATTGTATATGGATGATTTATCTGTAAAATTGAATAACTGTGGTACTGGCTGTTTTGTTGGTAGTACCAAAGTTAATCATTTAATGTATGCTGATGATCTTGTTATCTTTAGTCCATCAACTGCAGGTTCACAGAGCTTGCTAAATGTTTGTTCTCAGCTTGGTATAAACAATGAAGTTAAATATAACGCGAAAAAGAGTCACGTTATGATTGTGAATTGTAAAGAACATTGTAAGTTGGTATTTCCTGATTTTTATTTGTGTGGTGCTAACTTGATGTTTGTAAAAGGCTAAGTACTTAGGTCAATATTTTACTGAGGATCTGTGCGATGATAGAGATATCTATAGACAATGTCGTAAACTTTATGCACAGAGTAACACATTGTGCCGAAAGTTTCCTATGTGCTCTCGTAAAGTTAAAGTTGAATTATTTCGAGCTTATTGTACACCGTTATATACTGCACATCTTTATAGAGTAGGTACAAAAAGAGCAGTATAAAGAAGCTCATGCATGGTAGCCTATAATGATACTATGAGGATGCTCTTACGAATACGTACATGTAGGCACTCTAGTGCAAGTAAAATGTTTACAGACGTAAATATACATGCATGTCAAGCTGTTGTAAGAAATCTAATTTTCAAGTTTATTCAGAGAATTGACTCTTCAGAAATTATGATTGTTAAAATGTTGGTTAACCCATTGCAAAGCAGTACAAGGTTCACCTCAGACTTGTGGAAGTTCTGGTTCAGTAGCTTGTTGCCACAGTCGGCAGAGGTTGTTTAAAGTAGTTTAGTTTTGTTTCTCTAATATCTGTATATGTGTTCCCATATTATTGGTGTTCATTGTTTATATCTACATGTGAATATGTCAGTTTTATTAATATGTTCCCCTCTTATTCTTGTTCATTGTTTATATCTACATGTAAATATGTTATATGGACCTCTGCTCTTGCAGCCGAGTCTGGAATAAAGTCTTGATAAGGCTAGATTTGGAGGTCATGTTTTTTCACGATCGCAAAGAGTCTATAATACACCATGATCACGTATACAGAACTGGTGAACGACGGTGCTGGTACGAGAAAGATCTTGAGGCGTAATATCTTTACGTTATTCTGGGAATTAGGTGACAATTTTGGGATTAATGATACAAAGTTCTGATATACTAAAGTTATTAGAAAATAACTTCAGGCCGAGATAATTATGCGTATAATATACCGTGTATCCATGCGTGCATAAAAATGGCAACGGGGTTGGAATAATGTGCATACCACATAATTTAAGTGATTAATACAATTTATTAATAGCCCCTTTTTCGGATGCACATTCCAGAATGTCTATTATACCTGTAGCCAATATAATGAATATAATTTTCCATACAACACAATCGCGAAGACTTTCCAACAATTAACCTAAAGCATTTACAAATAGTCTTGTAGATCCATCACATTTAGAAATATGCGAACGTTGCAATGACGTATTACATAATCCGAACATGATTTCTATGGGATATACAATTAACGGTATTAACAAATGAGCCTTTCCGACGTCTTTGCGAACGGATCTATATAGCAGTACGAAGTCTTATAAATGCATACAGATTTGCCCATGACATTATAACAGGGAGATTACTCCCATCTCACGTATAGTATGCGGAAGCGATCAGGTATCATAATGCAAATGGATTAAGCAGATGGTATATCTTTCAAATCCGGATTAATTCGATCACTTTAGCAGCCATATCAAACAAAGCTCCATTCGTTTCGAACAAATTGAGTGCCGACTGATTAATTTAATGAAAAAATAATTCAGTTACAAAATAATGTGTGTGCGTCTGGTTTATAGGTCGAAAAATATAAATCACGCTCTCATAGTTCATAATACGGCTTGTAATTGGTTTAAAGGGCAAACTGAAAAGGCCCATTTTATTATGTAACTTTTCTTCCCTCCACATAGAACTTAATTTGCCAGTCATGTATTTTGATTCATACCTAGATTTCTTCTGTTTCTTCTCAATACTATAGTAATAGGGTCATAATGCAAATGAGATTATGAGAATTGTCACATCTGCTTGCGTCATAAATATAGCTCGTTTTCGTGTAACTTCTGTCAATAGCTTATTAAGAATTTGTTAAACCTAAAAGTGAAAATAGGCGGTATGTTATTATACTATGATGATTGCCTTTCACGCCTCCACTCAATGAACCTAAAACCATATCGCATGGTTTCCCCAATCAAACAAGGGTGGCATATTTCTTCAAGCATCAAATCGCCATCAGCTGGTAATTGCTAAAGCAAATTAGCATTACTACGTCGGACATTGTCTACACTTTCAGACACGCAATGTTTTTTGTTTTGCTTGTTTCATTGTTTTTGTTATTATTATTTAATATCATTAATTCGTTATTCAAAGAGCGTGTTCTTATTAATTGTCTATGGAGTTACTTTGAGTAATAATAATTATGATATATTGTGTTATGATAACAAGATTTCAGTATGCAAGCAGATGTTATGTCTTAAATCTGGAGCCCTCAACCCCCCCCTCTCTCTCTCTCTATCTCTCTCCCTCTGTCAAGTCCACTATATTGTTTATGCATTGAATTTAATTGTATTGTATGGTTTTGTATTAGAGTGTTGCTTTCACATTATCTGATTATGATAGAAGAAATTTAGTATGCATTTACTAACACGAATTAGGACCTACTTATCCTTACATGTTAAAAACATATCATGTACTGTTCATTCATTAGTGTATGGTTTTGAATAAGGGTGTAACTTTCACATTAGCTGATTATGATTCAAGAAATTGTGTATCCATTAATTAATTTTTAAAAATAAGGCCCTACCTATTCATACATGTTCATTCTCATCTCCTCTCTTCGATCATAATCGGATGTGAAATTTCGTACCACGCATTTATGTTCAATTAATGATGAATGATGTACTGTACATGTGGTTAACAGGATAGACCCGCGCTGTGTTATCACCAATAAGTCGTGACCTGTGCGTCGCTCTTGTCACCTTTATATTTCTTGACAACTTATTATCATAATGATCATAAATAAAGCAGTCCTAAGACGATTAAACCGAAAACACCATAGCCGCCAAAGTTAAGTATAATACAGGTCTACAATAATTGGGTACAAAGTGGTTGAACATTGACCGACTGACGGCTAAAGAAACAAATATGCCTTCCCTTTAAAAAAAAAAAAAAAGACTATTATATAAAATTAACTTCCCTTCGGGTTCTACAACTCAAAAGCTTAGCTTTCACCATGGGCCCTTCCACATTTCATTCTTGTTCTTAGTTTAGTATTTTGATTAATGCATTCGAATAAATTGATATGAGGTGCTCACTTTCTATTTTTGTCGCTGTTAATAGGTACACACCTATAATGTACTCAATTAACAGACCGTCTATTGCTCCATTAATCGCAGCAACATCAATGATTCTTCTTGTACAGTTTCTATACAGCATGGAGTCTTTATTGATATCGTTAGCGATCTCACGTCGTGTATCATTTCAAGCCCTTTGTGCTATTTAATAGACCAATAATGCGAACAATACCACTGGATAGTGCACCTACAGGCATAGGAAATATCCTCAATGACATTCGAGACAATAAATCCCGAATTCGAAAGAGTAGGAAAATTACGCGAAGTTATGATAAGTTGGGCTTCATCTGAGCAATGAGTTAAATCAATAAATGATTTCATTTGACATTGTTCCGCTGTGTATACAGCATTGGCTATACATTACATAAAGACCTTTATTATTCCTATATGATATATGTGTCACGCGTACATGTGACATCACAAGGGTTGTGAATTCATAACAATTTCGGAATCAATTTTAGGATAGATCATCTTTATGATCACATTAATCGGGTGAATGAATATACAGTCCTTCCAAAGGACACCTGTGCTTGCACTGATCATAATACCAATATTCACGATTCCGGCAAAAACAAATTTGCTTTCAACTCTAAAGCGCTCACACGCTACTTTTAAAAAGTAATTCACTCTTTAAAAGAGTGATGGATATCATGCAAGTCTGAATTAAAATGAAAAATGAAATACAAATGTATGCGAAGAGAACTGAAGTACATTATTCAGTGATAATCACACATCTTTTTCTTTATTTACCCGTTCATTGTTTTGTTTTTTTTGCTTCTTGAAATTCACCCATGACATTTACGAGGGGTATGAATATTTTAGTTGTTAACTGTAATTTCATTGATGCTAAATATATTACTCATTGCGGATGTACAGTAGTATGAAAATAATTTCATTTTTTGTTCATTTCCATTTCCATCACAATCAAGAAGTATTTTTTTTATTTTAAGAAACGGTCATTCATGAATCTTATGCTGATAGACTGGAGAGCGCATTCTGGTCGTGTTGAATACATGACATGAATCCATTGTTCGTACACAGAGGAAGTATATTCACAGATGGATCTCTAGATAATGTTTCTTGTAAAAACAGAAAATCTTTTTAATGATAACAAGTTTTATGAAACAGGGCCCAGACTTTGTTTATTGACATAAATTAAGAAAATATTGAGTTCCTTTTTCAGTCTTTGCAAGATACTACAGGTATTGGGCATAGAAATACTTAATGTACATGTACCTGTACCAACATGTTACGGCATGTAAAAGGGCAAGACTGGAAGCCGCTGAGCAAATAAAGGAATCTCGTACCTTTTATTCACCTTCCAGAAGTATATCGTGTCTATATGAAGACCTACAAGGAAACAAAAGGATACCCGCTCTCCGAAGACTTCAAGACCTCTTTGAAATGCAAATGAGTGTCTTACTCGATTGGTCATCTCAATGTTATCCCCAGCATATAATTATAAAGCTATCAGGGCTTTCCCTGTTATATCGGTTGAGAACATTTACTTTAAAAGAAAAGTATAGGAAGGAGAAGAAAAGAAGAACACGAACAAGGAGAGGAACAAAAACGAGAAGAAAAAGAAGACTAAGGAGTAAGGGGGAAACAAAACAGGAACATCAACGTAAACAACAAGAAGGGGAAAAGAAGGGGACCAATAAAACAAAATAATATTAAAAAAAAAACAAGACAAGAAAAGCCAGTAAGTTATCAGTAGGCTTACCTGAAATCTTCTGAATTTCGATGGTATACTTCATCGTCAGCATACTGGTCGTCCCCTGGAATAAGGAAACGTCCGGCCGCGTCGAACACACCATTTTGATGCAGCGAAAATATGAAAAGAACCCCCAAGATGATATAAAAAGCTTTCTTGATTGAAAATCTTGACCGTATGGTAAACATTGTGGTAGGATAGAAAGATGTGTCGGTGCCCGGCGTTATACTATTAACAGTTCACAAATCCGATGATCTATTGCACACAATATGATATGAAGAGAATGTCGATTTCTCAAATTTAAAATTAACAATGATTGATAAAGATTAAATCTAGGGTCTAGATTTGTTTAAATGTAGACCTAAATTTAGATCTATTCAAAAGCCAAAGCTCGACGAGTTCTCTGTAAAGCCCTTTCATTCACCTTCAAACGTTAAATCTGCTGTTCGAGTCAAGATAGATCACAACGAGTTCTCCCAGAAGGTTTGTGAGTCTAATGCGTGAACATGGTGATGCTGTCAGCTCAGTTCTGACTTAATTTGAGGTCCACCTGCAAAATTTTCGATATCATTCCAACTCTATAGCGCGGCAGGGTCAAATGGTATGAAGATGGCGCGCCGTGCCTGGGCTGTGCGCAAGGGTACGGTGTAGACTGTACTATGTTCGTCGTTGCTGAACCGCTACATAGGCCTACACCAATTAAGTTCCAGATCTACTGTAGATTGTACAACTACAAGCAGGCCGCTATTGCAAAGAAGCATTCTTCCACACAATAATAAACTTAAAGACATAGATCCGGGTTTGTCGTCGTCACAGCGTAGCCATGCTCCGTGCATTCATTTCAAACAATGTCAATGATACTGATAGTAAAAATGTTGTAAACAGAAGCACTCAATTTATTGACCGCCATAATCAATGTTTACTTAACTTGCGACGGGAAACACGAGGAGTCATGATGTAACTTCGATCAGGACTGGTTGTAATGATTAATAATAGAGTCGACTGTTTGCTTTAGTATCACTATCCCTATCACTCAGTCTAACTTTCGGTCTAACCTTAGAAGTCTAGTTGGTGGTCTATTAATATTTAGCCTACCTTGGCCTTGCCGTGCGTTGCCTTGGAATTTGTCACGCTGCAGTTTGATGCCGATGACCCACGGATGGACATCAAGTAGGTTACCGTAGTTAAAAGCTGATCCAGTACTGCATGTATGATGTAGCTAAAGTATAGACAGAAGGTGTGGGGAATTCTTTAATTAATAAAACTGACATAGAGGCGGTCAGTGCATGGAGCGGCAAGACGTTGGCCTCGGGTCTATGTTGTAGCCAAGCCAGGTGTACTTAATCTAACTTTAAACTGTTTACTCTAACAATGAGCTTGTAAACGACTTGTTTTCCAAGTGACCTTCCGTGCCATGGTTGTCTCTGAAGTCTGAGATGAGAGGGAAGCTGCTTCACTCGGAACTTTTGTCATATGGTACCATGGCCGGTTTTATGAATTCGCTAAATCACAGCAACACGCGTGCGGCTCGACTGAAAGAATAACTGAATATGGAGCACAAACTTGTATCATCACAAGTTAAGAAG
Source organism: Mesocentrotus franciscanus (assembly GCA_037976565.1). Lineage (NCBI taxonomy): Eukaryota > Metazoa > Echinodermata > Echinoidea > Camarodonta > Strongylocentrotidae > Mesocentrotus > Mesocentrotus franciscanus. The sequence goes on along the minus strand of CP137672.1, from coordinate 35,299,460 downwards.
AGACCGATCAAGTCGACGATTAGAACACGAATATGCGTCTGGAATCATGTCGTCTTCTATATCAGTCCGATGAAATTTCTATCATAATAAATATATGGATAGGCTAGTCTTTAGCCAAGGCATGCAAGTTTTTTCCGCTGGCCTGCTGCTAATGTGGAGTCAGTTTTCCATTTAAACGCCTTGCTGGCAAATTAACAAAAAGACATGGGATTGACAAGGATATTTTAAAGAAGATGCTGACCAAAGGAGTGTACACCGAATCCGTGTTTACATTTAAGCTCACAAAATAAAATGGCAGACCACTGAAGCGCTACGACAGCCATAATTATATCTATAGACAACACGGCATAGTCGCACTTCCAGGCATTGGTAACCAACTTGCTCCAAACACACAGTTAAACACCTTTGCACCTGGGACCGGGTTACGGAAGCCCATTAGTGCCACCATGTGAATTACAGCTAGGAGCGGTATACAGGTCTAGCCTTTTAGGTTCTAGGACAATTACCACCTGTGCAATCACCCCCGGCCAATTACCAGCGGGACAATTATCCCCAAAGCACGATTACCCCGGACAATTACCCCCGGAAAATAACTGTCTCCGAGGACTCACCACCCCAGGACAATTACCCCGAACGGACAACCACCCCTCGAGGACAATTATTACCCCCGGAAAATTACCCCCCAGGACAATCGTCCCCCTAGGACAATTGCTACCCCCTCCCCCAGGACAGCCAAGGACAACCACCCCGAGGACAATTACCCCCGAAAATTGTCCCTCTGTTCATTAAAGGGGAGTCCACCCTGATACTAAGTTTGATTTAATGAAAGCAGATTTTTTTTTCCTCCGGGGGACTCAAGGGGGAGGGGTGATTGTCTGGGGGTTACTTGTTCCGCTGGTAATTGGCCGGTTATTAGAAATTCAAGCAGTCCAAGAGCCTACTTGAATTTCTTTAACAAAACAGACCAAGTGTTTTGTTTTAATATTTGGATAGAACATCCTAAAGACATATCTGAAAAGTGATGTCTTGTGTGTGGGTGGTGGAGCGTGACATCACAAGTCAATGACCTTTATTTTTACCCTGATTTCACATAACAGTCGTTTTTTGTATGTTATTTGTCAAAAAGGGCCTCAATTTTAATGAATTTGGTGTATAATGAAAGATAATGAAATTATCTATCAAATGATGTGAATATTGATAATATTTGATGATATTTTGAACCTGTTTGGGGGTTTAAAACGTAATTTTTAAACTTCTTTTCACTAAAATCATAATTTATCACCATATGTTTGTATCGGTAAATAAAGATGAAACAATGGTAATCCTATAAAATTAATGCCAAAAATGGCATTTATATTCATTTATTACACTGTGAAAATTTCATATTCATAACTCCTTTCACTGGAAGTTATACCACTCCCATTGAAATCAAGCCGGATCCTACTCAGAAAAATGTCACGCGCCCTCTATTGGCCAATCCAAGATAGTTCATCTTCTGTGGTTGGCCCAAAGTTCGGTTGAACATTCTGTAAACTGGTCAAGTGTGAATCAAGTTCAAAATATATCAATGAACTTGATGTCTATGGAAAGGATGTTTTATCCAAATATTAAAACAAAACACTTGGTCTTTTTTGTCAAAGAAATTCATGCAGACTCGTGGGAGTGATTGCCTAGGGGGTAATTGTCCTATATAATAACCTACATGTAAAAGGCTATACCTGTACCGCTCATGTACTATGTTAATTATCTGGCGGCCGTTAGATAATTCCTCTTAACCCGCTGACTACTGAATTTGATAGTTCCCATAGACTTAACACAGGGACCACCAGGTTCCCGTAAGCAAAGGGTTAAATTTTAAATCACATGGTGGCACTAATGGGTTTCCGTATGCCGGGTCGACAGTGGCGTATATTATAGTTATACAAGTCATGATGGAGCACCGGACCAGGTGCTTTCACCTCGCCCCCTCCCACATAATGAATAAGCAATATAAACAAGGGGTAAACTAAACAGAATAACAAGAGAGAAAAGGAAAGGAAAAAGGGATGAGAAAAGATGATAGGACCCTTTCGAGCACCCCTAATAAATGGTCTTGTAAATTTAAGAAGGCAGTTTACAAGCAAGACCCTTACCCACCCCCTGCCAATGATATCATTGCCCCCGTAATTGCTGGACACACGCTACGTCACTTGGCATAGGCACTTCTTTCCATTTTTTACAATTGAGATGTTAGGGTCGATCAAACTATCTCCTAACATATTTATTGAAACTACGGTCGTCATTATAGGGTCACTTTGGGGTAATGAAAAGAATATTGATTAATGACAATGACTATTTTTTGGGAGAGATGAAGCCGCCATTAGGCCGCCCGCTTCCTTTTCGGGGGCCGCCTGCTTTTTTTTTTTTTTTAAATGAAAAAACATGAAAAACATACTGCTAAAATGGTCTTTTTCGGAACTAAAAAAAAAAAAAAACATAAATGATGGCGGCCATCTTGAAAAATAGCCCGACTGGCTGTCCAGCCAGTCGGAGAAAATGTACCGAGCGGCCATTTTGAAGAAAAAAAGGGCTTCCTCCTCCTTCCTATTTTTCAAAAATGGCCTTAGTGGCGGATCCAGGATTCTCAAATTGATGGGAAGGGGGTATATAGATCGATGACAAAGAATTCCGACGAGCAAATTTGGGGGAAATAGTATTTTGTCAAATGTAGCTTTATTCTGTCTACGAAAAACAAGAAAGAACAAAAAAAGTTATCAAATCTAGCCGCAGTCGGTGGTGGGCGCACATCAGTTCCCTTTCCGTGTTTTAAGGATATGGCAAATTTCGATACTGGCCGGGGGAACGTGCCCCCAGGTGACCCTTCCTCTAATCCCAGCCGGTCTCTCTCTCTCTCTCTCTATACATTCTTCCTTCTTTCTTCTTCTTTCTTTCTTTCTTTCATTCTTCCTCGGATTTGTTTCCTTTAATAAATCTTGGGACAACCCTTTGTACATCCCTTGACCCTTTAAAAAAAATAGCTTTGATGTTGCTCTTGCTGCTTGTTTCAGATACACGAGTGGGTATTAGGTGGCGAAGACACATTGGGGCACATACGCCCCTACTGAAGAGGTAGTAGAAAATGCATCGAAAATGAGAGAATATAAATTCTATACCTGTGAAGCTCTGCTCAGAGCATAGACATCCTATAGCAGAATATGGCTCAGAGTTAGTGCGCCACCATGTGAATAAGACTATCAGTTAAGTATTGTGGTGTCAGGGGCAGACAATGAAATTGTGCCCCCATCCCCCCCCCCTCCTTCTCCTCAAACTTGTAAAAGCGAGGGAGAAAAGGGACCAAGCGGTAGATTTGTACGAGATCCCGAAGCAACTAAAACGAGAGACTATACCGACCGAGTTTTTTTTCAGCATTTAAACCCTTTAAAAATATATATATTGTTCATATTTGCACTTTCTATTTCGCCTTTTGCTTTTTTTGCGCCCCCTTTAAGTGCCGCCCGGTGGACGTGCCCCCTTCCAACCCACCCCCCCCCCTCGTAAATACGCCACTGCAGACCGTGTAATGATGCCAGTCAAGTCACAATATAATTATCTCCAATTATATCGACATTTTAATTACCATTGCTCAAATATTAAAGGCTATAATCAAACAAGGACAGTTAAGAAACAAAACAAAGAATGATGGTGATGTAGCAAAAACGGTTTGAGAAATCCTGCTGCATTCCTGATATAACACAAAATGTTGATGAAATATCGTCTGTTGAGAGCCAGAAGGGCGTTCACTCTGTGTTCAGTGCAGTGGCGGATCCAGGGGGGGGGCCGGGCCCCCTCCCCTAGGAAAAAAACAGGTAAAAATACCCTGTTTTTGAAAAAAAAAGAAGATGGGCCCCCTCCCCTGGCGCCCAAGGGGGGGTGGCGGTGAAAAAAAGAAATCACCCTTCCCGTAGGGAAAAAAATTTTGCGGGTGCCAAAAAAAAAAATTGTGGTCACAACCTCTGGCGCCCAAGGGGTGGCACGATTTTCAAATTTTCGCACGAAGTGGGCCCCTTTTTAGGCCCCCTCCCTTGCCGCCGGCTGGATCCGCCCCTGGTTCAGTGATATGAGTATATCGTCTGTGTTCAGTTATATGAGTCTCCTGCAGTAACAATGTTGACATGACTTTTCAACTATGTGTTTTTGTAAAGGTATAAATGATTTTAATTATTATGATATGATTATATTATGCATTTTGACTTGTTTAAATAATGTATGTACCTAGTTTGTATATTACAACTGAAACATGCAAAAATCAAACCAAACAAAAATAACACATTTTGTATAGGGTTGGGTGGGCCTATTACACGACAATTATAGTGTATATAAAATTATGGAGCAATATCATTTCATACAAAATCGGTAGGCTTTGCCAAATAAGAGAGAAGATATCATTATGTAGTTCATTTATATCGCAAATATTGTACGTGAAGTATGGTTTGAAAGCGAGAAGAGTTAGACCAATGATCACATTGCTTAGGAGCATGTTGCACTCCTAAGCAGTTTCCACCGCAAAGAGTTCTTCTAGACTAATCGGTTTTCACAAATGGTACACATGTCTTTTTGTTGTGGTCAGAAGGGCGATAATTATTTATATCTACTGGGAGAAAGTTCACAAGTGAATTATGTTTTACATCGTTTATCGTGGTTATATAAAATGGAACATCCCCAATCTCTCTCTCTCTGATTGAAAATTATCCCCCAAAAAAAAAAAAAAATCATATAAGCAAATTAATTGACGTATTTACAAAACCCCCTTTTCGTAATCTAACTTCACATATTCATCATTCATGGCATCATCCAGCATTGCATGTGAAATCTGAGGAAAATATTTGGTAAATGCCTCTTTGATCTCTTCACGAGACCTGAAGTAGGACTTCGAAATGCATCCAGGCTCTTTCTCTATTAAGAGAGTAGTGTCTTTGATGCAAACAAAGCGACCGTAAGGAAACGCCACGCATCTGGGGCTGGTTAGAAAGAAATGTCTAGGCATACCATCACTGCTGACATAGATATGTGTCATGCTCGGTTTAAAGTGGGCTATCTCGACACCTTTCTTGAAATGAATGCGGATAAATTGGTACCAACCATCGGTGATACGATCGGCATCCATGGCATGCTTGGCTGGGTGACCTTCGACCTGATGCAAACAAAATACGACGTCATCTTGGCGGGAAAACTTGAAACGCAGGAAGGACTCATGGTACACAGGTGACTCGTCCTCGAAGTCGAAAGGAACAGCGCAAAAATTCGGATTCCCGTTCCCGACGTCGACGTAATGCCTGCTTCCCTCACTTGACAAATTGTGGACGATTACGGCGGCGTGGTCGCTGGGATTTCCGATGTCGCAAGCGATAAGCGTGACATCAAAACCCAAAGCTTGGAGGAGGAGATAGAAGCAGACATTGTGTTGGTAACAAAGTCCACCAATCTTAGCGGTGAGAACATCCTGCTTGATCTCGGCCACGGTAGGAACATGTCTCTTGAGATGTGGCGTGGCAATATTTTTGATGTTCTGGAATGGGATGTGATGCAAATATGCTCGAAGGAGGACTTGAAGAAAGTCCTTTGGACTCATCTTGAACTTGGTGGACGGCGCTGGGATGCCCAGGGCATCGCGCACGAAGTGAAAGGCTTCGTCCGATGTAATCATTGTGTCATCTGTTGATCCCGACATTCTCTGAAGTATCAAAAAAGAAAAGAATGGAAAGCTATATCGTTAATTTTATCAATAGGCCTATTTCATCACTAGACCTTGTCGTTCGGAAACATACATATTCTTCAACTTAGATTGGAGCCCATGGACCTGCCCAACAAGATCAGAAAGATCACGTTTAGGCGATCTAAATGATGGTGGCGCACTTTAACTTCAAGTATCTGTAACATTGTGCATATTACTGTAAGGTTCGTTGAGCACTCTCGTCACGTAGTGGTAAATTTTTAAGTGGAATTTAGCAGAAAACGTCAACCAACCAAGGTTGCATGATTAACCACACAGAATAATATTAAAGGAAATCCGCTCGCGTGCTTAAAATACGCCGCCCGCCCATTTAGGACAAAACCCCAGTTCAAATTAAAGCTGCATTAATACTGAGAATCAAAAGAAAACACTGACCACAGATTATTGCAATTCTAGAATTGAATTAATTAAACATAGAGATAGTATCATACCAATACGTTTTCCGACCCTATAGATACGGTTTATGGGTTCAACTCTAAATCTGTGAGTATTTTTCTGTGTATTAATGCCAAGTATTATTCGAGGAAGGGCCGAGATTCCAATTACTTAGTTCTCAAATCTGACTTTCATAACCTACAGTTGGAGAAAGTTTCTGGCAAATTTACATTTTGCCTGAAATTTGTTGTATAAATTGAGGGGGTCTTCTCCAAAATTTTAAGTGGAAATGAGAGGGAATGGTTTATTGATGACCTCTATTATATTGTCTCAAGAGATTGTAGAGCGCCATCTACAAAACCTCCAATAGCAAACAACAACTCTAAATCTACGTATTTAGTGTAAGAGTTCAAGGGGAAGTGACGCAAAAGGAAATCATTGTATTATTAACATATTCTTTAATCAAGTTGTTCGCATAATGATAATCGAGAGGTTTTTAAACCATTCAACAACACTTCCAAGGTCCATTTCATAGTAAAAACTAATTTGAATAGTATATTCTGTCTTCTTTGTAGATCCTTTCTAGGAAAGTTCCATTAGTTTAGTGTCATAATCTCAAAGAACGATTTCCATTGCTTGAAACCCAAGACTATGACCAGTATTTTTAACGAAGGTCCGCCGCCACCCTTTGGACTTTGGACTTTGATTAACGTTGATTTCTTCAGCTCATTACATAGGCTTCATATTGTGCCAATATGCTATTAAAAATTTCATCCTGACTTTAGGTTTAAGCTCGACGGCTTCACCATGGCTGCATGCTAAAGTCAATTTTCTCAGAAGAAGTTAGCCGGACCGAGGTCTTTTAAGTAGTGCATCGAGTGTCGGTTTTTTTCTTCTTCTTCTTTTTCTTCTACTTGTAATATCCAAAGGGCTATGCAGCCGTCAGCCGTAATTAATGAACACCGTATTTTGTTATACATTTCAAGCGCATCAATGATCATTGTTGCTATTTGTTTGATTGATTTTATTTCTGAATTTTTCACCACAATAAAAGGTGAAATACAAACTAGGTACATAATTATACACGGGGGGGGGGGGGCGAGCGGGCCTTGCCTCCCCCAGCAAACCTAAAGAGAGAGAAGAAAGGGAAGGGAAAGGGAAAGAGGATAAAAAGAAAGAAAAAAAGAGAAAGAAGAAAGGTAGGGGAGATCAGTTGTGATTTTTCCCGCCAACAAGGTGCAAAAAGAAAGAGAGAGAGAGAGAGAGAGAGAGAAGAAAAAGAAGGGAAAGGGGAAGGGGAGACAAAGGGAAAGAAAGAAGAGGAGGAGAACAGAAAAGAGGGGAAAAGAAGGAGATCGGGTGGGGGCCGAAAGGGCCTTGCCTCTCAGGGTATTGCCCCCCCCCCATCAAAACAATAAGAGAGAAGGAAGAAAAGGGAAAGAAAAAAGGAAAAGAGGAGATAAAGGGAAGGAAAAAAGGAGGAAGAAGAAAGAAAAGAAGGGGAATATATATATCAGTTGCAATTTTCCCGCCAGCAAGTTGTGGATGGGGGGGGGGGCACAAGGTCCTTGCCTCTCCCCCCGCCCCCGCCTCCGCCAAAAAAAAAGAGAAGAGGAAGGGAAAGGGAAAGAGGAGAGCTAAAAGGAAACAAAAAGAGGAAGAAAAATAAGAAAAGGGTGAAAAGAAGGGAGATCAGTTGCGATTAATCCCGCCAACAACGTGTGGATCGGGGCCGAAAGGCCTTGTCCCCAGCAAACCTAAAAGAGAAAGAAGGAAGGGAAGGGAAAGGGAAAGAGGATAGAAAGGGAAAGGAAAAAAAAAGAGAAAGAAGAAAGGTAGGGAAGATCAGTTGTGATTTTCCCGCAGATCGGGGGGGGGGGCCCACTGGCGTACTAATGAGGGGGGTTGTGGGCAGTTGCCCCCCCCCAAAAAAAATCAAACGTGGTTTATTTCTAATTCGATGCCGGTGATTTAGAAATGTTGCTGAATTGACTTAATTTTCCGAGATTTTTCCTCACTTTTTAGTAAAATAAAATGACAAATTCCTAAATTTTCAGGCATGCAAGAAATATGCGTATTTAGAGGCCTACATGTCAGGGCCCGCGGAACGGCGGGGCTCGGGGGCCTTGAGCCCCCCACTTTTATTGAAAAAGGTTATTAAAGAGAAATAGGAAGAGAGAAAGAGAGAAAGAAAGAAAGAATAGTGACCTGCCAGTGTCACAAAATAATGAGGTCTCAAAATAATTTAATGCCTAAAACCCCTGAGCTTCTGGGGGCTCTGCCCCCTGGACCCCACGCCAATTAGTGTCCTGCCAGTGTCACAAATAAGGTATCAAAATATGCTCATCTGACCGTAATTAAATACCTAAAACCTCTGAGCTTCCGGGGGCTCTGCCCCCGACCTCACCAGGGGGCCTAAGGCGGCCCCTTATTGCTTATCTGACCATTATAAAATGCCTCAAATCCCTGAGTTTCAGGGGGCTCAGCCCCCTGGACCCCACGCCAATTAGTGACCTGCCAGTGTCATGAATAACGTATCAAAATATGCTCATCTGACCGTAATTAAATGCCCATACCCTCTGAGCTTCCGGGGGCTCCGCCCCTTGACCCCCGCCGGGGCTTTTCCCTTAGACCCCACGTCAATTTACGCTACGCTCTACCTGATCGTAAATACTTTAGCCTCTCCCCACCCACTTTGAAAAACGTTCAGCGGGGCCTGCATGTAAGAGTGGGTGATGCGGATTTTTTTGGTCTACCCCCCAAACGTCTTTGCTCATTAGGCCACTGCTGGTCACCATTACGTACCAATATTTGGCTCGCATAATTTCAAATTTGAGCCCCCCCCCCCTAAGGAATCCTTGATCCGCGCCTGCATATACATATTATTTAAAGGGCCCATGCCATCCAAATACAAGTTTATTCCTGTTGGTGTGTAGTCCTGCATACATCTCATATTTTGATATGTAAACTTCTAAATGTGTTTCATAGATTTTAAAATATTTTTTGAAATATTTGTTTTTCAAACTTGCTAAGCTCCACCCTAAAAATCCTCCAGATCTCATTCCCCTTGTGACATCATCTGTCAGTCATCAATGAGCTAACTCGAGGAAGTGGTATGTAACTTTGCCAAAGTTGACCACCTGTTACAATACAACAAACAATAGCAACATTGAAGTTGCTATGTCAGACATGTCAGACTAAACTAATATTCTACAATAGACAATGGTATGTAATTTCCCCCAGCTCATCAGCACACGCTCATAATAGAATTGCATGCTTTTATACATGACTGTACAAGTCATCATCATTGCCTTTGTCTTCCTGGAATCCTGGTGATGCTATATACAGCATGTCTGACATAACAACTTGTATGTTGCTATTGTATGACGTATTGTAACGTTTTGTAACAGGTGGTCAACTTCGGCAAAGCTACATACCACTTTTTCAAGTTAGCTCATTGATGATTGACAGATGATGTCACAAGGGGAATGAGATCTGGAGGTTTTTGGGGTGGAGCTTAGCAAGATTGAAAAACAAATATTTCAAAAAATATTTTAAAATCTATGAAACACATTCAGAAGTTTACAAATCAAAATATGAGATGTATGCAGGACTACACACCAACAGGAATAAACTTGCATTTGGTTGGCAGGGGCCATTTAAAAAGGGCAAAATACATATATAATCATATCATAATATAAATCGATTGAATGAATGAATATATCTTTGTTCTGGGTCACTAATCACCATTATTTATCATGTGCCTACAGGCCTACTATATAATTACATACTACGTAGTACGCCCATGCTCTCATCAAAGACTACGTTGCAGTATGTTTTGTGTATAATCAAACCTGTCTTAGTGGCCATCTCTCTATAAAGGCCACCTGTGTATAGCGGCACTAATGTCCATTGGCAAGACATTGATCTACATTTGCCACACTCAACCCAGGTGAGGTAAATGGGTATCTGGTAGGATTATTCCTTGAAATGCACTGTGCGCTAATAACGGCTGCCGGAGCTAAAGCTAGGGTAATAATTTCCAAAGCTCTTTGAGAGATGTTATTTGACTTATTTCATAACGTATTATGCGCTATACAAGAACTGAATGTTATTATTATTATGTATGCATGTGAGTCCTCCCTCGATCTCGAGAGATAAACACGTGCTGTGAAATGTACATCTGTATAAAGACCACCTGTCTTAGTGGCAATTTTTTCTGTTTCCCTTCGGTGGCCTTAATATATGCAGGTTTGACTGTAATTGGTTTTTTAATTGTATCAAATAGATATAATTACTTACCTCTGTGGACCAACCTTTAACAACAACATCCGAAACTGAAAGACACGGCTTTAGGGTTCTAGACCAGAGTGAGCTTGAGTAGATGAAGACAGAGAGCTGAGCTTAGCCTAGCTTTCCCCCATCCCTATATAACACCAGCGGTAGGCAGCTAAACCAATTCACATCGATATCCCCCGGATATCCCTTAAAATGTCAGGTCCTGTGCACTATATCGGCGTATTACACTTTAATTTGCTTTCCAATGTACATGTATTGAACCAAGTTAGTCTTAATGACTGGCGTGACCTACAATTTAAAAAAATAATAATAATTGACATTTATTTCCATCATCATGACAATATATACAAAGATATAATATGGAATATCATAACAGATAACAGATATTGCATATAAATTGACGTAAAGCATGCAAAATATAAAGAAAATATGAAAGTATGATGAAATATAATGGAAAAGGGTGCATCCGTAAAGGCCATTAAGGCTTTGTATGAATAGCGCCATAAGCGTCATGCCTGACGGATCTGGTGCGCTTTTATAAGAAGCTGCATTATTGTTATTTTTGACAATTGAATGCACCAGGCGCACAAGTAATAATAATATATGCTGAGAAAAAAAGAGGTGGGGATTTCATTTTGGTATGAGAGATGTGGTCTTAAAATAAATTATGCATTATAAAAAGAGAGAAAATATTTCTTGTTAAGTCTTTTGAATGAATTGTTAAAATGAACAGACTGTAAAAAAGCAGGTAGGGAATTCCGAATTTTAGGACCAACATAACGGAAAGAATTGTTTAATATATTGGAAGAAGCATTCCAATGATGGAATTTATCAGCATTTCTTGTGTAGTGGGTATATAATGGTCCTTTGTGGATCACTGCCCTGGTCCTTAACCTGGTGGAGTCTGGTCATGCATGCAAATATCCCGAAGAGAAGTCTCCCAACATGACTGGCTACGCACCCGCGTCCAGAAAAAGCGTCGAAAAGGTGTCTTTTCAGCTATACGGCGTCGTCGACGTTTTCCTTTAAAAGGGGTGTTTTTCAAGCACTGATCGTACACAAATCAACAAAAAAAAAAGGGGTACCTTTTCAGGTTCAGAGGTTTAGACTTTTTTTTAAAAAAGGGTACCTTTTCAGGTTCACATGTTTCGACGTGTGCGATACATACGCCATTAGGGTCATTTCAGAAAAGGTGCGATACGCCATTAGGGTCCATTTCAGAAAAGGTGCGATACGCCATTAGGGTCATTTCAGAAAAGGTGCGATACGCCATTAGGGTCCATTTCAGAAAAGGTGCGATACGCCATTAGGGTCCATTTCAGAAAAGGTGCGATACGCCATTAGGGTCCATTTCAGAAAAGGTGCGATACGCCATTAGGGTCCATTTCAGAAAAGGTGCGATACACCATACGCCATTTCAGAGGTTGATGGACACGGGTGTGTAGCACTTGTGTATGAGAGCGACCCCCCCTCCGGGCAAATGTAAGCGGGTGTTTAATATCAACAGTACATATACTAGATATGACATGATATGATATGGATTGATATGATGTGGTATGATATGATATGATATAAAAATGATATAATAATTTATGATATGATGTGATATGTTATGATATAGCCTGGAAAGTAAACCTTCACTACAATAAAATTCCTTTACACATGTTAATCATTTGCATTTATATTAATCATAAATGAGTCCTCTTACCTGTTGCATCTAGCCTGGTAGAAATAATATATTATACCGCGGTATACGGATCGAGTATTATGAATATTATAATGTCATCGTGGATAACAAATATGCTGAACCATTCATGTATGAAAATAGTCTTCTCATTCCAGTCTTTTACAATAAGTTGCAAAAAGAGTGAAATGAGTCTGAAATACACGACGGAGCACTACGATAGTATTTGTGTGTCCGGAATGAAGGTTTTCCGGAGAGTTGATTTAAAAAAGTAGTTTGAATAAGTTTTCTTGCATTATAATCATAAATCTTTTAAAGCCTATCTGCACTAGTTTGAACAGGAGGGATTAGAACTCCCTGCATGGTCACTGACAGGTGGTTATCTCATCAAATCAGCTCTCATTTAACGTAAGAAAAAGGGGACCATGGGGGACCAACGGTCACCGCTTAGGCATTGTTTGCTATATAGAGGGCGCAAGTAGCTATACGTAGTACAGTGGGGGTTCAAGACTTATGTTGGATATGACTATAAAGTATAAATGACAAGTGTTTATGATGGTTAGTGCTAATTAATGCATATTTTACGTTAAATCCAAAGGCAAAAGTATTCAATTCAATTTCTTAGGCGCCTGGATACTCACATCCTACTAAGACTTCTCAGTGGTATCACTTCTATACGCATAAGTCTATACGCATTGCAGAAGTTTTGCATAGAAAGTGGTAGTTTTTTTGCGGGGATGTTAGCGTGTTTGCACCCCCTCCCCCCAACAAAAATACCCTCTTATTTTTATGAGTAGGAAACTTCAACCCCCCCCCCAAAAAAAAGTCACATTCACAATGTTCGCTAACATGAGAATGCGTATTTTATGTACCAATTTTAAAAATATCCTGGGTAGATGAGGGTTAATAGCCTTTAACCCCTTTTTGTTTTGATTTCCCTTCAAATGCCAAATTCCATACGAATGAACGTCCCCAATTCTATTTAATGAGCTTTGTAAGTAAGGACAGTATCAGCTTGAATTCAATTAGGAACAGTTCATTTATTTCAAAACAAACAAATCAATTTTGTTACTATGTTATCTGTTATATTACTTGTAATCTTTAGAAGTTATAGTTATATAATGTGTTGAGGTTAACACTGGATAATCATATGTGGCGAAAAAGTTGTAAGTACTATTCTTAGAGTTGAATTGAATTGAATTGAATTTATTTATTCACGGTAAAACTCACATCAGCCTAAAAAGACTGCTTTTCAGCAAGTCCGTGTAAAAAGCATAAAACAGATCATAAATACATATACATCAATAAATACATAGGAAAAAACTACTTAAAGATGACATACATGCATATAATACAAAATTAAATAACAAAGTATTGCATCAAATAAAATAACAGGCATAAAGATATATGATATAAAAGGTTTCATATGAATGAATAAGGAAGAACAAAATTAAGTAAGAAGCTAACATATAGATATGTGTCATAAAAAGTGTCATTTTAATCAATAGGCATAGGGGAAGAGTAGAATTGGATAGGATCAGAAAAGAACAAAGAAAGAGAGAATGTGAAAAAATAGAGATAGAAGAAGAAGAGGGATGAGAAAATAATAAAGAAAGAGAGAATGTGAGAGAAGAGAGATAGAAGAAGAAGAGGGTGAGAGTGACGGACTAGTACAATGCATCTACCTCCAGTTCAAATTGCCGGGTAGTTGACAAGAGACGAATTCTTTCAGGTAAGGCATTGAATAATTGGACACTTGATTAGATAAATCCCTTTCGCTTGAAATTGGTTTTGGGTTTTTCTAAAGTGAGTATATTGACAGAATTCCTGAGTCCGTGAGTGTATTCTTTTAGGGAAATGCGTTCGCATAATGATTTAGGAAGCAAATTGTGTACTGGTTTAAAGATTAGTGCTAGGGCATGTTTTTTCCAACGTATTTCAACACGGTCAACTTTTAGGATAGAATAGAGCAGATTTGTGTTGAAACGGCTATCGACAGACAGAACTACTCGTAGTGCTCTATTTTGAATTACTGATATTTGCTTAAGATGAGTTTTGCAGGCATTTCTCCATAATGCCGAACAATAATCAAAATGAGGTTGCACAAGGGTTTTATATAATATTGCGGCCGTATCTTGCGAAATATATGGTCTCACACGTTTTAAACAATATATACTGGATAACGCTTTTTTCTTTACGTGTGTGACTTGATCTTGCCAATTCATTTTCTCATTTAAAATAACTCCTAGATACTTCATTGTCTTAACAGTTTTTAGAGGGATTCCGTTTATCTGGATATTGATATTATCAAATGACCTTCGTTTACGATTTGATGTAATAACCATGATTTCACATTTCTTTTCATTCAAAAAAATGTCGTTGCTATTAAGCCATTTCGATATTGAGTGTAAATCCTCGTTCAGATGATTTTGTAAATCTTGTTTGTCTTTGGAAGCGTAGTACAGACATGTATCGTCTGCATATAAAGATATAGTACAATGCTTGACAATTTTGATAATATCATTGATATTTAAAATAAATAGAAGCGGGCAAAGTATACTACCCTGTGGAATGCCACTGTTAACAGGTAAAGGAGTTGACTTTTCACCATTTATTACTGTTAATTGTTTCCTAAATAGCAGATAGTTTCAAACCAAGCCAAGCAATGAGCATCGAATCCATAACATTTCATTTTCTTCAGTAAAATTGTGTGTGGTACCAGGTCGAAGGGCTTTTTTAAATCTAGTGTTACAACTCCAACAGCCTGACCTTGATCCAGACTATTGCGGATATTTTCAGTGATTGTGAAAAGAGCAGAATTTGTAGAATAATTTGGCCGAAAGCCGAACTGAGCATTACTCAGAATACAGTTTCTTGAAATGTAATTATACATTTGTTTAAACACAACTTTTTCCATGAGCTTTGATAAAACTGGAAGGACAGAAATCGGTCTAAAATTTGATGGGTCCGTCATGTTTCCTCCTTTAAATATTGGTGTTATCCGTGCAGTTTTCCATACAGTAGGAATTGTACCATTAAAGCAATGAGAGATTCATGATGTGACGTAATGGTTTTATGATCAACGGTAGTGAATCCTTGAGAACGCTAGTTGGAAGTTCATCTAGGCCAGTTGCTTTATTACACGGTATAGAGTTCAAACATTTAAGTACATCATTTGCAGTGACCTGAGAAAATGAGAATGAACATTGAAGCGTATCGACATAGGCCAAGGGATCACCGACAAAAGTTGAATTCTCTTTTAATCGATCAGAAAAGTTCGTGAAAAAGTCATTCATTACATGAGATATTTCTTTATTATCTGTATAAACATGGTCTCCTGTTTTAATACGCTGTAAAACGGTCGTCTTATCAGGCTTACGACAAATGTTTCGCATGATTTTCCAGATTTCTGAGCTATTACCCTTGTTCTTTACAATGTTTTCAGTTATTATACAATCGTTTACTTTTCCTGATTGTTGAGGTTACAAGATTACGTAGCCTTTTATATTCTTCCCAGTCATCTTGTGAGCGCGCATACTTCTTCGCCTTATTTCTTTTATCCATTAACTCTTTGATTTTGTCATTCATCCATGGAGTACTTTTTTGTCGCACCCTCCTTTTTTTTAAAGGTGCATACAAATCTAACTTAGCTTTAAAAAGAGAGACCCATTTATCGTAAGCCTTTTCAGTGTCGTGTTCACATAAAACAAGTTCATTTTCTTTATATTTCGAGAATAAACATAATTGTGTACAGCTGGTGGTGGTTTCGTTTTACCAAGTGAGGCTACGACTAAATAATGATCACTCATGGTTACAGGCAAAACGTCACAATATTGAATCATGTTAATATTATTTGAGGTGAAAAGAATATCAATAGTTGTAGAAGTTGTCGGCGTTACACGAGTTGGCTTGGTTACATATTGTTGAAGCCTATAGTCTTCAGCTAAAGTAAGCAATCGACGTGTTTGATTAGTAAATGGTTCATTAGAGGTATCACAGTTTAAGTCACCCAGTATTACAAAATCACATGAAGTTGTCTCAAGGAGTTCTAGAACACTTTCAAATTTATCAAATAAATGAATAGATGAATTTGGCGGCCTGTACCAAGGTACAATATAGAAAGGTTTTTGTTTACCAGCAAATATCTTTACAATTAAAAGTTCAATATCGGACACTTGTGTACTTTCAACGGAATACCGAATATTGTTTCTTATATACAACAATATACCTCCGCCAAGGCGGTTTCTGTCCAGTCTCACAATAATCATAATCATTAATTTTAGCAACTGAGTTTGGGATGGCATCACATAGTCTAGTTTCACAAAGAGTGAGAATATCTAATTTCCTGGAGATCAACATAATTATGTTCAATTTCTTCAAAGTTCTTCAATAGGCTACAAACATTTAGATGACCTATTTTAATACCAATGTAAGATTTCAATCGTTCAAAATCGACAGCATCTGGGTCAGTGTACGAGAAATCACTGCTGTCTGTATGTTCATTATCATCAAATGGGAGTTCTTTGAAGGCGCAAACATCACCAATCCAGTCACTATCTGATTCAAAGGCACTTTGGTTAGATTTATTAGAACTAAGATGGCACCATATTAAGGAACAAATTACGCATAATAATGCGTTTTGACGCATAATAATATAGGTTTTCCCGCCCGATTTCATCAGAGTTGCATTCGAATTCATGAAAAGGCGTTCAAGTTCGAACAATTTTCGTCAACTCTTTGCTCTCAAGGTTCATTTTCATTCTTTGAGCGTTCAATTTCGTTTGATATCATTCCATTTAAATTTTATTTCATTCAATTTAGAGAGAAATCCATTCAATTTAATGACGCGAAGTTGTCATTCAATTTCGCGCCAGCTGGATAGACGTTCAATTTCGTCCTTAATACCTTTTTCAATTTAATTTATAGGCACACACCTTCGCACTTTGAACTTTCAAATTAAATTAACATAAACAAGTTCTGTAGTTTTATGTAATTCTTATCACAATTGATTCACTTCATATTTAATTTTTTTCACGGTTTTTAATTATATAATTTCATTTTCATTTAAAAGTTTCATACTGTTTATTTTAATTATATGTTACATATTTCATTTCTTTCTATTCGAGATATTCATGTACTCTCCTCGAGCCGACGCCATAGTCATGTATAAATGAATATATGCGTATGAAAAGTTATACGAGCTCTTGCTTCAATGACGGTTTGTCAGACGAATGAGATATTTCAATATAAGGCAAAAGTCCCATTTCAAGGTACATAAAGTTTGCATAATTTATTCAAACAAAAGCAGATTGCAAAGAATATAAACAGTAAAAAAAGAAAAAGACTGCCCAAATGCTATAAATGCTTGCCTATTCGTGAATTTGAATACCTTAACGTTCATCAGGGCGGTGCAGGTGCGAATTTGAATGCATTCACGTGCTTTTTTTTAATTTGAACGCGCTTTTTACACGTTTATGTGAGAAAATCATGAAATCGCGTGCTATTACAATAAAATTGAATGAACTAATTAGCTTTTTGAATGTTGATCTCGGTGATCAATCAAATTCGCTCGAAATAGAATGGTCGCATTATTAAATCGGATGCAATTCTGATGAAATTGGGCGGGAAAACCTATAGTTTGCAGTTATAGTCATTGAATCGTCTTTAGTTTTGTGTTTAGAGTAAAATTCACAATGATTTGTATTAATTATTATTCCTTTAGGTGGTAACAAACAACATGTAAGAAGGAGGGTACCATCAGAGGAAACGGTCCTCTAGGCTAGATTGCCAGGGTGAGTGGTTATCATATAAACCACTAATTCAATGTAGTTTTGATGGGAAATTAGGTTTGATCGTTTGATAGAGCTCACTTGTTGGTTGTATTCATTTATTTGTTGGGAGAGTTATCCATAACGATAGAAGAACTCTTTTTGTGATTAGATACTTTTTATATTCATGCAATATTGATTAAGTTTTAATGAATGCAATATAAACAACCTGTTGATCATTTTTTATCATGAGTCGGCTTGACGTCATATTATCGGAATTCGTATCTTGGTGTCATACACGAATAATATGTTTATTGCTGTTATGTATGTTTTTCAAACATGTCCTCATTTCTATTTAACTTTGTTTATTTATTCAGGTTTATTTTGCCTTGTAACTTGCATATGAAATAAAACGAACCACAACACAATGAATGATGTGGCGTGTCATCTGTACTAGTTTCCGCGTGTTACAATCATATCAACTAGTTTTGGTAATACATCCATTATACATTATGATAACGGAAATAAAATATGACAGAAAATACGCAGTTATAAACAATTTTGGTATCCAGCAAAAATGTCAATAACACACTAGATAAATACAAACAAATGTCAAATTTAATTCAATTCAATCAAAAATGGTTTATTAGACAACAGGTTTTGCAGCAATTAGCTGGATTAGAAATAACAGCGTATAGAAATATAAAACAAATTGGTTTTTTTTTTAATCTGTCTAATTAGTACATCTCTTGGTAGATACATACCTTCCTTATTTTTAATAATACAGTATTGAAAAAAAAATAGAAAGTAAGTACGAATTATTGAAATTAATTAATAAGACCAATTACTTCATGAAATAAAATCCATCAAATAACGTTATTATCGTCTAGTTTCATTATCTTTACAAATCTTTCTTTGTAGTTCAAATTTCTATATTCATTATCAATGATACTAATTATTTAAAACAATATTTCCCTCTTTGGACTAAATTTTGTACAATCCATGGTCGTGTGATAATCTTCTCCTATTGCCCCACTACAACAATCGTTGCAGGTACGTATATGTGTTGGTAATTTTCTCGGGCGTCTATGCCTTCCAATTTCAATGAGTTATATTATGTGAACTTATTCTAAACCGGCAAATATTTTTACGTAATTTATTACTTTAAAAAAAAGTTAAATATTTCTCTTGTTTTATGTTTTGCTTAAACAATCTATATGGATTGTTCGCAGTTTATTTACCTCATTTCCGTATACGTAATCACTGTTTAAATTCATTATAAATTGAGAATCGTATTTTTCTCGAAGTTTAATTTCAGCTTTCTCTCCGACTATTTTATCGTTATCTATATTTTTTCTAATTCTAGACATTCATTATTTCCGTCAACATATAATTACTTTTCCTTAATAAATTGTGAACATTACTAAGCCAACATGTAATAGATTTCGCTAACATTTCTCTATTTTCTTGAAAAGAAGAATACAACAAAGAGTTTTTATCAACACTTTTCATGCGATATTTCATGACATTTTTACATATATCGATAATTATAGGATATTCTCCAGCTTCAGCTAACACAGCCAATTTTCTTTTTGTTGTGGTCAGAGGGGAAATAATTATCAGTACATACGGACAGAAAGTTCACAAATGAATTATGTTTAACACCGGTTATCGTGGTTATATAAAATGGAACATCCCCCCCCCTCTCTCTCTCTCTCTCTGATTGAAAATTAACCCCCCTCCTCCTCAAGAAAAAAAAATCATAAGCTGATTTATTGACGTATTTACAAAATCCCCTTTTCGTAATCTAACTTCACATATTCATCATTCATGGCATCATCCAGCATTGCCTGTGAAATCTGAGGAAAATATTTGGTAAACGCCTCTTTGATCTCTTCACGAGACCTGAAGTAGGACTTCGAAATGCATCCAGGCTCATTCTCTATTAAGAGAGTAGTGTCTTTGATGCAAACAAAGCGACCGTAAGGAAACGCCATGCATCTGAGGCTGGTTAGAAAGAAATGTCTAGGCATACCATCACTGCTGACATAGACTGTGTCATGCTGGGTTTAAAGTGGGCTATCTTGACACCTTCCTTGAAATGAATGCGGATAAATTGGAACCAACCATCGGTGATACGATCGGCTTCCATGAAATGCTTGGCTGGATGACCGTCGACTTGATGCAAACAAAATACGACGTCATCTTGGCGGGAAAACTTGAAACGCAGGAAGGACTCATGGTACACAGGTGACTCGTCCTGGAAGTCGAAAGGAACAGCGCAAAAATACGGATTCCCGCTCCCGACGTCGACGTAATGCCTGCTGCCCTCACTTGTCAAATTGTGGACGATTACGGCGGCGTGGTCGCTGCGTCTTTCGTACTCGCAAGCGATAAGCATGACATCAAAACCCAAAGCTTGGAGGAGGAGATAGAAGCAGACATTGTTCTGGTAACAAAGCCCGCCTTTCTTAGCGGTCATAATATCCTGCTTGATCTCGGCTACGGTAGGAACATGTCTCTTGTGATGGGGCGTGGCAATACTTTTGACGTTCTGGTACGGGATGTGATGGAAAAACGCTCGAATGAGATCTTGAAGAAAGTCCTTTGGACTCGCCTTGAGCTTGGTGGACGGCGAAGGCATGCACATGACATCTCGCACGAAGTAAAAGGCTTCATCCGATGTAATCATTGTGTCATCTGTTGATCCCGACATTCTCTGAGGTATCAAAAAAGAAAAGAATGGAAAGCTATATCGTTACATGTTATCAATAATATTGGCCTACTTCATCATAAGGCCTTGTCGTTCGGGAACATACGTTCCTCAACTTAGATTGGGGCCCATGGATCTGCCTAACGAGAGCCTAATAGAAGATCTATTCACCAGAAAGTTCAACGCCTACGTTAGATAGAATCCAAGAGAAAAAGAGATCAAGATTTTCATATACACTTATAGCTTATCTACGTTCAGGCGATAAACGTATGATATTGGCGCACTTTTACTTCAAGATAATGCAAAGTTTTGGGAAATTTTGAAAATTGGATGGATAGTAGTTCTTTAAAATATTGATATATTTGGATGCCCATGTGGATGTATTATAAGCACTAGAAAATTTAGCCCCTAAAACACTTCTGCTTTCGAGCAAATTGAATAATCAAAATTTACCGGTGCTCATGGTAAATTTCAAATATTTCATATAGCACCTTAGGCCATTCTATGGTAGCTGCGACCATGAAAATCTCAGAATATGCAAAATTATGCAGGTCTGATATATAATTTCCAAACGGGAATAGCAAATCGGTCGATTGTAGTCAAGAAACATTGCTTTAAAGCTAAAGTAATATCAGTTTTGAGAGGGAGCTATACAACATAAAGAGTTTATTATTTACAATTTCATCGCCTAAGACTCGATTTCAACCGCGACAACGATCATTGAATATTGTAAAATCGCATAATGCTTCCAATATGATCATTTGAACCAAATTCATGACCTCATACCAAAACTTTGTATTATCTTTACAGTATCTGTAACGTTGGGCATATTGTATTGTGATATTCGTTGAGCACTATCATCAGAGTTGGTGGATTTTTTTTTCAACTGGCGTTTAGCGAAAAAAAGGTCAACCAGTCAACGCATGATTAATCACATAGAATCGAATTGAATCCGTTCGCGAGCTTTAAAAACGCCGCCCGCCCATTTTGGACAAAAACTCTGTCCAAAACTGCATTAATACTGAGCAATATTGTGAGCATCAAAAGAAAATAACGAAATCTTATTCTGAGGTACGTTCATTGCAATTCTAGAATTAAAATTAAACTTAGAGATAGTATCATGCAAATATTTTTTCCGACCCTATAAGGTTTATGGGTTCCACTCTAAATCTGTGAGTATTTTTCTATGCATTAATGTCAAGTTTTATTCGAGGAAGGACCGAGATTTCTATGCATTAATGTCAAGTTTTATTCGAGGAAGGACCTAGATTCTGATTATTTAGTTCTCGAATCTAACTTTCATAACCTACAGCTGGAGAAAGTTTCAGGCAAATTTACATTTTCCCTGAAACAGCAAACAACATTTGCGACGAGGTGACGTAAAAGCTATTTAATACAGGTATTAAAGCCCCTCTGCACTAGTTTGGCCAGGAGGGATTACAGGGATTATCGTGGTCACTGACAGGTGGTTATCTCATCAACTCAGCTCTCAATTAACATAAGAAAAAGAGGATCATGGGGGACCAACAGGCACCGCTTAGGCATTGTTTTCTATATAGAAGGAGCAAGTAGCTACGATTAGTACGTACAGTGGGGCTTTAACATATTTTGTAATAAAGTTGTTCGCATATAATGATAATCGAGAGATTTTTATACCATTCAAAGACACTCCAAGGTCCATTTCATAGTGAAAACTAATTTGAATAGTATATTCTGTCTTCCGGGTAGATCCTTTCTAGGACAGTTCCATTAGTTCAGTGTCATAATCTCAAAGAACGATTTCCATTGCTTGAAACTCAAGACTATGACCAGTGTTTTACCCATAAATCATACATTCTTCATATTTAAACATTCCTTTTCATTGCATATACTCTTTAGACCATTTGGAATAATAATACAACAAAAATATTCGAAGAGCCAGGTTGTTCCTTATGTTATCTATTGTTTTGATAATTTCTTATATATTTCTTTGTTTTTTTAATTATGTATTTCTTTGTTTTTTAACTTATGTTTTTGTCTCGCCTGCGTAGCAAAAAGCGAGACATAGGCATAATTGCTCCGCGGAAATGAAATGTGAGTAGAATTTCAGGTCACAACGTCAAGGTCAAAGGTCATTTCAGGTCAACAAACTTAGACTATGTTGTGGCATCATCATAAAAAAACGTAACCTGAGGTTAAGTTTTTAAATTTTTAATACAATTTTGAAGGTATAAGTTCTTATTCAATGAAACTTAAAGTAAAGGATTATCAAGTATTCCCAATCATGTGAGTAGAATTTCAGGTCATTTGAATTTTCAGCATAATTTCAAAAGTGTTTGTTCAAAGTCCATGAATCAAATCATATGACACAAATTCCAGGTCACAAAGACAAGGTCAAAGGTCATTTTAGGTCAGTAGACTTGGATTATGTTTCACAAATTAATATGAGAATTAATAAATCCATTTTTGTTATTTGTTCATATTTTATGAAAGTTATCAATCTTGGTACAAATTATAGTAAATAATTCTTCTGATGATTCTTAGTCAAAATTCACTTCAAACTGCTGATTATATTCAGAGGATTTCATATTTGGGGGCCTGGTTAATGGGCCACCCTGCCTATAAATAATGTCCCAACCTCAATTTTTCATCATATCGAATTGCGTAATGCAGGCGAGACCGCCGAGAGCGTTTCCCTTGTTAATTGTTTTTGTCATTTTATTTCATTTCTAACTATAATTCAACTATTTTGACCCCCAAAACAAACAACTTAACTATAAACAAGACCAAATAACCAATAATTTATCTCTTTTTTGGAAAAATGATATTTCCATATGTTTTGTACACAATCACAAAAATGAGCGATTTTCGGGCTGACATGCAAAGACAAAAGGTCACATGACTTTGTAATGGTCGGTCCGATTTTCGAAAAATTTGTTTCAAAAGATGCGCAAGACCCGGAAGAATAAAGTCATAACATTCCAGCGCAAGATTTTTTTTGCGTTAAAAAATTATCGCGAAACGTAGAGAAGTGGGGGCGGGGAGGGGCTTTAGAGAAGCCCCCAGGCTAGATAGGGTTAAGCAGTGAATCGTGTGTCGGGTTTTTCTTCTTCTTCTTCTACTTGTAATATCCAAAGGGCTATGCAGCCTATCCCGGAGATCTCATCGTAGATTGGGTATTTCCATTTTATACTGTACCACTTCTTTCTGACCTACCTGACATACTTTGATCTGACCCACTTGTTCCTATTCATTTTCTACACAGAGGCATTTTTTGCTAGTGAATATTCATGACTTTTGCAAAATATTAAGATTGCAAAATTCCTGAGCGCGGTCATCTTTTCGTCGCACGAAAATGACACTTTGAGCGAGAAAATTTTAAAATGAGTCAACTTTGCATGTTGATTTGGTTATATTGAAATGTTATGAAAGTGACGTATATTTGTTCTCATGACCATGTTTTGAGGGGGTAACAGGTTTGATTTTTTCCCCCAAGTTAAGCGAAGGTGATCGCAGCTATTATGTTACTGCATCTATCTATCTATCAGGCTATAGTTCATCCAGACGTTGGACAAAGCCCTCCTCATAACATTTCCATTCTCTTCTGTCTCTAGCTGTCCTAGTCCAAGTGGCCGTTCCCATGTATGATGTTAGGTCATCTCTCCATCTTCTCTTCTGCCTTCCTCTTCTTCTCTTTCCCGTCCTTGGTTGCCATTCTGTTAAACGATTTGTCCATCTATTGTCCTGAAGTCTTGCTATACATGCCCAGCCCATCTCCACTTTGATTCTCTGACTTTCTCCATGATGTCTTTAACCTTTGTTTTCTGGCGTATGACTTTGTGATTGATTTTGTCTCGCAGAGATAAATGCGACATCTTTCTCTCCATGGCTCGTTGAGTAGTCACAAGCTTCTGTTCTAGATCCTTTGTCAATGACCATGTTTCTGATCCATATGTCATAGTTGTTAGAATGCATTGGTTGAACATTCTTCTTCTTAGTGACATGGGTATGTTTTTATCGGTCAACATGTCTTTGTATCTTCCAAAGTTCATCCATCCTGCTTTTACTCTCATCATAACTTCTTCTTTTGTGGTTTCTTCCATTTTCAAAGTTTGTCCCAGATATTTGTAATCGCTCACTCTCTCTATCGTTCGATCTTCTATCTCGATGTTTTCATCTGTGTCATAGTTTGTCATATATTTAGTTTTATCTTTGTGCATAGTTAAGCCAATAAGTTTGCTCTCCCTGTTGAGACCTGTCAGCTGGTCTTCCAAGTCTTTGATTGATGTTGAGATCAAGGCCACATCATCAGCGAATCTGAGATCAGTAAGTGTTTCTCCATCAGTGTTAACTCCTCCCTTTAAATGCGACTTTTTAAATACTTCCTCTATAGTGGCTGTAAATATCTTTGGAGATAATGTGTCTCCCTGTCGTACTCCCCTCTGAATCTTGACCTCCCTTGATACATCATTATCAATGTGAATTCTGGCTACTGCGTTGGTGTAAATATCTTCCAGGATGCTCACATACCCTTCTTCAATGTTAATCTTTCGTAGGGCATCAAACATGTCTGTGTGTTCGATGGAATCGAACGCCTTCTGGTAGTCCACAAATCCAAGGCATAGGTGAAGTTGGTACTCATTTGCCTTCTCAATGAGTTGATTTATAGCTTGTAGGTGGTCTGTTGTTGAGAATCCAACTCTAAACCCTGCTTGTTCTCTGGGTTGATTTGTGTCCAATATATCTTTGATTTTATTTTGGATTACTTTGGTGAAGATCTTGTACAGATGAGATAGAAGGCTGATTGGGCGATAGTTTTTTACATCAGCTTTGTCACCTTTCTTGTATAAAAGAATTATTTTTGCCTCTTTCCAAGTGGTTGGAATCTGTTGCTTTTCCAATATCTGGTTAAATAGTTTCAGTAACTGTGTAATTGTCTCCTCCCCTCCTTATATCACTTGTTATTTCGTCATTTCCCGGTGCTTTGTTGTCCTTCATACTGTTTACAGCTTCCTCAACTTCTCTTTGCAGTATTGGCGGTATGTTTGAGTTTCTGGATGAGATATCTTTATGATACTTCTGTTGTTTTTTCGTTGAACCATAAAGTTCCTGGTAGAAATCAGCGCATATTTCTAGTAGCTCCGATCTCTCAGAAGTTATATTTCCATCCTTTTGCTTCAATTTGCTCATTCTTGACTTTTTGCATTCCATCTTTTGAATTGTTTTTGGTCCCCTTCCGCTTTCTAGAGTCTCTAAAATGAGTTTATAAGTTTTTCTTCTTTTCCTTTGGCGTCGTTTCTTTTCACCAATTTCACTATTTCTGCATACTCCACTTTTTCTGTTGTTGTCTTTGATTCTTTCAATCGTATTTCCTTTCTTCTTTGATCTAGTTTTTCTATTTCTTTGTCCTCTTCCGATCTTACTATCTTTCTTTTCTCAGTTGGGGCTACAGATTTGGCATCTTCTAGTATTGCTGATGTCACCATATCGCATCGCTCCTCAATGTCCATATCCTCCAACTCTAATCCATTAAAGCGGTTGTGAAGCTTTAGTTGGAATTCTTCTTTCTTTTCCTTCAGCTTCATGATGTTAATCCGTGTCTTCCTTTTATTTTGAATGAATCTAAGCCTGGCTAGTTTCTTGTTGATGCTTATATTGACTCTGACCATTCTGTGATCACTTGCAATGTCTACATTGGTGATGACTTCACAGTTCTTGACTATCCCTCGCTGGTTACTAAAGCTACAGTCCCATATACGTCCCGGACCGTCCCGGACCATCCCGGACCCCATCCGGGGTGATCCGGGATTCGGTCCGTGTTGACACCGTGTTGGCACCGGGGTGGTCCTGGATGGTCCTGGGCGGTCCGGGAGTCGACCCCGGATGTTTTTGACGGTCAAAAACTGCCGGGGTGGTCCGGGACGGTCCGGGACAATAGTTTGATCCGGGGTGATCCGTGTAGCCACCGTGCTGGGTCCGGGATGGTGACGGTAGGGATGGTGACGTTAAAGGTCGGTCCCCAGACGTAAATAATCATATCTGATTGATACACGTCTGTAAAAACCCAATCACACACACACACGGGGTCATCCGTAGTGGCGCCGGGGCGGTCCGTGTTGATCCGTGGCAGTCCGGGAGTGAGTTATTGACCCCGGATCACCCCGGCGCCCCTACGGATGATCTCGGACCCAGCACGGTGGCGACACGGATCACCCTGGACCAGCACGGACCAGCACGGGGCGATCCGTGTTGGCACCGGGGCGTTTAGGGATGATCCGTGTTGGCACCGGGATGGTCCGGTGTCATCCGTGTTGGCACCGTGTTGGCACCGGGGTGGTCCGGGACGGTCCGTGGCGGCTCCGTGCTGGGTCTGGAATGATCTGTACTGCTGCCGGGGCTATGCCCGGACGGTCCAGGGCGGTCCGTAGTGGTACCGTGTTGGGTCGGGGAGACGGTCGGCGGTTGCGATTTTTTGAACAAAACATCCCGGACCATCCCGGATCACCCCAGACCATGGTCTGGGATGGTCCGGAGTGGTCCGTGCTCGTCCGTGCTGGTCCGGCTTTATATGGGACTGGGGCTTTAGTATGAAATCTATCTGGTTTTTAGTAACTCCATTTGGACTCTCCCAGGTCCAGTAACGACTCTTGTGTTTCTTAAAGTATGTATTGGTCACTTTAAGTTTATGTTCCATTGCAAGTTCTATCATCCTTTCACCTCTCCTGTTTCTTTCTCCGTAACTAAATGATCCCATGATATTTTCTTCCCTTTTTCACATTGTCCAATTTTTGCATTGAAGTCACCCATAAGAACTGTGTAGGTACCCGAATTGTCTATAATGGCCTTATTGATATCTTCATAGAAGTCCTCCACTATTATATCATCATAATCACTTGTGGGTGCATAAACTTGTATGATGCACATTTCATCCTTTCCCGTCAATTGTATTTTCATGGCAGCTACCCTGTTTGAATAGCTTTTAACTTCTTTCACATAGTCCTTACATTTGGTATGGATTAGAAATCCAATTCCTTTTGCATTTTTGTCATCCTCTGTTTTCCCCTGTTGTAGAGCCATGTGCCTCCTTTAAGTTCTGTCAATCCTTCTCCTTGTCTCTTCGTTTCAGCAAGCCCAATGACGTCCCATTTGAATCCCTCTAGTTGATCCAACAAACTTTCTACACTTTCCTCGGTTCTCAAGGTTCTAACATTGTATGTACAAATATTTAGTTCAGATTTTTCTGTTTGGCCAGTTTTATTGCATCCATCCATCTTACAGCTTCCATTTGGCTTTGACTGCAACATATCATCAAAAGAATCCTCTTTCATGCGTTTACTGGTCAATTTGCAACTCTGAGTGTTGCGCCCGTTATGGCCATGGGCTTTACGGCCTCCTTTAAGTTTTCTCTCCATAATTGTCATGAGGGTTTTTGCCATATACTGACGCGCTGGCAAAGCGTGTTGTCAGTAGGGGAAGCAACTGCTGAATGTAGAAGTAGTGAAAATATCAACAGTCCTCCCGCCCGTGCACGTCGCTGGCTGTACTCGTCAACGGCACTACGGTAGCAGTTTGTTAGATCTTCAACGAACTGGCCAGACTGGCTTCAACGAACTGGCCAGACTGCATGCAGTGGCGTAATGAACAAAAATGTTTTTTTTTTTTTTTTGGGGGCAGAACAAAAATCCGCATCACCACCACTCTTAGATGTTACATGCAGGCCCCGCCTAAAGTATTTACGAGCATAAATTGGCGTGGGGTCCAGGGACAAAGCCCCTGCGGGGGTCGAGGGGTGGATCCCCATGAAGCTCAGGGGTTTGGGGCATTTAATTACGGTCAGATGAGCATTCAGGGGCCCGCTGTAGGGCCCCTGGAAGCTCAGGGCTTTTAGGCATATTTAATGATGGTCAGATGAGCATATTTTAATACCTTATTTGTGACACTGGCAGGTCACTAATTGGAATATGGTTCAGGGGGCGGAGCCCCCAGAAGCTCAGGGGTCTCGCCTAAGGGCCCTAATGGGGTCCAGGGGTGGCGCCCCGGAAGCTCAGGGGTTTTAGGCATTTAATTACGTTCAGATGAGCATTCAGAGGTACACCTTAGGGCCCTTGGTGGGGTCCAGGGAGCGTGGCCCCCGGAAGCTCAGGTAAAAATCATGCCATTTCAGCAAATTTTGTAAATCACTGGTATCGAATTAGAAATAAACCACGTTTGAATTTTATTTGGGGGGGCAACTGCCCCCCCCCCCCAAGCCCCCTTCAAATGACGAATTTCCTGCGAAGGAATGTACCCAATTCTAATTAATGAGCTTTGTAATAAGTAACGACAGCAGCAGACTGAAGTCAATTAGGAACAGTTTATTTTATTTCAAAACAATAAAAACAAAACATGTCAACATGTGCGATGAGTTTTACACAAACAGTATTAGAGTACAAAAATAGACTTATTTCAAAACAAACAAAACAAAACGCGTCAATATTTATAAAAAATATTTATAAAAATAGTAACAATAGAGCAGGGTGGATCCAGGATTTACCGAAAGGAGGGGGGGGGGCGCATTAATCCTAAAAAGGTTCATCAGCATTTTCTTTTGCCGTTTTGCCCAAAGGGGGACTAAAGCCAGCCCAAACAAAGCTTAAAACATGCTGATGTGAGCACTTTTCGTCCAAAGGGGGGCACAATCAAAGTTTATTTTTAAACTATAGCATTGGCGGATCCAGGGGAGGCACAACCGGCCTTTGCGCCCCCTCACCATTAGTAGGCATACATGCCTACTATATAATTACATACTACGTAGTACGCCCATGCTGTCATCAAAGACTACGTTGCAGTATGTTTTGTGTATAATCAAACCTGTCTTAGTGGCCATCTCTCTATAAAGGCCACCTGTGTATTGTGGCCATGTATTTTCCTCCCTCGAGAGAGAAACGTGTGCTGTGTAACGTGCATCTTTAGAAAGGCCACCTGTCTCAGTGGCTATTTTTTCTGTTAAGTTCCCTTCGGTGGCCTTAATAAATGCAGGTTTGACTGTGGTTGGTTTTTAAAGACGTGTATCAATCAGATATAATAACTTACCTCTGTGGAGCAACCTTTAACATCAACATCCGAAACTGAAAGACACGGCTTTAGGGTTCTGGACCAGAGTGAGCTTGAGTAGATGAAGACAGAGAGCTGAGCTTAGCCTAGCTATCCCTATTTAACGCCAGTGGTAGGCAGCTAAACAAATTCATAACGATTTCCCCCGGATATCCCTTAACTTATCAGGCCCTGTGCACTATATCGGCGTATTACACTTTGATTTGCTTTACAATATAATGGAAAATGGTGCATACGTAAAAGCCATTAAAGATATAATTGAGTTCTGGTTATGCGATTGCATTGTGAAAGAAACGGTGTGGAATCAATCAGAAAAGGTTGATCATCTCGCATACAAGTATTGGTGTGTACTGCAAGGTTCTGGAATCATCAAAATGATAAGAAATTCGGCTCAGTCTTAGTAAAGTTACAAGCACTGTACACAAAAAGATGTATATGGGGCTACACGAACATGTGGCATAAAAATCCGTCCCGATTTTTATGTTGTTACATATTTATGTTGTTTATTTAGAATATGAAAGCATTTGAAGAGCCATGCTTTTCAGGGAACATTTTTTTATCTGATGTTCTTCCACACTTGCATAATAACAATGATAACGCTCACAAATTATTTTTCACCTCTTCCCAGAACTCAACCTTCTCTTTAAGGCTTTGCATGTATAGCGCCATGGGCGTCATGCCTGACGGACCTGGTGCGCTTTTATAAGAAGCCACCATTATTGTTATTATTGACAATTGAATGCACCAGGCGCACAAGTAATAATAATATAGGCCTGTGCTTAGAAAAAAGTGGGGATTTTATTTTGATGTGAGAGATGTAGTCTAAAAGGGATAGTTGAGTTTTGTTGCAGAGGGCGCTACACAAAATATTTTTGTTGTTGGATAATGAAAATCTGAGTGTCAAATTTAAAAGAATATACAATTTAAATGATAAAATCATCTTTGTTTGATCTAAATCAGTTCAGAGACGGCTGAAATATCCATAAATATATCCATTTCTAATATTTGTGGTGCCCCACAAATATTCGGTAATTTTGAATCAGCCGTTGCAAAACGAAATAGCGCCTTATACGTTTTTATTCCAGCCAAAGCAATATTGGCTTTTTGTTGGCTTTTTCGTGTTGGTTAAAATACGCACAACCAGCCGGCCCGTGTATTGTTATAATTAGTTAATTAATTAATTAACGGTCACCATATTTTTTTGAAAGTGGAGCTGAATTAGTATGATCGTATTCAATCTAAATTCACACATTTTGGGGTCTAAAATTACATTCATAGCAATTTTAGGTTCTAAAAAGGCTCTAGATATGTCATAAATAAGAATAAGAGCAATAACAATGCACTTTGAAGGCGTTTGCAGTCTTAAACAAGAACTCAACTGTCCCTTCAAAATAAATTATGCAATATAAAAAGAGAGAAGATGTTTCTTGTTAAGTCTTTTGAATAAATTGTTAAAATGAACAGACTGTAAAAAAGCAAATAGGGAATTCCAAATTTTAGGACCAACATAACGAAAAGAATTGTTTATTATATTGGAAGAAGGCATTCCAATGATGGAATTTATCAGCATTTCTTGTGTAGTGGGTATATAATGGTCTTTTATGATTCACTGCCCTGGTCCTTGACCTGGTGGAGTCTGTTCATGCATGCAAATATCCGGGGGGGGGGCGTCACTCCCAACATGACTGGCTACGCACCCGTGTCCAGAAAAGGTGTCTTTTCAGCTTTACGGCGTCGTCGACGTTTTACTTTAAAAGGGGTGTTTTTCAAGCACTGGTCGCACAAAAACCACAAAAAAGGTACCCTTTTCAGGTTCAGAGATTTCGACTTTTCTTTAAAAAAGGAGGTTCACAGGTTTCGACGTGTGCGATACATACGCCATTAGGGTCATTTCAGAAAAGGTGCGATACGCCATTAGTGTCCATTTCAGAGATTGATGGACACGGGTGATGGACACGGGTGGGTAGCACTTGTGCATGAGAGTGACCCCACCCCGGGCAAATATAAGCGGGTGTTTAATATCAACGGTACATATACTATATGAAATGATTATGATATGGTAAGATATAATTATATGATATGCGTATCCGGACAACTAACCTGTAGGGTAACCACCCTCTAGGACGACTACCCCTAGGACAACTCCCCCCGGACATCTACCCCCTAGGACAACTTTCCCCTAGGACAACTACCCCCTAGGACATCTACCCCCGACAATTACCCCCAGACAACTACCCCCTAGGATAGTTGTTACGGGGGTAGTTGTCCTAGAGGATGGTTGTCACCAGATCTTTGCCGCCAGATATATTTTTTATTCCTGATGTTATGTTGTAGATAGAAAGAGGAAATGAAAGAAGAATAAAGAATAAATACAAACAGTAGCCTAACATAAGGAAAGATAGAAGGAGAAAAATATATAATATAATATATAATATAATATAATATATAAATATATAAACAAAGAATAAGGAAAAGAAGATAGAAAGAGGAAATGATAGAAGAATAAAAACAAAGAATAACAAAAGGAAAAATGGATTTTCCGGCGGCCGCATAATTCACTGGTTCTTATTCAGTAATAGTTTTCTTTTCCCCTTTTATCTCTCTCCCTTTTTTTGGACCCTTGATATGGAGAGGCGGGGGCGGCCCAATCGTTACGGTCCTCACTTCCCTCATTTTTAGGTACCTTATTTCATTTTCGGAAATATGAACCCTATTTCATTTTCGAAATTATTAACCCTTTTTTTATTTTCAGATTTATGAACCCTTTTTCATTTTCGGAATTTTGAACCCCTTTTCATTTTCAGAATTATGAACCCTTTTTCATTTTCGGAAATACGAACCTTCGGAATAATGAACTCTTTTCATTTTCGGAATTATGAACCCCTTTTCATTTTCGGAAATATGAACCTTATTTCATTTTCGGAATTACGAACCCTATTTCATTTTCGGAATTACGAACCCTATTTCATTTTCGGAATTACGAACCCTATTTCATTTTCGGAATTACGAACCCTATTTCATTTTTGGAATTACGAACCTTATTTCATTTTCGGAAATACGAACCTTCGGAATTATGAACCCTATTTCATTTTTGGAAATACGAACCTTCGGAATAATAAAGCTTCGAAATTACGGACATTCGGAATTATGAAACTTCGGAAATACGAACCTTCGGAAAAACGACATGTAACCACGTAATCACTCTTTAAATTGAAAATCATACAATCATACGAAGTTTTATTTCTGATTACTCTCTGACTATTTTATCGTTATCTATATTATTTTCTTATTATAGACATTCATTATTTGCGTCAGCATATAAATTAATTTTCCTTAATAAATTGTGAACATATCTAAGCCAACATGTAGTAGATTTCGCTAACATTTCTCTATTTTCTTGAAAAGAAGAAAATAACAGAGTTTTCATCAAAACTTTTCATGCTATATTTCATGAAATGTTTACAGCTATCGATAATTATAGGATATTCTCCAGCTTCAGCCAACACAGCCAATGTACTATTTTATTAATTTACCCCTAAGAAATTGTTTATTCATTGCAAATGAACATGCTCTATAACATTACTAAAACACATTTTTGAATTCCCCTTTTCATTCTTTACCAAATTCTCAAAATTCACTACGACAGCACCCGACACTTCCGAACCATATAGAGTGACAGGTTTAACAAGAGAATTAAATAAACGAACAGCTATCTAAATTTTCGGAAGATGCTCCCCAAATGACTTAAATAAACGAAAAATTTACTTTTAAGATTTCTCTGCCAGAGTTGTTAATGTATTACTGAATTAACCACATGTAGAAATAGCTCGACCTAAATATACTGGCTGCTTTACAATTTCAATTTCCTCACCATATATGTTAAAGCTATGTTGTTTTTTATTACTTTTTATTATGTTGAAAAAAATGCAGAAATCAAATCAAACAAACAATAAAACATTTTGTAGGGTTGGGTATGCCTAGTACACGAAAGTTTATGTGCATGAAGCAATATTATTTCAGACAAAATCGGTAGGTTTTGCTAAACAGGAGGGAAGATATCATTATGTAGTTGTTCTATATCGCAAATATTGTAAATGAAGTGTAATTTGAAAGCGAGAAGAGTTGGACTAATGATCACATTGCTTGGGAGCATATTGCACTCCTAAGCAGTTTTAACTGCAAAGACTAATCGGTTTTCACAAATGGTACACATGTCTTTTTGTTGTGGTCAGAGGGAAATTATTAATATCTACGGGCAGAAATTTCACAAATGAATTATGTTTTTACACCGTTTATCGTGGTTATATTAAATGGAACATCCCCCAATCTCTCTCTCTCTCTCTCTCTTTCTGATTGAAAATTGCCCCCCCCCGAAAAAAATCATATAAGCAAATAAATTGACGTATTTACAAAATCCCCTTTTCGTAATCTAACTTCACATATTCATCATTCATGGCATCATCCAGCATTCCCTGTGAAATCTGAGGGAAATATTTGGTAAATGCCTCTTTGATCTCTTCACGAGACCTGAAGTAGGACTTCGAAATGCATCCAGGCTCATTCTCTATTAAGAAAGTAGTGTCTTTGATGCAAACAAAGCGACCGTAAGGAAACGCCATGCATCTGAGGCTGGTTAGAAAGAAATGTCTAGGCATACCATCACTGCTGACATAGATATGTGTCATGCTCAGTTTAAAGTGGGCTATCTTGACACCTTCCTTGAAATGAATGCGGATAAATTGGTACCAACCATCGGTGATACGATCGGCATCCATAGCATCCTTGGCTGGGTGACCGTCGACCTGATGCAAACAAAATATGACGTCATCTTGGCGGGAAAACTTGAAACGCAGGAAGGACTCATGGTACACAGGTGACTCGTCCTCGAAGTCGAAAGGAACAGCGCAAAAATTCGGATTCCCGTTCCCGACGTCGACGTAATGCCTGCTGCCCTCACTTGACAAATTGTGGACGATTACGGCGGCGTGGTCGCTGGGATTTCCGATGTCGCAAGCGATAAGCGTGATATAAAAACCCAACGCTTGGAGGAGGAGATAGAAGCAGACATTGTGTTGGTAACAAAGTCCACCAATCTTAGCGGTGAGAACATCCTGCTTCATCTCGGCTACGGTAGGAACATGTCTCTTGAGAATGGGGCGTGGCAATATTTTTGACGTTCTGGAACGGGATGTGATGCAAATATGCTCGAAGGAGGACTTGAAGAAAGTCCTTTGGACTCACCTTGAACTTGGTGGACGGCGCTGGGATGCCCAGGGCATCGCGCACAAAGTGAAAGGCTTCGTCCGATGTAATCATTGTGTCATCTGTTGATCCCGACATTCTCTGAAGTATCAACAAAGAAAATAATGGAAAGCTATATCGTTAATTTTATCAATAGGCCTATCTCATCACTAGACCTTGTCGTTCGGAAACATACATATTCCTCAACCTAGATTGGGGCCCATGGACCTGCCCAACAAGATAAGAAAGATCACGTTCAGGCGATAAAAATGATGGTGGCGCACTTTTACTTCAAGTATCTGTAACATTGTGCATATTGTACTGTCAGGTTCGTTGAGCACTCTCGTCACTTAGTGGTAATTTGTTAAAGTGGAATTTAGCAGAAAACGTCAACCAACCAACGTTGCATGATTAACCACACAAAATAATATTAAAGGAAATCTGTTCGCGTGCTTAAAATACACCGCCCGCCCATTTAGGACAAAACCCCAGTTCAAATTAAAGCTGCATTAATACTGAGAATCAAAATAAAACACTGAACACAGATTCTGAGGTACGTTCATTGCAATTCTAGAATAGATACGGTTTATGGGTTCAACTCTAAATCTGTGAGTATTTTTCTATGCATTAATGCCAAGTTTTATTCGAGGAAAGACCGAGATTTCTATGCATTAATGTCAAGTTTTATTCGAGGAAGGACCAAGATTTCTATGCATTAATGCCAAGTATTATTCGAGGAAGGGCCGAGATTCCAATTACTTAGTTCTCAAATCTGACTCTCATAACTTACAGTTGGAGAAAGTTTCTGGCAAATTTACATTTTGCCTGAAATTTGTTGTATAAATTGGGAGGGTCTTCTCCAAAATTTTAAGTGGGAAATGAGAGGGAATGGTTTATTTATGACCTCTATTATATTGTCTCAAGAGATTGTAGAGCGCCATCTACAAAACCTCCAATAGCAAACAACAACTCTAAATCTACGTAGTGTAAGAGTTCAAGGGGAAGTGACGCAAAAGGAAATCATTGTATTATTAACATATTCTTTAATCAAGTTGTTCGCATTATGATATTAGGAGTTAGCCGGACCGAGGTCTTTTAAGTAGTGCATCGAGTGTTGGTTTTTTTTTCTCCTTCTTCTTTTTCTTCTACTTGTAATATCCAAAGGTCTATGCAGCCGTCAGCCGTAATTAATGAACACCGTATTTTGTTATACATTTCAAGCGCATCAATGATCATTGTTTCTATTTGTTTGGTTGATTTTATTTCTGAATTTTTCACCACAATAAAAGGTGAAATACAAACTAGGTACATAATTATACACGGGGCGAGCGGGCCTTGCCTCCCCCAGCAAACCTAAAGAGAGAGAAGAAAGGGAAGGGAAAGGGAAAGAGGATAAAAAAGAAAGAAAAAAAAAGAGGAAGAAGAAAGGTAGGGGAGATCAGTTGTGATTTTTCCCGCCAACAAGGTGCAAAAAGAAAGAGAGAGAGAAGAAGAAGAAAAAGAAGGGAAAGGGGAAGAGGAGACAAAGGGAAAGAAAGAAGAGGATAAAAGAAAAGAGGGGAAAAGAAGGAGATCAGGTGGGGGGCCGAAAGGGCCTTGCCTCTCAGGGTATTGCCCCCCCCCCATCAAAACAATAAGAGAGAAGGAAGAAAAGGGAAAGAAAAAAGGAAAAGAGGAGATAAAGGGAAGGAAAAAAGGAGGAGGAAGAAAGAAAAGAAGGGGAATATAAATTATATCAGTTGCAATTTTCCCGCCAGCAAGTTGTGGATGGGGGGGGGGCACAAGGTCCTTGCCTCTCCCCCCGCCCCCGCCTCCGCCAAAAAAAAAGAGAAGAGGAAGGGAAAGGGAAAGAGGAGAGCTAAAAGGAAACAAAAAAGAGGAAGAAAAATAAGAAAAGGGTGAAAAGAAGGGGAGATCAGTTGCGATTAATCCCGCCAACAACGTGTGGATCGGGGGGCCGAAAGGCCCTTGTCCCCCCCCCCCCAGCAAACCTAAAAGAGAAAGAAGGAAGGGAAGGGAAAGGGAAAGAGGATAGAAAGGAAAGGAACAAAAAGAGAAAGAAGAAAGGTAGGGAGATCAGTTGTGATTTTCCCGCAGATCGGGGGCCCACTGGCGTACTAATGAGGGGCTTGTGGGCAGTTGCCCCCCCAAAAAAAAATCAAACGTGGTTTATTTCTAATTCGATGCCGGTGATTTAGAAATGTTGCTGAATTGACTTAATTTTCCGAGATTTTTCCTCACTTTTTAGTTTAAAAAAATGACAAATTCCTAAATTTACAGGCAGGCAAGATATATGCGTATTTAGAGGCCTACATGTCAGGGCCCGCGGAACGGCGGGGCTCGGGGGCCTTGAGCTCCCTCCCCCCACTTTTATTGAAAAAGGTTATTAAAGAGAAATAGAAAGAGAGAAAGAAAGAAAGAATAGTGACCTGCCAGTGTCACAAAATAATGAGGTATCAAAATAATTTAATGCCTAAAACCCCTGAGCTTATGGGGGCTCTGCCCCCTGGACCCCACGCCAATTAGTGTCCTGCCAGTGTCACAAATAAGGTATCAAAATATGCTCATCTGACCGTAATTAAATACCTAAAACCTCTGAGCTTCCGGGGGCTCTGCCCCCGACCTCACCAGTGGGCCTAAGGCGCCCCTGAATGCTTATCTGACCATTATAAAATGCCTCAAATCCCTGAGTTTCAGGGGGCTCTGCCCCCTGGACCCCACGCCAATTAGTGACCTGCCATTGTCATGAATAACGTATCAAAATATGATCATCTGACCGTAATTAAATGCCCATACCCTCTGAGCTTCTGGGGGCTCCGCCCCTTGACCCCCGCCGGGGCTTTTCCCTAGACCCCACGTCAATTTACGCTACGCTCTACCTGATCGTAAATACTTTAGCCTCCCCACCCACTTTGAAAAACGTTCAGCGGGGCCTGCATGTAAGCGTGGGTGATGCGGATTTTTTTGGTCTACCCCCCAAACGTCTTTGCTCATTAGGCCACTGCTGGTCACCATTACGTACCAATATTTGGCTTGCATAATTTCAAATTTGAGCCCCCACTAAGAAATTCTTGATCCGCGCCTGCATATACATATTATTTAAAGGGCCCATGCCATCCAAATACAAGTTTATTCCTGTTGGTGTGTAGTCCTGCATACATCTCATATTTTGATATGTAAACTTCTGAATGTGTTTCATAGATTTTAAAATATTTTTTGAAATATTTGTTCTTCAAACTTGCTAAGCTCCACCCTAAAAATCCTCCAGATCTCATTCCCCTTGTGACATCATCTGTCAGTCATCAATGAGCTAACTCGAGGAAGTGGTATGTAACTTTGCCAAAGTTGACCACCTGTTACAACATATAAGTTGCTATGTCAGACATGTCAGACTAAACTAATATTCTACAATAGACAATGGTATGTAATTTCCCCCAGCTCATCAGCACACGCTCATAATAGAATTGCATGCTTTTATACATGACTGTACAAGTCATCATCATTGCCTTTGTCTTCCTGGAATCCTGGTGATGCTATATACAGCATGTCTGACATAGCAACTTGTATGTTGCTATTGTATGACGTATTGTAACGTTTTGTAACAGGTGGTCAACTTCGGCAAAGCTACATACCACTTTCTCAAGTTAGCTCATTGATGACTGACAGATGATGTCACAAGGGGAATGAGATCTGGAGGTTTTTGGGGTGGAGCTTAGCAAGTTTGAAAAACAAATATTTCAAAAAATATTTTAAAATCTATGAAACACATTCAGAAGTTTACAAATCAAAATATGAGATGTATGCAGGACTACACACCAACAGGAATAAACTTGCATTTGGTTGGCAGGGGCCCTTTAAAAATGGCAAAATACATATATAATCATATCATAATATAAATCGATTGAATGAATGAATATATCTTTGTTCTGGGTCACTAATCACCATTATTTATCATGTGCCTACAGGCCTACTATATAATTACATACTATGTAGTACGCCCATGCTCTCATCAAAGACTACGTTGCAGTATGTTTTGTGTATAATCAAACCTGTCTTAGTCTCTCTATAAAGGCCACCTGTGTATAGCGGCACTAATGTCCATTGGCAAGACATTGATCTACATTTGCCACACTCAACCCAGGTGAGGTAAATGGGTATCTGGTAGGATTATTCCTTGAAATGCACTGTGCGCTAATAGCTGCTGCCGGAGCTAAAGCTAGGGTAATAATTTCCAAAGCTCTTTGGAAGCGCATAGAGATGTTATTTCATAACGTATTATGCGCTATACAAGAACTGAATGTTATTATTATTATGTATATGTGAGTCCTCCCTCGAGAGAGAAACGTGTGCTGTGAAATGTACATCTGTATAAAGGCCACCTGACTCAGTGGCAATTTTTTCTGTTTCCCTTCGGTGGCCTTAAAGGTACTATGTCCCATTTGCAGGCCAAAAAATGAAAAGGTTAAATTCCAACAGCATTTGAAAGACAATACTAATTTAGAACTTCCCTAAAAAAAGGGGCTTGAAAATGTCTTTAAGTGGGAAAATAACGACTATTAGTTGTCGAATCGACTTAGGAGCTATAGAGCCAGTAAGTAATAGTCTGATTTTCAGACCATTGTACCGAATGGTCGTACGTTTTATGCTGCGCAAAGATTCAATCAGTTTAATTTTGGCCATTACAAGAAGTGGGTTATTGATGTAGACAAATGCTCATGTACCCTTACAGCTCATTTTATGTATGTTATTACCAAAGATGAAAGAAGCCAGTCAGTCACTCAATAGTGTCTGACAGTGAAGTCTAGCAAGTAAACGGGTTTCCTTGCATAATTTGAATATTAGGACACTGCTAACGTTTAAATTTCACAGATAGGACATACATGACATATTCATAATTCCTGCAAAGTTCTACAGAATTTGATGTTGGCTGCAAAAGAGACATAGTATCTTTAATAGATGCAGGTTTGACTGTAATTGGTTTTTTAATTGTATCAATTAGATATAATTACTTACCTCTGTGGACTAACCTTTAACGACAACATCCGAAACTGAAAGACACGGCTTTAGGGTTGTAGACCAGGGTGAACTTCAGTAGATGAAAACAGAGAGCTGAGCTTAGCCTAGCTATTCCCCATCCCTATAACACCAGCGGTAGGCAGCTAAACCAATTCACATCGATATCCCCCGGATATCCCTTAACTTATCTGGCCCTGTGCACTATATCGGCGTATTACACTTTGATTTGCTTTACAATATAATGTACATGTATTTGAACCAATTAAGTGACCAGGTGCGTGACCTACAATAAAACAATTACAAAAATATTGACATTTATTTCCATCATCATGACAATATATACAAAGATGAAACATGGAATATCATAACAGATAACAGATATTGCATATAAATTGACGTAAAGCATGCAAAATATAAAGAAAATATAAGTATGATGAACTATAATGGAAAATGGTGCATCCGTAAAAGCCATTAAAGGCCAAGTCCACTCCAATTTCAAAAAATCATAGCATGTTGTAAATAAATCAAAGTTAAAACTGCCAAATATCACTGGCGTAATTCAATCAGTTGATTTTTAATAACGATTTCTATTTCGGTTATTTCGAGCAAAACATTTATATTTGCCGCACGGATGTCATATTGTTGATCACGTGATGTGACGTATGGTCCTCACAACATTAACAGAAGCGCATGTCCTATACATTCTGACTAACCAAGATGCCGCTGTGCCAGGCGTACGGGTGCTCAAATCGGCCAGGGGATGGGGGTAATAAGAGTTTCTTTGGCATCCCAAACCCTTTAAAAGACAGAGAGAGATGTTCTCAGTGGCTTAATAATATCGGAACGAACAAGTTTAATATACGGACATATCAATTTAGCAAAAACAGAGTGGTATGCGAGGACCATTTCGAGGCTGACTGTTTTCAGGAAGACATTCGGGCCAAGGTGATGAACTACGAGGCCCGAATGAAACTACTGAAACCAGATGCCATTCCAACCATCTTTTTTCACCGTCCTCGACCGCCATCCAAGAGGAAATCCACCACACAACGTCGGAAAGAGTTTGAGCGTAAAAAGGTAATATTCTAACAATAATGTGATGAAGTAAACAATTGAAAAGTACATCCACAAACGTACACCTGTAGATCTTGGCTTCATTCAGCTCAGTAACCGTATCGTACGCGATGCCTGCGTGCGGCGCCCGGCCCGGTCAGACCTAGACCTAACTCCGGGGAGCTCCGACGCCGCGCCGGCGTCGGCGTCGGAGCTCCCGGAGTTAACCTAGACCGAAAATTTCTGTCTCTTTCGTTCGTTAGCCTCTGATTTGGGTAGGGTCGGCTCCTCT
Organism: Mesocentrotus franciscanus; assembly: GCA_037976565.1. NCBI lineage: Eukaryota > Metazoa > Echinodermata > Echinoidea > Camarodonta > Strongylocentrotidae > Mesocentrotus > Mesocentrotus franciscanus. The sequence goes on along the minus strand of CP137672.1, from coordinate 35,258,177 downwards.
CTTTAGCGACAGAAGCCGACCATAGGCGCTCCTGTGCAAAGTGGGCGGTACGGATCTGGCCACCAAATTCCGGCCAAACTTTTGGACTAAAATTTCACTTTAGTGGATTCATATCCGATGCATTTATTTTTGAAAATTAGGTCTGAGCTAATATACATCGATTCCACTTATCAGATTTACTGTATGATGATGCATTTATTTAAGGGTCTTTTTTCCCCGGTTTTCCTCGTCGAAATGAAGTCCGCTCCGTGTTGAAATTGTTACTGCGCATGCGCTGCAAAAATTTCAACACGGAGCGGACTTCAATTTCGACGAAGAAAACCGGGGGAAAAGGACCCTTAAATGCATCATACAGTAAATCTGGTGAGTGGAACTGATGTATATTAGCCTAGACCTAATTTTCAAAAATAAATGCATCGGATATGAATCCGCTAAAGTGAAATTTTAGTCTAAAAGTTTGGCCGGAATTTGGTGGCCAGATCCGTACCACCGAGTTTGCACAGGAGCGCCTATGGTCGGCTTCCGTTTCTAAAGAGAGGAGCCGACCCTACCCAAATCAGAGGCTAACGAACGAAAGAGACAGAAATTTTCGGTCTAGGTCAGACCAGGCGTAGGATCTACACACCGCGCCGTACACCTGCGGCCGTGCCATGTTGCTGCTAGTGCTAAAATACTACTACTAGTACGATAGTCAATAGTACGATAGTCAATAGTACAACTACAAACAATGCGCAAGAAATGATCATTTACACGCGTCTAAATTCTAAGTTGACCTAAAGTTAGTAGCGCTGTGGTAAATATATCAATTGGAATTGGCATTTTAATTGTTGTAGATGTCAATATATGCCATTGATTTAATTAATGTTAATCGTGGCATTTCAATTTCATGCACAAACATGACAAATGAAATTGATGGGTTGACCTGGCTGTAAATCATTGTAAAAGATCTAACTACTGTAGAGTCTACTCTACTGTTTTACTATCTACAGTTTACACAAGAATATAGGCCTAAGTAAGTTTACTGTTTAGCTGAAGACCGAAAGCTCCAGTCTCTGATATCGCTGGTTGTTCCGCAGAGATTACATCTGGCTCCTCTGACTGCCTCGTTGACAAATGTCAGTTTTATCAAAGAATGACCCATACCAGAGTGTTATTTCTGTCTAGATCTATATCTACTTGGTCCATGATTTGTCACCTTATGTAAAACTTTAACTTTAATAGATATTAAACTAGACCTAGATCTAATCAAATTCATATCAAAATCAAAATACAATTTCCAGATTATAATTGGGTGAAACAAGAAAATGTATCATCGTTTCGGTACTAATTTCACCCTTTTTTCAGAAATAATGCGATCTTGTAATTTGATTTTGGGACCGGAGCAAACAACATGAACAAATGAAAAGAGAATAACAGTGAGTCCAAAGTTCAAGACAGTTTTTGTACAGATGATTTGTTCTAAATAAATATCTGTTGAAGGCAAAGAAGTATGAAATCCAACTGCAAGGCAAAATATTGTAGAAATTGATGGCACCTTCCCTATATTAACAAAGAGTTGTAGATCTGACCGTTCTGACCCTTGTTGGTGAGGTTGCATATTTAATATCTGTTGACAATCATTTGAGGTTTTCTTATATCCAATTCCAAAGAAAACTATGTCACTACGCAATTTGGGGTCACTCTTTCCAATTGTCAGAATGTTGAAACATTGAATTAGATCTACAAAGATAATGAAATTCTTGCAAATAAGCCGTTTTCACACCATGAAAACACTTCCCCAAAATCATCACATGAAGATTTAATGCCCACAAAAATTACTGGTTTTACAGTACATCTAACTATCTAAGTACATTATTGACTGACTTGATTCATAGTAGTTTCAAATATACTCTGGTTAAAACTGGGGGGCCCTAAGAAATATATTTTGTCAAAGATAATCTTCAGTGGGTTAGGTATTAAAGTATTAATTAATTAAGCCTGTTGATTCTGTTAAAGTTTTAAGCATGAAAGGAAAGGGTTAAAAATATATGCATTTTTGAAATCACCATAAGTCAGAAAATTGTAATATGCTTTATATAATACATCATGTATAGTTGTATACACTATTTTTGAAGATAAAATTCCATTGATTTTGATGATATCTATGATGTGGTCAATTGGTCATAGATCTAATATATATTTATCCATCATTTTTTTCTTCAGTGGAAGGATGAAAGGATAATATGTATAATATTTATTATTTATTTTAAACAAAGCTAGTTGGTCTGTTAACTACAGTAACTCAGTGTTCTGTTCACCTTAGAGAAGAGTTACATGATATAGATGTGAATTTCAAATGCCAAGTCTGTCTGCACTTAAAGGTACTATGCCCCATTTGCAGGCCAACGAAATGAAAAGGTTAAATTCCAACAGCATTTGAAAGACAATACTAATTTAGAACTTCCCTAAAAAAGGGGGCTTGAAAATGTCTTTAAGTGGGAAAATAACGACTATTAGTTGTCGAATCGACTTAGGAGCTATAGAGCCAGTAAGTAATAGTCTGATTTTTCAGACCATTGTACCGAATGGTCGTACGTTTTATGCTGCGCAAAGATTCAATCAGTTTAATTTTGGCCATTACAAGAAGTGGGTTATTGATGTAGACAAATGCTCATGTACCCTTTACAGCTCATTTTATGTATGTTATTACCAAAGATGAAAAAGCCAGTCAGTCACTCAATAGTGTCTGACAGTGAAGTCTAGCAAGTAAACAGGTTTCCTTGCATAATTTGAATATTAGGACACTGCTAATGTTTAAATTTCACAGATGGGACATACATGACATATTCATATTTCCTGCAAAGTTCTACAGAATTTGATGTTGGCTGCAAAAGGGACATAGTATCTTTAAGTGGCTTTGAATTTGGCATTTAATTCTATTATTATTGTTTTCTTTATATAATATACAGATCTTGAAAAACATTCTTGGTGAAGCAGAAGCATCTTCTTCAACAAGCCAAGCTGAGGAGTCTCCAAGGCGAACGCTGGTTCAGGATGGCATAAATGACCCCCATGATGGTGATGAATCGGATTTCCTGCTTGTTGATGAAGTTATTCCATCTTTCTCTGACTTATCTGAACAAGATGTACCGGAGCCATGTCAGGTGAGTGAAGCTTTGCATGTATAGCGCCATGAGCGTCATGTCTGGTGGACCTGGTGCGCTTTATAAGAAGCCACCATTATTGTTATTATTGACAATTGAATGCACCGGGCGCACAAGTAATAATAATATATGCTTAGAAAAAAAGGTGGGGATTTCATTTTGATATGAGAGATGTAGTCTTAAAATAAATTCTGCAATATAAAAAGAGAGAAGATATTTCTTGTTAAGTCTTTTAAATGAACTGTTAAAATGAACAGACTGTAAGAAAGCAGGTAGGGAATTCTGAATCTTAGGACCAACATAACGAAAAGAATTGTTTAATATATTGGAAGAAGCATTCCAATGATGGAATTTATCAGCATTTCTTGTGTAGTGGGTATATAATGGTCCTTTATGATTCACTGCCCTGGTCCTTGACCTGGTGGAGTCTGTTCATGCATGCAAATATCCGGGGTCACTCCCAACATGACTGGCTACGCACCCGTGTCCAGAAAAAGCGTCGAAAAGGTGTCTTTTCAGCTATACGGCGGCGTCAAAGTTTTCCTTTAAAAGGGGTGCATGTTTTTCAAGCACTGATCGCACAAAAACCAAAAAAAAAAGGGTACCTTTTCAGGTTCAGAGGTTTAGACTTTTTCTTTAAAAAGGGTACCTTTTCAGGTTCACAGGTTTCGACGTGTGCGATACATACGCCATTAGGGTCATTTCAGAAAAGGTGCGATACGCCATTAGTGTCCATTTCAGAAAAGGTGCGATACGCCATACGCCATTTCAGAGGTTGATGGACACGGGTGTGTAGCACTTGTGTATGAGAGCGATCCCCCCGGGCAAATATAAGCGAGTGGTTTAAGGCGCTTGACTTGAGATGCGAAGGTCGAGGGTTCGAATCCCGACATGGCACTAAATATCCTTTGGCAAGGTATTAACCTGCACCTGCTACTCTCCACCCAGGTGTTAAATGGGTACCCGGTAGGATGAGACCGTCATTGTTGGCCAAACAGTTTTGAGCGTCAAGTAACGCCTGGCTGGAATACTCCCCAGGGAGTGGAGATTGTGCACACAGTGTGTGCGGGCAAGTATTGAATCCAATGACCGGGGTAACAGTATATCTGTAAAGCACTTAGAGACATCATAGATGTATTAAGCGCTATATAAAAGCGGAGTCATTATTATTATCAACAGTACATAATTATACTAGATATGACATGATATGATGTGGTATGATATGCAGGGGCGTCTCTAAAGGGGGGTGGGGGTGCGACACCCCCACCTGTCAGGATATTGTCGGTAAAATTGCGCTGCCGTCGGGAAAAAGAGAGGAGGGGGAGGGGAAAAAAGAGAGGGAAAGGGAAAGAAAGAAAAAAAGAAAAGAAAAAAAGAAAAGGAAAAGAAAGGAAAGAAAGAAAAAGAAAGGAAAGACAGGAAAAGAAAGAAAAAGAAAAGGAGAAAAGGAAGAAAAAAAAGAAGAGAGAGGAAAGAGAAAAAGGAAATAAAAGAAACGGGGGATGAAAGAGAGGAGAGCGAGGGGGAGGTAATAGTCTGAGAGAGGAGGGGTGGGAGTAAAAGAGAGAGGGGGTTGTTGGTGGAGTCGTCTCGTCGAGGGAGCAAGAAAGACACGCATAAATATGTTGCTGTGTCGGGTCAGATGTGTCGGTATTCTTGCTCTATCCTCGTGTACTATATCAATGCAGAAGTTTGAAGTAAGTGGGATGTATAATGTCGGTCGGCCGACAAGTTTTTTTCATTATGAACTGTGACTTTTTATCCGCTGTGACGACTTCGAGAGAGACTACAACTATAATACTTGTATTTTTTCAAAGTTTCACTAATCAGCTACAGAAATCAGGTTTCTAAAATTTTCGAGGAAACTAAATTCAAACAAATATTAAGAGTCGAGAACGGTACAACAAATCGTCTTTTTCTCTAATATTTTAATGAAACCCCAAAGCTTCCGCGCTTCGGAAGCGGAAGGGGGAAACTTCATTCAGACAAGGATTAAGAGTCGAGAACGGTACAACGAACCGCCTTCTTTCTCTAATAATTTAAGTAAGGCTGCGACGAGTAGTCGAATACTCGAATACTCGCACTGTTGACAGCTACTCGAGTACGATTTCTCGTACTCGAATACTCGGCCGCCATTTTTTTTTTTTTTTTCCCGTTCACCTGGCACTGTCCAGGCCGACGGTCACCCGTGCCAGAAGAGCACCGGCATGGTCCCGTGGGTAAAAATGTTTCCCAGCTCAAAAATACACAGGGTGTCACTGTCAGTGTCAACTCACCACTCAGAAACTGGGACGAAATCTCCGGATTTCTGTTTGGACTCGGAGGAATATTTGCCTGTCATCTTTAGTTTCAAAAATAACATTGTTTCAAAAGCACAAATAGGCGCTTTCAACAGCAACTTGAAGTAAAATCGCGGGGGTTTTCAGAGACGAACCTTCGTACTGTTTGTAGTATGGTGTTGGCAAAAAAAAAAAAAAAATTCAAAATGAAAAAATTCAAAAAAATGAAAAAAAAAACATGGCATCCGAGTATTCGAGTATTCGCGGGCAAGGCTGGGAGTGTACTCGAGTACCTCATTACACGGTTATGCACAGCCCTAATTATTAAAGGAAACGTCAAAGCTTCCGCGCTTCGCGCGGGAGGGGGGAAAATTGAGTTCAGACAATTAGGGTTAAGAGTCGCGAACGGTACAACGAATCGTCTTCTTTCTATAATAATTTAAGGAAACGTCAAAGCTTCGCGCGGGAGGGGGAAAACTGAATTAAGACAAGGATTAAGAGTTGAGAACAATACAACGGAACGTCTGCTTTCTCTCATAATTTAAGGAAACGTCAAAGCTTCCGCGCTTTGCGCGGGAGTGGGGAAACTGAATTCAGACAAGGATTAAGAGTCGAGAGCAGTAAAACAAATCGTCTTCTTTCTCTAATAATTTAATGAAACATCAAAGATTCCAGGAGGGGGGAAACTTCATTCAGACAATAAGGCTTAAGAGTCGCGAACGGTACAACAAATCGTTTTCTTTCTATAATAACTTAAGGAAACGTCAAAGCTTCCGCGCTTCGCACGGGAGGGGGAAAACTGAATTAAGAGGAGGATTAAGAGTCGAGAACAATACACCGAAACGTCTGCTTTCTCTCATAATATTTATGGAAACGTCAAAGCTTCCGCGCTTCGCGCTGGAGCGGGGAAAATGAATTCAGACAATTAGGGTTAAGAGTCGCGAACGGTACAACGAATCGTCTTCTTTCTATAATAACTTAAGGAAACATCTAAGATTCCGCGCTTCGCGCAGGAGGGGGAAAACTTCATTCAGACAATTATAGGGTTAAGAGTCGAGAACGGTTCAACGAAACGTCTGCTTTCTTTCATAATTTAAGGAAACGTCAAAGCTTCCACGCTTCGCGCGGGAGGGGGGAAATGAATTCAGGCAATAAAAGGGTTAAGAGTCGCGAACGGTACAACGAATCGTCTTCTTTCTCTAATATTTTAATGAAACCCCAAAGCTTCCGCGCTTCGCGCAGAAGGGGAAACTGAATTCAGATAAGGAATTAGAATCGAGAACAATACAACGGAACGTTTGCTTTCTCTCATAATTTAAGGAAACGTCAAAGCTTCCGCACTTCGCGCGGGAGGGGGGAAACTGAATTCAGACAATTAGGGTTAAGAATCGCGAACGGTACAACGAATCGTCTTCTTTCTATAATAATTCAATGAAATGTCAAAGCTTCGCGCGGGAGGGGAGGGGGTGGGGGGGAACTGAATTCAGACAATTAGGGTTAAAGTTGATACTTATAGGGAATAAAATCAAGTCAATATAGTTTATTTTATAATTGAATGAGTTATTAAAGCAAGTTATGCAGCTAACATGCCATGAAAGTGTGCAGTTTTGTGTTTTATGAAAATCAAATTTCACTAAATTGACTCTATCCTGACCTACAAAATCGCCTGAGGGAAAGTGGCTTTGTGAGTGACGTCAGAGCCGGGATATGCTTCACGCAGCTATACGTCAAAGCTTCCGCGCTTCGCGCAGGAGGGGGAAAACAGAATTCAGACAAGGATTAAGAGTCGAGAACGGTACAACGAATCGTCTCCTTTCCCTTCGCGCGCTCTTTGGGTGATTCGCTTGCTCTCTATCGCCCCTTAAAATAAGATCCTAGCTTCGCGCCTGCATTTAAATATATAGCTATGATGCTGACTAAGTTGACGAAATAATTAGATATAATTTATGTCGTCGAGGAAAATGACCATTTGCGCATGCGCAAGTACTATAGATAGTTCATAGGAACAACAATTTAGCCTTCGGCCCCGGGTTTATATAGGGTTTAATTTGTAGACATTGGGACATTAAATTTTGTCGGTAATTGGTGTCTATTTTTGTCGGTAATCGATGGCCTCTACACCCCCACTGAAAAAGGTCTAGCGACGCCCCTGATGATATGATGTGGTATGATATATGATAGAAAAATGATATGTTAATTTATGATATGATTATGATTATGATATGATATGATGTGATATGTTTTGATAAAGCCTGGAAAGTAAACCTTCATTACAAAATTCCTTTAAACATGTTAATCAATTGCATTCATATTGATCATAAATAAGTCCTCTTAACTGTTGCAACAAATTACGTTCTATAGCCTGGTAGAAATAGGCTACTATATTATACCGCAGTATACGGATCGAGTATTATGAATGTTATAACAATGTCATCGTGGATAACAAATATGCTGAATCATTCATGTATGAAAATAGTCTTCTCATTTCAGTCTTTTACAATAACTTGCAAAAAGAGTGAAATGAGTCTGAAATACACAACTGAGCACTACGATTAGTATGAGTATGAAAAGTAGTCGTGTGTCCGGAATGAAGGTTTTCCGGACAGTTGATTTAAAAAAGCAGTTTGAATGAGTTTTCTTGCATTATAATCATGAACCTTTTAAAGCCTATCTGCACTAGTTTGGCAAGGAGGGATCAGACTTCCCTGCATGGTCATTGACAGGTGGTTATCTCATCAAATCAGCTCTCAATTAACGTAAGAAAAAGGGGACCATGGGGGACCAACGGTCACCGCTTAGGCATTGTTTGCTATATAGAGGGCGCAAGTAGCTATAAGTAGTGCAGTGGGGGGCTAAGACTTATGGTGGATATGACTATAAAGTATCAATGACAAGTGTTTATGATGGTTAGTGCTAATTACTGCATACATGTATGTTACTTTAAATCCAAAGGCAAAAGTAAGAGTTTTCATTTTCTTAGGCGCCCGGATACCCCCATCATACTAAGACTTCTCAGTGGTATCACTTCAAACTTTGTGTAAGTCCATACGCAATGCAGAAGTTTTGCATAGAAAGTGGTAGTTTTTGCGGGGATGTTAGCGTATTTGCACCCCCTCCCCATTGCGGTTCGAGTCCCGCCGCGGCACTAATGTCCTTTGGCAAGACATTGATCTACATTTGCCACACTCCACCCAGGTGAAGTAAATGGGGACCTGGTAGGAATTTATTCCTTGAAACGCAGAGCGCGTGACGTCTGCACTGCTAAAGCCAGGGTAATTATGCTGCATTATTGTAGAGCGCTTAGAGACTTCTGATAAAGTAAGTGTTAGGCGCTATATAAGCAAATATACTTATTATTAACAAAAATACCCTCTTATTTTAATGAGTAGGAAACTTCAACCCTCCCTCCCCCCCCCAAAAAAAGAAGTCACATTCACAATGTTCGCTAACATGAGAATGCGTATTTTATGTACCAATTTTTAAAATATCCTGGGTAGATGAGGGTTAATAGCCTTTAACCAAAGAGATTAGACTAGAGGAGCGACTAAAATTGTGACCTTTGACATTCCATAGGTTTTGCATTGGATGCATTATGGGGGTTTTGTCCAATTTGAACGACGATTTTGGAGGGTCAATGTTTATTCATGAGCAATGACGTAAAAAGTTAGCCAATCACTGTTTGGTGATTGGCCATCAACAAAATGTTTTATGTATTCGGTCATGCATACACTGACATTTTTTGCATTCCCAGAATTCCCTACGATTTGAGCACTAAATTGAGGAAAAATGGCGGTTGTATGAACTGCAACTTTGAAGTTATTCAATTACAAACAATGAAGCATTTTTCTTTTAAGTGAATTTCTATTGTAATAGAAGTTTGTCAAGTACATCTCAGTGAAGCAGAAAATCTTCAGGCGAACATCAACATCGCAGTGATACCACACGATTTAAAAAAAAAGTAAGTAAAGATCCATGTTGTGTTAATATCTCTGAAATGATTGTGATGTGTTCGTCGTTGCAGTGAGGGGCTCTCCGCATTGTCACAACGTATTACCCCCTATCCCATCTCCTTTTCTTTTGTCTGATCAAGGAATATTGACTGATTGAATGAACTCTAATTTTAATAATTTAAGTCGTCGACTGTAATATTTTTAGAAACAATTAGAAATTTACCATAGATTACTTAATTTGAGCACGTCTCATACTTGTAAAGTTCAGTTCATAGCTTGATTATCGATAATAATCAGTGGTAGATGTGGAGCTGTTACAGAGATGGCGCAAATTGCTCATTGCTAGTCCAAGCCTATGATATCTCGTTGAGCGGATTAGGATTTTCATTTCGCCGATGCTAGCCGGCTGTAACAACCACCAAGACCGGTGACTGCGTTTCCTGAGCTGGCGCGGCCGCGGCTATAACTTGTAGTACTGTTGTAGGCTACACTTTAGTGTTAGTGTTAGATCTAGAATATAGGCTAGTAGTAGTATAGTCTAAATCTAACACTAAAGTCTAAACAGCATTTATCCACGTATCTAGTCTATATTACTATAATTTATAATGGAATCCTGTACTTTGAGGCTTGAATTTTGCTATGTAAATGTAGACCCTAGGCCTTACATTCTTATTAAAAGACTAAATAAATGCCTGGTTTAGGAAGATCAATGTGGAAGTATTAAGCAATGCCCCAATGGCAATCTTGATTTAAAAAAAAACAATTAAAGATGTGGCATTGCCAGGGACCTAGTCACCTACTATTATGGGCAATTATACTAGTACTATTACTAGCTTGTGTTATGCCATGGCAACAACTATCAAAGCCATAGCTATGTCTAGACTCGTTTTTGCTCCACTAGTGTACGTGACATTATACATGTGATCCAGGTCCAGATTCAGCTTGGTTCGGATGTAGGCTAGATCTACCAACAACAACAAAAAAAAAAAAAAGGTGTCTCTTCCTAGCTTCCTAATCTTATCCCCCCTTTCCCCTGATTGTGCCTTGTTTGAAATATTTAGAGGAAAAGGACATGTTTAGAGAGAAAAAAAAGGTTTATATTATTATTATTTGCGTATTACTAATGTCTAAATATTTACTTTGTTTACAGTGAATTTTCAGGACAATATGCCACCCCCTTGTTTATTTTGTTGTTGTTGAGAATTCAGGATCCAACCCTACATATGACATGGGTTTTTCTTACTCTATAAAGAACATGAACAAATTTATAAACTGATAACTAATGCATGCATTTGATACCAGCACGAACCTCACTAAGTTTCTATTGTCTTTTAATTGTAGATTCTATGGAACCAAGAAGCAGATAATGACCACAGAAGTGCATAAGAGAGCACTGGGACCTGATCATCAAATGTTATGGTGTAGATCTACTCAGGAACAGGATCGACACCTAAGTTGAACTCTGGCAAGGTATGTTTGTATGAAGTTCAAAAATATTCATGCTGTAATTATAATCTAAGCCATGCGAGCATCGCACTCATCTTGGACTAATGATATTTTGGGGGAACTGTCATCCTATGTTGCATTAAATCTTGTAATTCCCATTTATTCTCTAGCTTTATTTAGGTGACAAACTACGGTGTTGCTAAATGAACAAATCAGTATATTCACTCAGCATGATATTAAAAGACGTAGGCCTACTCAAAGGCATTTTTCCCTCAATATTACATTATATCTATCAAACTTTTTCTCACAAAATTTAGCAACTGAATGGAAGTTACACCTATGTTTATAAACAACTTATAATTAATAGTTACTTCTACCTCTACATGTACTGCCTGTTATTGTATGTAGCAAATGTTTAAAAATAATAATAATTTAAGGAAAACAATTTTGAAAGTTACTTGTAAAAGAATTGGAAATAAATATTAAACTTTAATTACTCTACTCTTCAAAAAAAGCCCTATGATATAGACATACATGTAATAAAACTAAAATGTAAGACCTAAAAGTGGGGAGGTACTATTTAAAAAAAAATCTAATGTAGTGCGGCTAGTTTTAATCTTAGGCCTATTAGTTTTCTCCTCTCTTTTTGTTTTTATTATGCAGGTTGTCCCATGCAGAAGGTTTGATACCCAGGCTTCTTTCGCACAAGTCCTAGTCCACCCTCATCTTGAAAACTGTTCCAGCGTCTGGGATCACTACAACATCTCAAGATCCAGCGCCGGGGCACATGCTACGTCACAATGGGGACTACAAGAGAACCAGCAGCGTGACTGAGATGATGACGTTTTAGTGACCTACTTTATCTACAAGGCACTCTGCAAGTAGACTGGGAATGGTGCACAAGATAGTCAATGGTCTCTCTGCCTTTCCCTTGAAAGCCCTATTTTCCTTCAACAAATCACGATCACGATCAAGGAAGAACCATGACATGACCCTCCAGTTGCACCAAGCCAGAAGCGACATAGAAAAGTTTGTATTTGCCCAACGCTCTGTCCTAAAGTTAATGGAACTGACTTCCAGGAAATGTAGTGCCTGCTGACAGTCCAGAGAACTGCCATGGACTACTCCTGAGGCATCTAATGCCCTTATCCCACTAAAAAAAAAAATCATCTGTCTTCCTCACACCACTTGTAATCTTCATTACTGACTAGTTCATCTTCGTGATAGGCTACATAGCCGTTTGAAGAGTACCAGAAGAAGAAGAAGAGAAGATATATCGAGGATCATGAAAGTATTTATTTGCTCTTTTAAATGCGTTTACATGTAACATAGCTTTTTGATATTTAATCTTTGTAGATGCCAAACTAATGCAAGAGCGCCATCTCTTGTCGGTTTTGATTTTTAATAAGTTAGAGGGGAGGAAAAGGGAAAGATCACTGGCGTAAGCCTTGGAAACAAGACAGAATTTTAACCTCTTCTCCATACTTCATATTTCCGTTTTTGATCTTGTTTTTATTTGGACAACAATTGGAATGGACGCAATCATTGTATTGTGATCGACCTGACGTGAGTAACATGAAATGTGGCCACAGTAAAGGCTTCAAAATTAAAGTTTTTGAGACATTATATGGGCAGTCGACAAATGATTTGTACACATGCAATTGCAATTCTACAGTACGATACGTTGATTGATGATGTGTACGTGTGTATAGCGTCAGATTGCGAGATAGAGGACGGAACGGAGCTGAGAGGAGCGTTGAAACTAGAATAATGTGGACTTGGGTTAGTGGACTTGGGTTAGTAGCCAGTCAAGGTGATCGTGATCAACAAGGGACCAGTCTGATAAATGAGAATATGATTATGAACAGAGCACGATCACTCATGGGTGTATGGGCAGCATTACAACAGTTCGACGAGCCAGTGGCTTTTCACCAGCAACCTGCATTACCAAGCCCTTTGCTTGAGCCAGGAACATGTGCAGGACGTGCGAGTAGGCAGAGCAAACCCTGATAGTGATGTTGACTGGGTAGAGCTACAACGTCAACAAACCCAACTTACGTACACGCTCTTAGAATGCCATATGAAGTCCGCCTTACCGCAAAGGAACATTCAGCCTTTCGACGGGAATCCGCTGAACTACCACGCCTTTAAGAGGGCCTTTCAGCATGTGGTAGAATCCAAGACATCGGAGGACTCTGACAAACTATACTATTTGGAACAATATATTAGGGGAAAGGCAAATGAGATGGTCAGAAGTTGCATGTATGGAGGTGATTCCAAGGCAGCATTCAACAAAGCAACAATGCTGCTAGAAAGCAAGTTTGGTGACAAGCATCATGTTCTGGACTCTATGATCATTAAGGCAATGGCATGGCCAAACATTAGAGGTGAGGATCCGGAGGGTCTGCTTAGTTATTCATTGTTTGTGACTGAGCTAGGCAATTTGGCTAAGGACCTACACCTTCAACAGGAGATTGACCACGCACAACATTTGAAGATGGTCGTATCAAAGCTGCCGTTCAGGCTGAGAGATAGATGGAGGAGCTATGTCGATGGCATACTTCAGAATCGGGATGAGCCACTCTCATTCAAAGATGTGGTTAGCTTCATTAGTAAACAGGCCCGAATAATAAACAACCCCATCTATGGTAATATTGTAGGATCAGCCAGAGCTGGAGAAACACAGACAAAGACGAAACCATTTCCAGGGAAGAAACAGGGCTTCAGCTCCAGCATGAAGAAGAGTGAGGAAGTGTTTGTATTGTGACAAAGAAAATCACCTTACAGCAGAATGCAAGGCCCTGGGAAAGAAACCTCATGAAGAGAAACTTGCATTTTGCAAATCCAAAGGACTGTGCTTTGCTTGCCTTCAGTCTTCACATCTTGCCAGGGATTGTAAACATAGGATGACCTGCAAGATTTGTCAAAGGTTGCACCCCACCCTTCTTCATAGAGATTGGGCACCATCAAAACAAGTGAAAGGGAATGGTGAATCAGAGAAACAACGTACTAATGACGACGTTGGAGCTAATAGGAAGAAGGAGGAAAGCTTGGAAGGACAAACAGAAGGAGAAGGAATTGGAAATGAAAATTTCCCAGACGTAAAGCGCACGTTATCCAACCGCACTTCTATGCAGGACTCCCAACCGGCCATTGTGCCTGTGACTGTACGCTCAAAGCAGACAGGGAAACGTGTACACACATGCATTCATTGACAACGGGAGTAACGCAACTTTCTGCACAGGAGAGTTAAAAAACAAACTAAACGCCAGAGTAAGAACGCGCAACATCCAGCTTCAAACATTAACAGACGATAAGCTGGTCAAGACCTGCATACTGCAAGACCTGGAGGTAGCTGATGTGAATGAGAACACCTATATACCACTTTCTGACGTCTACATACAGCCCATCCCTGTAGACAAGTCAGACATACCGAGAAGGAATGACATTGCAAGATGGTCCTACTTACAAGAAATAAACTTGCCGGAGATCAATGCAGATGTGGGCATCCTCATTGGCAATAACGTCCGTAAAGCAATGGAACCACTGCAGGTTATCAATAGTCAGAACGACGGACCATTCGCCTGCAAATCTATCATAGGGTGGATGGTTTTTGGAAGCTGCAAGCAAGAGAGAAGTGGGTCCAAGATAACCTCCCACAGAGTCCAAGTGATGGAAGATATTCAGCAACAGCTAAATAATCTCTACAACACTGAGTTTTCAGAACGCTTGATGGAAGATAAAGTCGAAGAATCCAAAGAGGATAAACGATTTATGGAAAAGGTCGAAGGATCCATCAAGCTAACACAAGGGCACTACCAAATTGGACTGCCATTTAAGGGAGACGTCAACCTGCCCGACAACAGGCCCATGGCAGAGCAGAGACTCAACCATCTGCAAAGGAAGTTCAAGAAGCAGCCAGAATTCTATGAGAGGTATAAGGACTGTATGGAACTATCCATAGAGAAAGGCTATGCAGAAAAGGTACCAGATCATGAGCTACAAGATACAACTGGAAGGAAGTGGTACCTACCTCATCATGGAGTCATGCATCCACAAAAGGACAAGTTAAGGGTGGTGTATGACTGCTCAGCACAATACAAAGGAACCTCTTTGAACCAGGAGCTGCTAAAGGGGCCGGACTTGGCAAACAACTTGGTTGGAGTGCTCACAAGATTCAGAGAGGAAAGGTCGCCCTCATGTCAGACATAGAGGGATGTTTTCGCAAGTTGTGGTGCCAGAAGAAGACAGAGATTTCTTAAGGCTGTTATGGTGGGAAGATGGAAACGTTGAGAGACCACCCTCAGAATACCGCATGAGAGTTCATGTATTCGGTGCCATATCTTCTCCTTCATGCACAAATTATGCACTAAAGAAAACGGCAGAACAGCAGGAAGAGCTCTATACAAAGGAGACCACTACAGTGATTCGCCATAATTTCTATGTTGATGACTGCCTATGCTCCACCGCGTCCATCTCAGAAGCAGTCCAGTTAGCCGAGAACTTGACTGCAGCATGCTAGAGTGGAGGGTTCCGTCTAACGAAGTGGACGAGTAACAAGAAAGAAGTGCTTGAAAAAATTCCTGCTGAAGAACGAGCCAAGGCAGTTAAGGATATCAACTTGGAAGAAGGAAAACTGCCAACAGAGAGGGCACTTGGCATGCTGTGGCATACAGATGAAGACGTTTTCAGTTTCAAGATTCAGCTGAAAGACAAGCCAGCCACAAGGAGGGGTATCTTGTCAACAGTGTGCTCCTGTTCGATCCACTAGGATGTGCTTCCCCAGTGCTACTCCCTGCAAAACATCTACTTCAGACGCTGCCGACTAGGATTAGGATGGGATGAGACAATTCCACCAGACCTGCTGAAAAAATGGGAAACATGGAAAAGAGAACTCCCAAGACTGTCAGACTTCAAACTTTCCAGGTGTTTGAAGCCAGAGGGGTATGAAAACCCAAAGTCTGTGACACTTCACCATTTTGCAGATGCAAGTGAGAAGGGTATGGAACAGTGTCTTACTTGCGAATGGTGAATACACGGGATGAAGTCCAATGCTCATTCCTCTTGAGCAAATCTAGAGTGGCCCCTCTTAAACAGACGTCGATCCCGAGAATGGAGCTTACAGCCGCCACGGTAGCAGTAAGGATAGACAAAATGGTAAAACAAGAACTTGACATCCCAGTAGACGAGACCTTCTTCTGGACCGATAGTAGTACCTCTGTACTGCAGTATATCCAAAGTGAAACAGGGAGGTTTAAGACATTCGTTGCCAACCGAGTTGCCCTGATACAAGAAGGATCTCAACCATGTCAGTGGCACCACATAGAAACTTCGCTGAACCCGGCAGATGTATGCTCCAGGGAAGTCAAGGTAGATCGATTCCTAGCAATGAGATTCTGGAAGGAAGGACCCAAATTTCTTCAAGCTTCAGAGGACCAGTGGCCTAAGCAACCCAGAGAAGCATCACACGACGTAAACAATGATCCTGAGGTGAAGAAGAAGAAGATGTACATTACAGAGGTCTCGGAAGAAATGGCCAGTGAGAGCAAATGTATGGCCACTGCTGTGAGCAAAGAGGAAGCAGATGATATCCTGGAAAGATTGATCAACCATTATTCAGACTGGTACCACCTCAGAAAGGGAGTAGCATGGCTACTGAGACTGAAGGGGCTGCTGAAAGAGAAAATGAAAGGTCAGCAGAACACACCACGAGAGAATCCACCCATGCTACTGACAGTGGAAGATATTAGACAAGCTGAGGAAGCAATACTGATACATGTTCAAGATAGAGCGTTCCCAGTAGAGGTTGTGGCTTTGAGGAAACAGGCACATGATGCAAACCAAAGGATAGGAAGGTTGCAGCCAGGGGTCAGAAAATCGAGCCCTATCTACGAATTAGACCCTCAGATGGACAATGGTCTACTAAGAGTAGGAGGTAGACTTAACAAGGCAGCCTTGCCTGAAGAAGCAAAACATCCAGTCATCCTACCAAAGAGAGGACATGTGTCTGAACTCATCTTGAGGCACATTCATGAAAACTCAGGACATATGGGAAGAAACTATGTCTTGGCAAAACTCCAGCAACGATATCACATAGTTGGTGCAATTTCAGCCATTAGGAAAGTCATCAAGAAATGTGTCAAGTGCCGACGTCAAAGAGGGCGGGTAATCCAACAGAAGATGGCCGACCTACCCATAGACCGACTGAGACCGGATGATCCACCTTTTACACGAGTTGGAGTCGATTATTTCGGGCCGATAGGAGTGAAAAGAGGACGCTCTACAGTCAAGAGATATGGCGTAGTGTTTACTTGCATGCCTCGCCATTCGGGCCATACACATAGAGAAGGCTGACTCACTAGATACAGATTCCTGTATTGCAGCAAATCAGAGATTTATTGCTCGAAGAGGAGCAGTCAGAGAAATGAGATCAGACAATGGACGAACTTGGTTGGGGCCGAGAAAGAACTAAGAAAAGAACTTGAGAGCTGGAACCAGGCCCAGCTCAACAACTCACTATTGCAAGCAAACATCAAGTGGACCTTTAATCCACCTGGAGGTTCACACCATGGGGGCGTATGGGAGAGACAGATCAGGACGATTCGGCAGCTGCTCTTCTTCCTTACCAAACAGCAGACCATGACGGATGAAAGTTTGCAGACACTCTTCTGTGAAATAGAAGGCATTATCAATTGCAGACCCATCACCAGGGTTTCAGACGATGCTAACGATCTAGAGGCTCTGACACCAAACCAGCTCCTGACGTTGAAGGCTACCCGATGTTACCCCATCGGTTAGTAGGCAGACTGACTGCTACACACGACGTAGATGGCGGCAGGTTCAATATCTGGCAGATGTCTTCTGGCGACGTTGGCTGAGAGAGTACTTGCCGCAGCTCCAGGCCAGGCAGAAGTGGATACATCCTAGTCGCAACATCCAGGTTGGTGACGTAGTGCTGGTAGTGAACGAGACAGCACCTCGTAACTTCTGGCTCATGGGAGTGATCGTCGGCATCACTCCAGATCGACAGGGCATGGTTCGACGGGCAGAGGTGAAGACCAAGAACGGCACCTATTCGCGACCCATCAGCAAGCTGTGTCTCCTCTTGGAAAGAGATTCATGAGCACTTCGAATTTTGTGAAATTGTGATTCCAGAAGAAATATACGCTATTGAGACACCTTATAAGTTTCTTCACGGGACCAACTCATCAGATTTTGGAGCAAGTCAAGTTGGAAATCAAATTTGGAGTCTTTTGTGATAATTATATGTGTGAAGTAATAAGTGGTGCGAGCCTAGCGCCGCCATAATAAAGCTCAAGTTTCATATTTGGACCAATCGCAAAGCCTTTGTTGGATCACAAGCTTGGAAAATGTTCATTTTGGAAAGGATTATCGATATGATATGGTGTGAGCCTAGCAAGTTTATATTTGGATCAATCGCGAAGCCTTTGTTGGACCACAAACTTGGAAAATGTTGATTTTAGAAAGGATTATCATTATGATATATGGTGCGAGCCTAGCTCTGCCACTACATGTATTTGCTTAGTGAAATTTAAATCAGCAAGTGAAATGTTTTCATTGGACCAAACGCGAATTTGTTCCCTTGGAGTCACAAGTTGGACTACTCTGCACCTTCTACTCTGTCGCGTAATTAAGTCGTAGAGATGGCAGCAGAGGCACAGATTATGCAGATCAGAAAAAGACTAAAAGATTTGATTATTGTGCAAAATCTGGCTATATGGACTGACTAAGGAATAGACTCAGACTTTGGACATTTAAAAGGAAAAGTCAGATTATTTGAACATAATGGACAGGGACTAAGTGAAAATGCATTTTATGCATAGAAAAGATTCTTGCCAATTTGATTGCTATTTCTAACAGTTTCATAGGCATATTTTGTTATTCAGTGAATTGCATTTGAGGAGTGTAAAATACATTTACAATGTACCTTTGAAATGGTGATAAGGGGCACAGTGACACAGATGTCCTTTAGAAGTTGAAAGAGAAGATAATAGAAATATTGAATACATGTATGTAAAATATATGAATATTGTTTGATCATTCATGATATATTTGCTAGAACATGAATATTGAAATTTAAATTTCTGAAAAAACAAAACAAATATTAGTCATTGGGTCATGTTCCACTTATGGGCTAACAGGTAAACATTTTTCAGGAATTCAGGAGAGAAAAATCTTGCATGTATTTAAAATGTCATATAAGATATTTGGAAGCATATTTTGTGTTGCTTTTAAAGTGTATGATTATAGAAGGCAATGAGTTATCATTTTGAAGGATATAATGTAAAGATTCTTTAGGAATCAAGGAATGTATAATGTGCATATTTGTGTTGATGCAAATATTTTTGTGTACAGGTTATTTTAAAGCAGATGTCATTTTGGTTCTGAGGCAAAATTTCAAAGAGTTTATACAAAATGAAAAAAAATTGTATTATGGGCATTAATGGTGCTTAGTGAGAGCAGAACTGTACACACTGGACTATTTTTGAAGATGTTGATGCTTCTATAGCAAATGAGTTTGTAGTAGTGCAATTAGAGGTGGAATAATTTTGCTAAAAGAGAAATGCCTTACTGCATTTGTTAGAAGGGACACGACATTCGATTGTGTTGTTTATTTGTACAAGTTCTGAAAGAGACAGACTTTGCCAATTGGCGAAAATAACAAAAGTCCAAAATTATTGCAAACATGGTAAAACAGGATTCAACTCAGTGAAAAGAGTTTGAATCAAGACTAGTCATCTGATGACATGTTTCAATAAGGAGAGTTGTTTGATAGTCTTAGTCCACAGTATACTTCTGAATTCAGTGGAACTTGAAAGTGTACACCCTAGAGTAAGAGGTAGTGGTTAATTTAGTTCTTAACCATTTAAATTTTTGTTGTGATATTGTGGCTCTCATTGTCATTGTTTTTATTGTTGAGTAGTTTGAGTAGAATTTAGAGTTAGACAGATTTACGACCAAAGCATATTGTTACCAAAGACTCTTTGATAGCTATGGCCCGATTTCATTGTGCATGTCTTTATTATATCGGTGCAAAACGAAATACAGTTTCATGATTTATCTGTGCTATGTATTGGAGTCAACAGTACTTGCCTTTTTAAGATAGGGCTGCATTGCGGCATTCCATAGTGTTTTCTTAAAGTGCCAAAACCATTTATAGTGAGTGTACAAGTTACTAACCTATGCAAAAATCTTTCATTTTGTGACACATATGTGGGCTTTCTTGTCCAAAGATAGTAAAAGAGCCACAAGAGGGACATTGGTTGGTTTTTGTTTGACAAACTGATAATAGTCAGGAGTAAAGATATTCATAAGCTAGTAAAAGGTCAAATTGTCATTGGTATTTTCTAAATGATGGCATTGAGGTGTTTTTGTTTCATGTAGGTGTTGTGGCATGTTAGAGCCACGGTTATGCATATTTTATTGCATTGAGTTACCTGTATATAGTTTGAAATCGAAAAGGTTTGGAGTTTTTGTTGACAGGAACTTTTGAAATTGATGTTGGAGAATTACCAACAGAAGCATAAGGGATACAGGAACAAGATTTAATCAGTTGTAATTAGAGTTGTGTGACAAAGCCGTCACTAAGAATGATTCGAGAAGGTTGATGGTTATTATTGTTTATTGGAAGTATAAGAAAAGGTGTAATTTTCTGTCGGCTTGCCTCCGAAAATTAAGGGGCCGGAAATGTAGACGCCAAACTAATGCAAGAGCGCCATCTCTTGTCGGTTTTGATTTTTAATAAGTTAGAGGGGAGGAAAAGTGAAAGATCACTGGCGTAACCCTTGGAAACAAGACAGAATTTTAACCTCTTCTCCATACTTCATATTTCCGTTTTTGATCTTGTTTTTATTTGGACAACAATTGGAATGGACGCAATCATTGTATAATAGCATTGTGATCGACCCGACGTGAGTAACATGAAATGTGGCCACAGTAAAGGCTTCAAAATTAAAGTTTTTGAGACATTATATGGGCAGTCGACAAATGATTTGTACACCTGCAATTGCAATTCTACAGTACGATACGTTGATTGATGATGTGTACGTGTGTATAGCGTCAGATTGCGAGATAGAGGACGGAACGGAGCTGAGAGGAGCGTTGAAACTACAATAATGTGGACTTGGGTTAGTGGACTTGGGTTAGTGGCCAGTCAAGGTGATCGTGATCAACAAGGGACCAGTCTGATACATGAGAATATGATTATGAACAGAGCACGATCACTCATGGGTGTATTTGAATTGAATTTAGACTGTGATGACAAGATTGGACAGAATACAGAGAATTAATGTCGAGGTGTAGTCTAGAAACGGAGAACTAAAGATAGACTATAATTCAAAGTCATTTTGCACCCACAATCTTAATTCAAGTTCTGACAAATATATTAGGGATGCTGAACTGGATACTAAATTGAAGGGGGGGGGGGAATAAAATGATATGGGAGTAGTACAATAGTAGTACTGTAAAAGTATTATTAATAACAATATTAATAATAATAATAACAATGATAATAGTAATAATAATGACAATGATCATATAGCAGTAATAGCATAGCAGAAATAATAGCAATAATAATAATGATAATAGTAGTAATAACAACAATAATGTCCAATGTAAAAAAAAGTACTCATAAAACTCAGGATATTCCTGTGCTTTACATAGTATTATAGCATGTTGACAATTGAATAAATTGTATGGATTTAATTTTAAAATGTCTAATTTATTTTCTAAATTTATAGTAAAATTTTACAACTGAAAATTTTGAATTCAAGAGACAGCAGCCCCCCCTTCATTTGTTACCTTTCTTTTGTTGATGTAATGTTATGTCATGTTGCATTTAAAAAGATCATTATAGATAAAATTATGTTGATCAACGGGTTCATAAATGTTAATAAAATTAGTTAATACTGCTTAATTCTTTTCTTTTCATTTTCTTATTTTATGAAAGATATGTGATGATGCTCCCATGGTGATGATGATGATGTAGGCACTCGATCTGTAATGATAATGCTGTATGAATGAGGTGTGGTGGGGCTGATGCAGTCTTGTGTAGAATTGAGTAACTGGTGTGCGGCCTTTATTTTATATCTGGCATCAGCGAGAAAGATTTTATCACGAGAGAGAAGCCGGAAATGTAATAAGAGAGTGGGCAAATCTAAAGCATAAATGCAGTATAAAAGATGGTTTACAATAAAGAGGGGAAGGGGGGAGTTGAATGGTAAGTCAGTGCCAAAATGACAGCATGGTAATCGTGGTGGTGGAAGAGGGAGGGTAATAGGGCCTATGGAAATGTCAGTATTGAAAGGGGGTCCTGGATTGAAAATGCTACTGTCCGGGGGGGGAGGCAAATGTAAAAAAAAATCAGTGGCGACGAACGCAAAAGTGAAAAGAACGAGGCAGACATTGGGGGAGGCATGATAACAAATAAAAAATTCATCGGGGAGGGGGCAAAATATGAAAGATCATTGAAGGCGAGACGAGAATGATTAATTATTTGGGCTCTAAAAATATGAAAATAGCACTTGTTAAGTGGGCTAAATGATCTGTGCAATTTGATTGATAATCATTGATTTTAAAAGGTGAAATGGAGTCATTATATTTGCATTACTGAACTGAATTATTTTAATGAACTTTCAATCCTGGTGACAGTGAAGTTTCTGCCCCCACCCCCAACTATGACCTTTGTTACTACACTTTTAGTTCGGGTCGATATTTGGTCCGGCCCTAGGATTCTGTCGACAGTAACGCATGCGCATTGTCTGTTATTTCATTGCTATAATATGCTAATACATGTAAGTGGAAAAGAGCTCATCAATATTCAAAATCTAATTTGCATGTTTTACGCGCTGCGCGCAGGCCAAAATACCTATTTCGCTGGTGCACTAAACAGTTGTTGTCTTCATAGGCTAATACATGAAAAGTGGCAGCAGTGTGCACTTTTGACCCTCCAAAATTTGCCCATGGCTGGACGGATGCAGAAGCGGAGTTGAGCCCCTTTGCCTTTAACCCCTTCTTGTTTTTATTTCCCTTCAAATGACAAATTCCCTGCGAAGGAATGTCCCCAATTTTAATTAATGAGCTTTGTAAGTAAGGACAGTAGCAGCTTGAAGTCAATCAGGAACAGTTCAGTTATTTCAAAACAAACAAACCAATTTTGTTACTATGTTGTCTGTTATATTACTTGAAATCTTTAGAAGTTATAGTTATATAATGTGTTGAGGTTAACTCTGGATAGTTATATTTAGCGAAAAAGATGTAAGTACTATTCTTAGAGTTAATAGTTTGCAGTTATAGTCATTTAATTGTCTTTAGTTTTGTGTTTTAGAGTAAAATTCACAATGATTTGTATTAATTATTATTCCTTTAGGTGTTGACAAACAACATGTAAGAAGGAGGGTACCATCAGAGGAAAACGTCCTCTAGGCCAGATTGCCAGGGTGAGTGGTTATATAAACCACTAATTCAATGTAGTTTAATGGGCAATTATGTTTGATCGTTTGATAGAGCTCACTTGTTGGTTGTATTCATTTATTTGTTGGGAGAGTTATCCATAACGATAGAAGAACTTTATTTGTGATTAGATACTTTTTATATTCATGCAATATTGATTAAGTTTTAATGAATGCAATATAAACAACCTGTTGATCATTTATAATCATGAGTCGGCTTGACGTCATATTATCGGAATTCGTATCTTGGTGTCATACACGAATAATATGTTTATTGCTGTTATGTATGTTTTTCAAACATGTCCTCATTTCTATTTAACTATGTTCATTTATTCAAGTTTATTTTGCCTTGTAACTTGCATATGAAATAAAACGAACCACAACACAAGGAATGATGTGGCGTGTCATCTGTACTAGTTTCCGCGTGTTACAATCATAACAACTAGTTTTGGTAATACATCCATTATACATTATGACAACGGAAATAAAATATGACAGAAAATACGCAGTGATAAACAATTTTGGTATCCAGCAAAAATGTCAATAACACACTAGATAAATACAAACAAACGTCAAATTTAATTAAATTCAATTAAAAATGGTTTATTAGACAACATGTTTTGCAGCAATTAGCTGGATTAGAAATAACAGCGTATAGAAATATAATACAAATTGGTTTTTAAAAACCTGTCTAATTAGTACAACTCTTGGTAGATACATACCTTCCTTATTTTTAATAATACAGTATTAAAAAAAAAAATAGAAAGTAAGTACGAATTATTGAAATTGATTAATAAGACCAATTACTTCATGAAATAAAATCCATCAAATAACGTTATTATCGTCTGATTCATTATCTTTACAAATCTTTCTTTGTAGTTCAAATTTCTATATTCATTATCAATGATACTAATTATTTAAAACAATATTTCCCTCTTTGGGCTCAATTTTGTACAATCCATGGTCGTGTGATAATCGTCTCCTATTTCCCCACTACTACAATCATGACAATCGTTGCAGGTACGTATATGTGTTGGTAATTTTCTCGGGCGTCTATGCCTTCCAATTTCAATGAGTTATATTATGTGAACTTATTCTAAACCGGCAAATATTTTTACGTAATTTATTACTTTAAAAAAAAGTTAAATATTTCTCTTGTTTTATGTTTTGCTAAAACAATCTATATGGATTGTTCGCAGGTTATTTATCTCATTTCCGTATACGTAATCACTGTTTAAATTCATTATAAATTGAGAATCGTATTTTTCTCACAGTTTAATTTCAGCTTTCTCTCTGACTACTTTATCGTTATCTATAATATTTTCTAATTCTAGACATTCAATATTTCCGTCAACATACTAGTATACTTTACTTTTCCTTAACAAATTGTGAACATTGCTAAGCCAACATGTAATAGATTTCGCTAACATTTTTTCTATTTTTTTGAAAAGAAGAATATAACAAAAAATTTTCATCAACACTTTTCATGCGATATTTCATGAAATTTTTACATATATTGATAATTATAGGATATTCTCCAGCTTCAGCCAACACAGCCAATTTATTACTCTATTTATTTACCCTTAAAATATTTGTTATTCATAGCAAATGAACAATTTCTATAACATTACTAAAAAAACATTTTTGCATTCCCCTTTTCATTCTTTACCAATTTCTCAAAATTCACTACAAAAGCACACGACACTTCCGAACCATATTGAGGGACAGGTTTAACAAGAGAATTAAATAAACGAACAGCCATCTAAATATTCGGAAGATGCTCCCCAAATAATTTAAATAATCAAAAAATTAACTTTTTAGATTTTAGATTTTAGATTTTATATCGCAAATATTGTGAATATTGTAAATGAAGTGTAATTTGAAAGCGAGAAGAGTTGGACTAATGATCATATTGCTTGGGAGCATGTTGCACTCCTAAGCAGTTTTCACCGCAATGAGTTCTTCTAGACTAATCCGTTTTCTCAATTGGTACACTTTTCTATTTGTTGTGGTCAGAGGGGAAATAATTATCAATACATACGGACATAAAGTTCACAAATGAATTATGTTTAACACCGGTTATCGTGGTTACATAAAATGGAACATCCCCCCCCCCTCTCTCTCTCATTGAAAATTAACCCCCCTCCTCAAGAAAAAAAATCATAAGCTGATTTATTGACGTATTTACAAAATCCCCTTTTCGTAATCTAACTTCACATATTCATCATTCATGGCATCATCCAGCATTGCCTGTGAAATCTGAGGAAAATATTTGGTAAACGCCTCTTTGATCTCTTCACGAGACCTGAAGTAGGACTTTGAAATGAATCCAGGCTGATTCTCTATTAAGAAAGTAGTTTCGTTGATGCCAACAAAGCGACCGTCGGGAAACGCAACGCATCTGGGGCTGGTTAGAAAGAAATGTCTAGGCATACCATCACTGCCGACATAGCTCGGTGTCATGCTATGTTTGAAGTGGGCTATCTTGACACCTTCCTTGAAAGGAATGCGGATAAATCGGAACCAACCATCGGTGATACGATCGGCTTCCATGAAATCCTTGGCTGGGTGACCATCGACCTGATGCAAACAAAATACGACGTCATCTTGGCGGGAAAACTTGAAACGCAGGAAGGACTCATGGTACACAGGTGACTCGTCCTCGAAGTCTAAAGGAACAGCGCAAAAATACGGATTCCCGTTCCCGACGTCGACGTAATGCCTGCTGCCCTCACTTGACAAATTGTGGACGATTACAGCGGCGTGGTCGCTGGGCCATTCGATGTCGCAAGCGATAAGCGTGACATCAAAATCCAAAGCTTGGAGGAGGAGATAGAAGCAGACATTGTGTTGGTAACAAAGTCCACCTATCTTAGCGGTGAGAATATCCTGCTTGATCTCGGCTACAGTAGGAACATGTCTCTTGTGATGGGGCGTGGCAATATTTTTGACGTTCTGGAACGGGATGTGATGGAAATATGCTCGAATGAGGTCTTGAAGAAAGTCCTTTGGACTCGCCTTGAGCTTGATGGACGGTGAAGGCATGCACAGAACATCGCGCACGAAGTGAAAGGCTTCATCCGATGTAATCATTGTGTCATCTGTGGATCCCGACATTCTCTGAGGTATCAACAAAGAAAAGAATGGAGTTCTGAATCATACATATTCCTCAACTTAGATTGGGGCCCACGGACCTGCCCAAGAAGATCAGAAAGATCACGTTCAGGCTATAAAAATGACGGTGGTGCACTTTTATATCAAGTATCTGTAACATTGTGCATATTGTACTGTAAGGTTCGTTGAGCACTCTCGTCACGTAGTGGTATTTTTTTACAAATTAGTGGAATTTAGCAAAAAACGTCAACCAACCAATGTTGCATGATTCACCACACAGGATAATATTGAAGGAAATCCGTTCGCATGCTTAAAATACGCCACCCGCCCATATAAGAAGCCACCATCATTATTATTATTATTATTATTATTATTATTATTATTATTTAGGACAAAAAAAAATCAGTTCAAAGCTGCATTAATACTGAGCATCAAAAGAAAACACTGAACACAGATTCTGAGGTATGTTCATTGCAATTCTAGAACTAAAACATAGAGATAATAATAATAATAATAATAATAATAGGCATTTATATAGTGCCGTCTATCTAGACAATTCTATTCCGAAAAAAAGAAAGAATGAAAGAGTTAGGATGAGTGTCATAGTGCCAAGTACAGGTTGTTAAAAAAGATAAGATTTCAGCTTGGATTTAAAGGTCTCTAAGGAAGTTATGATTCTCAAATTAAATGGTAAATTATTCTAAAGACAAGGTACTGCAGCTGAAAAAGCCCTTTCACCACAGGCTACTCGTGTCTTGGGGTTCTTAAGAAGATGCTGGTGTGATGATCTTAGACTACGAGTTGGTGTATAAGGCATAACAAGATAGTATCATATCAATACGTTTTCCGACCCTATAGATACGGTTTATGGGTCCCACTCTAAATCTGTCATTTCTGTCTATGCATTAATGTCAAGTTGTATTCGATACGAGGAAGGGCCGAGATTTCAATCACTTAGTTCACAAATCTGACTTTCATAACCTACAGTTGGAGAAAGTTTCAGGCAAATTTACTTTTTGCCTGAAACTTTTTGTATAAATTGAGGGGGTCTACTCCAAACTTTTAAGTGGGAAATGAGAGGGAATGGTTTATCGATGACCTCTTTGATATTATCTCAAGAGATTGTAGAGCGCCATCTACAAAACCTCCAATAGCAAACAACAACTCTGAACCTACGTAGAGTAAGAGTTCAAGGGGAGGTGACGCAAAAGGAAATCATTGTATTATTAACATATTTTTTAATCAAGTTGTTCGCATAATGATAATCGAGAGATTTTTATATGATTCAAAGAAACTTCCAAGGTCCATTTTATAGTGAAAACTAATTTGAATGGTATATTCTGTCTTTTGGGTAGATCCTTTCTAGGAAAGTTCCATTACTTTAGTGTCATAATCTCAAAGAACGATTTCCTTTGCTTGAAACCCAAGACTACAGGGGCGTCAATCCGTTTTATATGGGGGGTTAAAATCAGAGTGTCCAAGTAGAGCGTAGCCAGCAAAGCGAGCGGAGCGTCAGGGTCGGTGGAGCGTCTTTCAAAGTGGGGGGCACCAACAAAAAGGCACTTCGGGGGAGGGGGGAGGGGCACCTACAAAGGGAAACCTCAAGGTGAAAATATACAATTTTTAGACATTGGTATATACCCCTACATTGTGATTATATTATCAGGGGTGATTCCAATATTTGTTTCTCTCATTACACTGTCCAATATACTGCTTAAGCATTCGACTTTGCAGTTGGGTGTGTTGGTCTGAATATTCATTTGCGAGCGAGCAACAATTTTAAGATTTGTGAGGTCGCAGTGCGAAAAATTACATCTTAAAAAGAGGGAAAACGCAGTCCTGATGTGATTTTAAGCACAATATAACCATTAAAAACTGAAAAGACCTTTACTAAGAAACATAATTATATCAACTTTAAGTACGAGCGAGCACAACGAGTGAGTTTTGGATGAAATTAAAGAAAAAGGTGATCTTAGTCGCTTTAAATTAGGAGCACATTTTATGGTGAAAAGAAAAAGGGGCCCTTATCCAAAGGGAAAAGGACACTTATTAGAAAAGAAAAAGAGCATGTGTAAAATTAAAGCGGGGAATCATTATCAGAGATAAAGAGGGCATTCATTACAAAGTTGATGGGGTGCCTCTAAATTTGAATAAGGTCACTCTCCGGAGATGAAATGGGGCACTTATAAGAATGAAAAAGGGGCACACAAAAGAAAAGAAGCACTTGTCAAAATATAAGGGACACCTCTCAGATTTGAAAAGAGGCAATTATAAGAGCTGAAGGGGAACTTATCAGAGGTGGTAAGGGGCACTTCTTGTACCTGAAAAGGGGCATTCACATGAGATGAATAGGGTCACTTGTGAGAATGGACAGGGGCACTCATTACAGAAAAAAGCAATTCGAGTTTGTACCGATGCAGGTTATCGTGACCACACTGACCCTTTATTTGCCATATTAAAAACTCTAAAAATAAGTGACATACACTACATGCAAAATTTTCTGTTCATGTTTCGGCTTAAATCCGGCATTCTTCCCCCATCACTAGTCATATTATTCCAACAAAATTCTAATTTTCATTCCTACCCAAACAACATTCTTATTCAAATTTTTGTACAGATATCAAAGTTGTATGGATTTAAAAGCAGGACGTACACTCTGTTTTGCTATTATTCAATGTTTATTTGACTATGCTAACCCTGCATGGTATAGTAACATAAACAAATCAGATCAAAAGAAGTTGAAGATTATACAGAACAAAATAGTGAGATTTATCAACTGTTCTGGTCCAAGAACTAATGTTGGCTACTGCGAACTTTCTAAAGCTGATTTTCTTGAAGTCGACCAAAGATCAAAACAACTCGTATTGCATCACGTGCATAAAATGTATCATACTAGGTCGAATCATTATATTCGATCCAACTTCCAACTTGTTACTGACGTTCATGATTATAATACAAGAAATAGCCGATTCAACTTTAACTTACCAGAAAGAGTAGGTAGTATTGGAAATTCATTTTATTACAATGCCATAAAACATTGGAATTCCCTTCCCAATGGTGTAAAGGAAATAGAAAACTATGTTCATTTTAATAGGAAATTAAAGGAATACCTAATACTTGAGAGCCAGAGAAGAGAAGTGAATGACATGTTATATGATTGAAATTTGCATTCTTCTGCCGGTTCATACTTTTTCATTTTGTATATACTTATGTTTTTGTACGTTATAGAAATTCCACAAATTCATCATTATTTTCCTCTTCTTCCTCCTCCTCTTTTTCTTCTTCTCCCTCTTCTTATTCTTCTTGTACTTATTATCATTTCTATCATCAGTTTAATGTTATTATTATTTTCCTTAATAAATAATTTTTTAGTCTTCTTATCTGTCTGTAAATATTACTATTTTAACTAATTAATTTTGTACATGTCTGTAGGGGACCCCACTGGAAATAAGCTCTCGAGCTTTCGTGGGTTATCCTGTTCAAGCTCACTTATTTTTGATCTGTTATTGTTGTATATGTTGGAAGCTTGTCGAATAAAAATCAATAAATCAATCAATCAATGACTATCACCTATTCAACGCCAAAACCGCCTTGGCCCAAAACTCAATTAAACATTCTGGCCCTTATACCTGGAATGCACTACCCCCTGAAATAAAAACGATGAATACAATGCTATCTTTAAAAGAGCGCTGAAAAACTTTCCTATTGCTCTTATCTTTAAATCCACCTTCAACATTTGCTTACCTTCAATCTTTAAAATTTCTCCTCGTACGCCCGTCGTTACAAAACTCGATAATTTTCAGTACTTTTACGTTTTTTGCTTCCCTTCATTGAAACGTTGATTATAACCTTTAATGACCTGGGGGTGTTTCACAAAGACTAAGATCAACTTTAAGTTGGACTTAACTTTGGCAGGCTTTTCATGCCACTAGTTCCTCTAATCATTCCTGGTATTGGTTTCTCGAGGGACGTACAAATCGTGGTCACAAATCTTCAGAATTTACATTTTTTGATAGTTCATCATTGAAGAAAACAAATATTATCTAAAGATCACAATTGAGAGACCAATGCCCAATGGTAAGAGCAACCAGTGGCATGAACGGCCTACCATAGTTAAGTCCAACTTAAAGTTGATCTTAGTCTTTGTGAAACACCCCCTGGTATGAATAAAGGTATGAATAAAGAGTGACCAACTTGGATGCTGGCTAAACATTGTTTTGTATACAAACATTCCAAGGTTCTGACTCGCAGGCCCAGGTTTACGGTTTTTACAAACCAGCTTGCTGATCTCACATTCTTTTTCATATTGTCCAGAAACATAGCGAGTCTTCTCATTCTATAATACAACCCAAGTTGGCCATCCAATATTCAAATGTGCATCTTCTTTTTTTATCTTCATACACTGTATAACATAACATAACACATCGCACTTTCATTGTAAATAAAAGTTGTCTTGTTGAAAACGCAAGCTAGAATGATTCAATTACACACTAATTGATGCCACGCCCTATTCTCCGTGGCGGCCCTAGCTCGCACACCTGTACGAGCTGCCTATGCAAATTACCTTCCACCGGGACAACAACCCCGGGCCCAACATAAGTATGCATTCATAAACTATACAAACAACATTTGCCTGCTGTACAATTGTATCGCAGACAAAAATTAATAATTACTTACCTCTATGGACCAACCTTTATCATCAAAATCCGAAACTGAAAGACACGACTTTAGGGTTCTGGACCAAAGTGAGTTTGAGTAGACGAAGACAGAGAGCTGAGCTTAGCCTATCCCTATATAACGCCAGCAGTAAAGCTAAACCAATTCACATCGATATCCCTTAACTTATCAGGCCCTGTGCACTATATCGGCATATTCCACTTTTATTAGCTTTACAATATGTATTTGAACCAAGTAGGTCTTGATGACTGGCATGATAATGGTCCTTAATGGTTCACTGCCCTTGTCCGTGACCTGGTGGAGTCTGTCCACTCATGCAAACATAAGCGGGTGTTTGATATCTACAGTATAAACATTATACTATATGATATGATATATAATACGATATGAAATAATGCGATGCGATGCGATGCGAAATGAAATGATGTGATATGATATGATATAGTCTAGAAAGTAAACTTTCATTACTAAATTCCTTTAAACATTTGCATTCATCTTGATCACAAATAAGTCCTCTTATTACCTGTTGCAAAAAATTACGTTCTAGCCTGGTAGACATAGGCGGAGATCCGGGATGGGGGGATATATTATAATCATATATCCCCAAATATTTGACCAAGGGGATGGCCTGTGTAATCATCCCCCAATTTTATGCATATGTTTATGATAAAATGCTCACCGTAAAAGCTTTCATTTAAAGTTTGCCTAAAAGTGTTAACCAAATCGCACGAATCCAGTTTCAAACATCCAAAAATGTTCAGCTTCAGAGGGGGGCACATACCCTCAGACACCCCTGTGCGGACAAGCGTGCTATTGACGCTAGCGCGTCCTGACGCTAACGCGTCAGCAGGGCCCATATTCAATTCCATGCTTAAGTACAAAATTTAAGCTTTGATTATTTTGTACTTAGTACTTGGCTTATGTAAATTACTTAGCCATAATTGAGATTCAATTCATTGGCTAAGTATTTTACTAAGTAAAGTATGATTTGTCTTAGTAAATGACTTTAGCATTTTACTTAAGCAAGATTAGTATTCAAATATCTCTTTTGGCTAAGTAAACTTAGGTATACATTGGGACACTTTAGCTAAATCCTAATCCTCGTAACTTACACAGGTACTCGTAGGACTCGTTGGAGCAAGTAGTGCTGACATGGCAGCCTTCTTCAATCGCATTCACGAAACACTATCAGCTAGGACTTCGTCACCACTTGGTTCAAGATCGTGTACATCCTCTGGACAAATATAATGATGTCGAGTTGATCAAGAGATATCGGTTTAATCGAAAAGGAATCAACTACATAACTAAACTATTGATTGATGAAAATTTCGGCTTCCTTTTTGTTGCAGAATCCATATGATCGGAATTGATGTAGCTCCAGACAGGCGTGAATCGTACCGTAAGATAATTGTTTTAGTTTTAACACATAATTTCCCATAGATTTAATCGTCGCACATAATCACTTTATCGCTGAGATGATTTTTGTTGTTGTATTCATTGATTTTATTTCTCAAAGCTCGAATTCTTTTCCGTACATAACATAGTTTATACAAAACTGCAACATCATTATAACATAATTATAATCAAGGCAATCAATCGATCGCCTCTCTGTTCCTCGAAACTGTTAACAAAATTATGACGTCATGATACGTCACAAGTGTTTTACTTAGCTTTTGTTTTACGTAAGTAAAAGTGCGATTTGAATACGAGATAAGTAAAATTCTTAGCTTAGTAATTTACTTAGTAAATTTCTTACTTATTCTAAGTATTGAATTGAATACCGGCCCAGGGGCGGCGGAACGACTTCCAAAGTGAGAGGGCACAAACAATAAAGGGCACTTTCTGGAACAAAAAGGCACCTACAAAGGGAAATAGCAATTTTTTAGATATTGGGATATACTCCCCACCCTACATTGCGATTATATTATCAGGGACGATTTCAATATTTTGTTTCTCTTCACACATTATACAAGATATTGCTTAAGCATAATACTTTGCAGCTGGGTGTGATGGTCTGAATAATTATTTTTTTTTAAAGGATTTGTGAGGTCGCAGTGCGAAAAATTACATCTTATAAAGAGGAAAACCCCAATCCTGCTGGGGTTTTAAGCACATACTTATAACGGAAGACTAGAAAGACCTTTGATAAGTAACATATAATTATATCATCTATAAATGCGGGCGAGCGTCTCGAGCGAGCTTTGGGAAATTACTCTTAGTCGCTTTAAACTAGGGGCACATTTAATGATGAGAGGAAAAGGGGACACTTATCACACCTGAAAAGAGGCACTCAATGAAATGAAAAAAGCATATGTCGACGGAAACGGATCAGATACTGATAAAGGCATTTATCAGAGATGAAAAGGGGCATTTATGAAAATGGGATAGGTCCCTTACTGGAAAGGAAAAGGGGTACGCATCATTGTTAAAAGGAAAATATCAGATGAAAAGGGGCACTGACCAGATATGAAAAGGGGCACTTATGAGAATGAAAAAGGGGCACTTGTAATAAAGGAAACTGCATTTGTTGAAAGAAAAGGGGCGTCGATCAGATTTTAATAGGGGCATTTATTAGAGGTGAAAAGGGGCTTTTATGAGAAAGGGAAGAGGCTCCTATCAAAATAAAAATAAACGGGGCACTTATTATTTTGAATGAAAAGGGACACTCTTCATGGGTGAAAATGGGCATTTATGAGAAGGGAAAGGGCCCTTTTTTAATGGCACTTATCATAAGGAAAAGGGGCACATGTGTAAATAAAAGGTGTGCTTATCTGAGTTAAAAGGGGGTACCT
Source organism: Mesocentrotus franciscanus (assembly GCA_037976565.1). Lineage (NCBI taxonomy): Eukaryota > Metazoa > Echinodermata > Echinoidea > Camarodonta > Strongylocentrotidae > Mesocentrotus > Mesocentrotus franciscanus. The sequence goes on along the minus strand of CP137672.1, from coordinate 35,224,306 downwards.
CTCAGATTTGAATAGGGAAATTTTCAGAGGTGTAGGGGGCACTTATCAAAAATGAAAAGGGGAACTTCTCGTACCTGAAAAAAGGCACTAACTAGAGATTAAAAAAACTTATCAGAGGTGAAAAGGGGAAGGGGCACTTTTATAAAGTAATATGAGCACTTTTCCTATGTAAAAATTGGCACTTTGGGGTTACTTGAAAAGTGGGGGGCACTGGACGGCTAAATACGGCTAAACCCCCGACAATGTTTCCAAGTTGAAAGCGAACTGATATGGCTTACCTTGACCATTTTTGTTTCTACTCCAGATGAAAATGATTCTCATATACAGGCGCGGATCCAAGATTTCTTAGGGAGGTGGGCCCAAATTTGAAATTATGCGAGCCAAATATTGGTACGTAATGGTGACCAGAAGTGGCGTAATGAGCAAAGCCCCGACGGGGGTCAAGGGGCGGAGCCCCCAGAAGCTCAGGGGGGTAGGGGCATTTAATTACGGTCAGATGAGCATATTTTGATATTTTATTCATGACACTGGCAGGTCACTAATTGGCATGGTGTCCAGGGGGCTGAGCCCTCTGAAACTCAGGGATATGAGGGATTTTATAACGACCAGATAAGCATTCAAGGGCCCGCCATAGGCCCTCTCCTGGATGATTACCGTCAGATGAGCATCTAGGGGCACGTCTTAGGGCCTAGGTGGAATCCAGGGGCAGAGCCCCCGGAAGCTCAGGGGTTTTAGGCATTTAATCACGGTAAGATGAGCGTATATTTTGATACCTTATTATTTTGTTTAAACTGGCACGTCACTATTCTTCTTTTTTTTCTTTCTTTCTATTTCTCTTTAATATACTTTATCAAAAAAGTGGGGAGGCTCGCGAACCCTTACATGTAGGCCTCTAATTAAGCATATTTTTCCCCTGACTGTAAAATTAGGAATTTGTCATTTTCCAACAAAAGCATAAAAAAGTATAATTTACTAAAAAGTGAGGAAAAATCTCGGTAAATTATATCATTTTTGCAACATTTGTAAATCACCGGTATCGAATTAGAAATAAACCACGTTTGAATGTTATTGTTATTTTAGAGTTGCCCCCCATTAGTACGCCAGTGGCCCCCGCCCCCGATCTACACCTTGTTGGCGGGAAAAATCGCAACTGATCTCCCTACCTTTCTTCTTTCTCTTTTTCTTTCCCTTTCTCTCCTCTCTTTCCTTTCCCTTCCTTCCTTCTCTCTTTTAGGTTTGCTGGGGAGGGGAGGCAAGGACCTTTCGGCCTCCCGATCCACACGTTGTTAGCGGGATTAATCGCAACTGATCTCCCTTCTTATCACCCTTTTCTTGTCTTCTTCCTTTTTTGTTCCCTTTTAGCTGTCCTCTTTCCTTTCCCTTCCTTCTCTCTTTTGGCGGGGGGGGGGGGAGAGGCAAGGGCCTTTTGGCCTCCCCCAATCCACATGCAACTTGCAGCTCTGCAGATATCCCCCTTCTTTTCTTTTCTTCTTTTTTCCCTCCCTTTATCTCTTCTTTTCCTTTTTTTCTTTCCCTCTCCTTCCTTTCTTTCCTTCCTCTCTTATTTTTTTTGAATTGGGGGAAGGAGGCAATAGCCTGGGGGCAAGGTCCTTTCGGCCCCCGATCTCCTTTTTCCCTTTTCTTTTCTTCTTCCTCTTCTCTTCTTTCTTTCCTTTCTCTCCTCTTTCCCTTCTTTTCTTTCTCTCTCTCTCTCTCTCTCTCCCTTTTTTTTTTTTTTGGGGCGGCACGCCTGCCCTCCTCCCTGGATTCGCGCCTGCTATATAAGGCCAAGTAACAAAAAGCGTGCGCCTGTAATCCAGCTAACAGTGGAAGTTACAAACTGATTCAGCCGAGGACGCAGGTTCGAAACTGAGTCACGTCTTTCGGATGGTGACGTTAAAGGTCGGTCCCCAGACGTAAATAATCATATCTGATTGATACACGTCTGTAAAAACCCAATACACACACGTAACGAGTTTTTCGTCCGGACTTTTACAAAAAAGAGGAGGCAGCGCTTTACTATATACTATTTTTCAATTTTTTCCAAGATGGCCGCCATGCTAAAAATGGCTGGCCAATGTATATTTAATTACAGATATTGTGCTATTTGAGTATACTGATGCAATGTATGACAAAACACATGATTTGTATCATTTTAGTCCACTTGCTAAGCAAGTTTCAAAATTCAGAAACAGTGAAAAACTTGAATTAGCTATAGAAGCTAGTTATATAAAATGTACATCACAGCCTTTCTTCTACTTTTTTGGTTGCTTTTTCTTCTGAATAGTAACAAAAGGAGGCGGGCGGGGACGAGAAACTCCTAAGTTTTGTTTCTTGGCCTATAGGCTTAAATGGAGAGCTACACATGTGATTCATATGACTGCAAAATATGAAAGAGGGAGAACAAAGTCCATTTTTATTTTCCTGACCCATAATGTCAGTATTTCAGCGATGCATTGAATAGGTTCAATCAAAGTACAAACGAACTTTCATATTGTATACTATCTCGTCAGTTCTCGGTTATCAAAGGCTCTCTAAAAGGGCATTTTCAGGACTTTGTCATTTTAGGTGCGAGTATATTGGAATTTAAAACAACGGCCCGTGGCGCTCCAACGTAGGTCACTTTGCCGGGTGCTTATTTTTCAGTCAAAACTAAATTAGAGCTCTTATCATTTCTTTTACATTAACAGAAACAACTCTAAAAAGGTAAACTGGCTCGCGGGATAGTTGAATCCCCTGCTATCACCCCTCGGCGCCGCCCACCCAGGCGCGCCTCGGGGTGATATAGCAGGGATTCAACTATCCCTTGAGCGTATAGAAACAGCTAGTCCTCTCGTAGCAGTCGATATAACTATAGTATACATGTAGCATGTAGTTTGTATATTCACCCACATCATGACAGTTGTACATTAAACACTGCAAGGCGGGTTGCAAACAGATTTGCTTATTCTTTTTTCATTTTATCAGTGACTTCTTCAAAACAATTGGATAAGGTTCACTCTATGAAGTGGTCATGAATCCTCATATTTTAAAATCCAGTAAACTTAAAAAAAGAAGAAGATTACATTACTTAATTATAACATAATTCGGATAATCAAGATAAATTATGTGAATCATGTTTCCTCTAAAAAAGGAAATAAACAAAAAATACAAAACCAAACCCCCCCCCCTCCCTCCCCAAGAACAAAAGTAACAACAATAACACAACATAAAATACTTTTCGGCATCAGGAAAAAAATATATGTAAAATAACATGCAAAGTCCCACACTAAATGTCATTAAATGAGCAATTCTTCTTCAAAAGTTCCTCTATAAAGATATATTTCCATATTATAAGTAGCCTGTGATTACCTACATAAACTTCGTCATGTTTTTTTTTATATCAAGCTGCAAAAGAAGCAGCTGATGCCCAAATCTAAAATTATAAGTGAAAAAAAACACCATTAATCACTTCATGATTTTGGTTTCATGACTGCATTTACCCCATCAATATTTTTAGAAATATTATTCTGAACTATAATACATATATACTGTATATGAATAAGTACCGAGTATATTGACATTAGCAGAATATGAATTGAGAAAACATTTCAGATAGCATATGCAAGCAAAGTTAAAAACAATATATTTCACTGAAAATCATGCAAACACTAAAAGAAACAAAATAATCTAGAAATAGAAAGTAATCTACAACATTAGTTGAATCGAAGTGGAGCAGCATTTCAAGATCAGTACATTTTACATGATTGTCATATGTTATATTTTCTACATGGAATAAGGAAAATAAACTGACTTTTAAGGTTAATGATAGCAGGCTCTGTATAATGTTCACATTAATCACACACGACCTATCATTCCATATTCAAGCTTTTACATGGTATTTCTGCCAAAATGGGGGACACGTCCCCCTCAATTTTTAGGGAGGATCGTCCCGGCCCGGAAAATTTGAAAAAGTGCAAAAAATGTATAGCAAATACTGACTAAAGACAGCAAAACACTTTAAGGCTCTGGAGGGCCCAAGAGTGCATCGTTTAGACTAATAAAACGCAAAAATCTTCTTGCGCGGTCGCTACGCTCCCTTGCATATATCCTTTAAAATGTACAAGTAAATATTGTAGAAAATCTATATTCCACTTTTTATACTATAGTTTTGCTAAGGAATGTAATTTTTTAATACAATACTTCAAAAACCTATGAGGGGGTAGTCACTTCCGTCACCTTCGCCCCTCTCGTTCACTATATGCTCCCGCCCCTCGCATTTCGCCACCCCCCTCCCCGGTCATGAAAAGAAATCACCGCTCCTGGACTAAGAATGTCCAGTAGCTGGTAGTATCTTCGAGTAGTCAAGATCAACCCATTCGTCACTCATAGCCGCTTTCACAGTCTCTTCAGGGAATTGCGGGAAGTAATTCTTATACGCAGCTAAGATATCATCTAGTGATTTAAGATAAGATTTTTCAACCCGTCCCTCTTCTTTTTCAACCAATAAAGTCGTGTCTTTAATGCAGATGAATCTACCTTTGGCCAGGTCATGCACCGGGGGCTTGTGAGATAAGGTGGGGTGGGTAATTTCTCTGTGTAGATTGTTGTCATAGCCCTATCGAAGTAGGAGATCTTCTGCGGCTTGTCGTAATGGATGTAGATGAAGGAATACCAGCCATCCTTTACTCTGTCCGGCCACAGGGAAGCTCTAGGGTCGGTATCGGCATGGTGTTGACGGATGATGAGGTCGCCTTCACGGATGAACCGGTAGCGGAGATAGGAGTGACGGTACTCGGGGGACACGAGCTCAAAATCGAACGGTATGGCCTTGAACGTTGGGTATCCAGTTCCAACATCAACCATATGGATGCTGCCTGGAGAGGAAGCGTTGTGGACGAGAATCAGGGCATGGCTGTCTTGAAAGCTGACGTCGCACGTCACCAAGGAGACGTCGAAACCCAGGGCGCGGAGGACGGCCAAGGTACTCAGAGAGTGATCGTAGCAAAGACCGCCCAGCTTAGAGAACAGATCCTGCTTGATCTCTGCGAAAGATGGGAGATGGCGGTCTGGTTTGGGTACAGAGATAGCCCGGATCGATTGGAAGGGGATGTGATGGAGCCACGCCATTGCCAGTTCGTCCAGGAAAGCTACCCGATCCTTGTGAATTTTGTCTTTCGTAGTCTCCATACCAAGAACATCTCGCAAGAAGATGAGCGCCTCATCGGTGGTCATGGAAACATTGTCTGACATCTTGCGATATTAAACGAGCCAGCAAGAGGCTAATTAGCTTAGTTGAGGTTGATGGAACAGCTGGGCAAAATAACCTGAAAATAGGTGTAAGACAAGATCAGAAAACTTCAATTGGCTCTAGTTTGCATGCACAAACTCTTATGGGGCGTTGCAAGAAGGGTTGCGATTGATTGCAAGTTGCAAAATTTTCAACTGATATTTGCAATCGATTGCAACTCAACTTTTGCAACGCCCCACTAGTCTCCTAAATTTCCTAGGATTGTGTCATGGTGCATAATAATATGGTCTGAACCAGTTCATTTGCATGTACCATAGAGAGAATATACACCTACACATCCATATACACA
>CP137672.1:34977323-35218227 GCA_037976565.1 Mesocentrotus franciscanus | reverse complement strand
GAAAGAGTAGGTAGTACTGGAAATTCATTTTATTACAATGCCACAAAACATTGGAATTCCCTTCCCAATGGTGTAAAGGAAATAGAAAACTATGTTCATTTTAATAGGAAATTAAAGGAATACCTAATACTTGAGAGCCAGAGAAGAGAAGTGAATGACATGTTATATGATTGAAATTTGCATTCTTCTGCCGGTTCATACTTTTTCATTTTGTATATACTTATGTTTTTGTACGTTATAGAAATTCCACAAATTCATCATTATTTTCCTCTTCTTCCTCCTCCTCTTTTCTTCTTCTCCCTCTTCTTATTCTTCTTGTACTTATTATCATTTCTATCATCAGTTTAATGTTATTATTATTTTCCTTAATAAATAATTTTTTAGTCTTCTTATCTGTCTGTAAATATTACTATTTTAACTAATTAATTTTGTACATGTCTGTAGGGGACCCCACTGGAAATAAGCTCTCAAGCTTTCGTGGGTTATCCTGTTCAAGCTCACTTATTTTTGATCTGTTATTGTTGTATATGTTGGAAGCTTGTCGAATAAAAATCAATAAATCAATCAATCAATGACTATCACCTATTCAACGCCAAAACCGCCTTGGCCCAAAACTCAATTAAACATTCTGGCCCTTATACCTGGAATGCACTACCCCCTGAAATAAAAACGATGAATACAATGCTATCCTTTAAAAGAGCGCTGAAAAACTTTCCTATTGCTCTTATCTTTAAATCCACCTTCAACATTTGCTTACCTTCAATCTTTAAAATTTCTCCTCGTACGCCCGTCGTTACAAAACTCGATAATTTTCAGTACTTTTACGTTTTTGCTTCCCTTCATTGAAACGTTGATTATAACCTTTAATGACCTGGGGGTGTTTCACAAAGACTAAGATCAACTTTAAGTTGGACTTAACTTTGGCAGGCTTTTCATGCCACTAGTTCCTCTAATCATTCCTGGTATTGGTTTCTCGAGGGACGTACAAATCGTGGTCACAAATCTTCAGAATTTACATTTTTTGATAGTTCATCATTGAAGAAAACAAATATTATCTAAAGATCACAATTGAGAGACCAATGCCCAATGGTAAGAGCAACCAGTGGCATGAACGGCCTACCATAGTTAAGTCCAACTTAAAGTTGATCTTAGTCTTTGTGAAACACCCCCTGGTATGAATAAAGGTATGAATAAAGAGTGACCAACTTGGATGCTGGCTAAACATTGTTTTGTATACAAACATTCCAAGGTTCTGACTCGCAGGCCCAGGTTTACGGTTTTTACAAACCAGCTTGCTGATCTCACATTCTTTTTCATATTGTCCAGAAACATAGCGAGTCTTCTCATTCTATAATACAACCCAAGTTGGCCATCCAATATTCAAATGTGCATCTTCTTTTTTTATCTTCATACACTGTATAACATAACATAACACATCGCACTTTCATTGTAAATAAAAGTTGTCTTGTTGAAAACGCAAGCTAGAATGATTCAATTACACACTAATTGATGCCACGCCCTATTCTCCGTGGCGGCCCTAGCTCGCACACCTGTACGAGCTGCCTATGCAAATTACCTTCCACCGGGACAACAACCCCGGGCCCAACATAAGTATGCATTCATAAACTATACAAACAACATTTGCCTGCTGTACAATTGTATCGCAGACAAAAATTAATAATTACTTACCTCTATGGACCAACCTTTATCATCAAAATCCGAAACTGAAAGACACGACTTTAGGGTTCTGGACCAAAGTGAGTTTGAGTAGACGAAGACAGAGAGCTGAGCTTAGCCTATCCCTATATAACGCCAGCAGTAAAGCTAAACCAATTCACATCGATATCCCTTAACTTATCAGGCCCTGTGCACTATATCGGCATATTCCACTTTTATTAGCTTTACAATATGTATTTGAACCAAGTAGGTCTTGATGACTGGCATGATAATGGTCCTTAATGGTTCACTGCCCTTGTCCGTGACCTGGTGGAGTCTGTCCACTCATGCAAACATAAGCGGGTGTTTGATATCTACAGTATAAACATTATACTATATGATATGATATATAATACGATATGAAATAATGCGATGCGATGCGATGCGAAATGAAATGATGTGATATGATATGATATAGTCTAGAAAGTAAACTTTCATTACTAAATTCCTTTAAACATTTGCATTCATCTTGATCACAAATAAGTCCTCTTATTACCTGTTGCAAAAAATTACGTTCTAGCCTGGTAGACATAGGCGGAGATCCCGGGGGGATGGGGGGGGGGATATATTATAATCATATATCCCCAAATATTTGACCAAGGGGGGATGGCCTGTGTAATCATCCCCCAATTTTATGCATATGTTTATGATAAAATGCTCACCGTAAAAGCTTTCATTTAAAGTTTGCCTAAAAGTGTTAACCAAATCGCACGAATCCAGTTTCAAACATCCAAAAATGTTCAGCTTCAGAGGGGGGCACATACCCCTCAGACACCCCTGTGCGGACAAGCGTGCTATTGACGCTAGCGCGTCCTGACGCTAACGCGTCAGCAGGGCCCATATTCAATTCCATGCTTAAGTACAAAATTTAAGCTTTGATTATTTTGTACTTAGTATTTGGCTTATGTAAATTACTTAGCCATAATTGAGATTCAATTCATTGGCTAAGTATTTTACTAAGTAAAGTATGATTTGTCTTAGTAAATGACTTTAGCATTTTACTTAAGCAAGATTAGTATTCAAATATCTCTTTTTGGCTAAGTAAACTTAGGTATACATTGGGACACTTTAGCTAAATCCTAATCCTCGTAACTTACACAGGTACTCGTAGGACTCGTTGGAGCAAGTAGTGCTGACATGGCAGCCTTCTTCAATCGCATTCACGAAACACTATCAGCTAGGACTTCGTCACCACTTGGTTCAAGATCGTGTACATCCTCTGGACAAATATAATGATGTCGAGTTGATCAAGAGATATCGGTTTAATCGAAAAGGAATCAACTACATAACTAAACTATTGATTGATGAAAATTTCGGCTTCCTTTTTGTTGCAGAATCCATATGATCGGAATTGATGTAGCTCCAGACAGGCGTGAATCGTACCGTAAGATAATTGTTTTAGTTTTAACACATAATTTCCCATAGATTTAATCGTCGCACATAATCACTTTATCGCTGAGATGATTTTTGTTGTTGTATTCATTGATTTTATTTCTCAAAGCTCGAATTCTTTTCCGTACATAACATAGTTTATACAAAACTGCAACATCATTATAACATAATTATAATCAAGGCAATCAATCGATCGCCTCTCTGTTCCTCGAAACTGTTAACAAAATTATGACGTCATGATACGTCACAAGTGTTTTACTTAGCTTTTGTTTTACGTAAGTAAAAGTGCGATTTGAATACGAGATAAGTAAAATTCTTAGCTTAGTAATTTACTTAGTAAATTTCTTACTTATTCTAAGTATTGAATTGAATACCGGCCCAGGGGCGGCGGAACGACTTCCAAAGTGAGAGGGCACAAACAATAAAGGGCACTTTCTGGAACAAAAAGGCACCTACAAAGGGAAATAGCAATTTTTTAGATATTGGGATATACTCCCCACCCTACATTGCGATTATATTATCAGGGACGATTTCAATATTTTGTTTCTCTTCACACATTATACAAGATATTGCTTAAGCATAATACTTTGCAGCTGGGTGTGATGGTCTGAATAATTATTTTTTTTTAAAGGATTTGTGAGGTCGCAGTGCGAAAAATTACATCTTATAAAGAGGAAAACCCCAATCCTGCTGGGGTTTTAAGCACATACTTATAACGGAAGACTAGAAAGACCTTTGATAAGTAACATATAATTATATCATCTATAAATGCGGGCGAGCGTCTTGAGCGAGCTTTGGGGAAATTACTCTTAGTCGCTTTAAACTAGGGGCACATTTAATGATGAGAGGAAAAGGGGACACTTATCACACCTGAAAAGAGGCACTCAATGAAATGAAAAAAAGCATATGTCGACGGGAAACGGATCAGATACTGATAAAGGCATTTATCAGAGATGAAAAGGGCATTTATGAAAATGGGATAGGTCCCTTACTGGAAAGGAAAAGGGGTACGCATCATTGTTAAAAGGGAAAATATCAGAGGTGAAAAGGGGCACTGACCAGATATGAAAAGGGGCACTGACCAGATATGAAAAGGGGCACTTATGAGAATGAAAAAGGGGCACTTGTAATAAAGGAAACTGCATTTGTTGAAAGAAAAGGGGCGTCGATCAGATTTTAATAGGGGCATTTATTAGAGGTGAAAAGGGGCTTTTATGAGAAAGGGAAGAGGCTCCTATCAAAAATAAAAAATAAACGGGGCACTTATTATTTTGAATGAAAAGGGACACTCTTCATGGGTGAAAATGGGCATTTATGAGAAGGGAAAAGGGCCCTTTTTTTTAATGGCACTTATCATAAGGAAAAGGGGCACATGTGTAAATAAAAGGTGTGCTTATCTGAGTTAAAAGGGGGTACCTCTCAGATTTGAATAGGGAAATTTTCAGAGGTGTAGGGGGCACTTATCAAAAATGAAAAGGGGAACTTCTCGTACCTGAAAAAAGGCACTAACTAGAGATTAAAAAAACTTATCAGAGGTGAAAAGGGGAAGGGGCACTTTTATAAAGTAATATGAGCACTTTTCCTATGTAAAAATTGGCACTTTGGGGTTACTTGAAAAGTGGGGGGCACTGGACGGCTAAATACGGCTAAACCCCCGACAATGTTTCCAAGTTGAAAGCGAACTGATATGGCTTACCTTGACCATTTTTGTTTCTACTCCAGATGAAAATGATTCTCATATACAGGCGCGGATCCAAGATTTCTTAGGGGGGTGGGCCCAAATTTGAAATTATGCGAGCCAAATATTGGTACGTAATGGTGACCAGCAGTGGCGTAATGAGCAAAGCCCCGACGGGGGTCAAGGGGCGGAGCCCCCAGAAGCTCAGGGGGGTAGGGGCATTTAATTACGGTCAGATGAGCATATTTTGATATTTTATTCATGACACTGGCAGGTCACTAATTGGCATGGTGTCCAGGGGCCTGAGCCCTCTGAAACTCAGGGATATGAGGCATTTTATAACGACCAGATAAGCATTCAAGGGCCCGCCATAGGCCCTCTCCTGGATGATTACCGTCAGATGAGCATCTAGGGGCACGTCTTAGGGCCCTAGGTGGAATCCAGGGGCAGAGCCCCCGGAAGCTCAGGGGTTTTAGGCATTTAATCACGGTAAGATGAGCGTATATTTTGATACCTTATTATTTTGTTTAAACTGGCACGTCACTATTCTTTCTTTTTTTCTCTCTTTCTTTCTATTTCTCTTTAATATACTTTATCAAAAAAGTGGGGCTCGCGAACCCTTACATGTAGGCCTCTAATTAAGCATATTTTTCCCCTGACTGTAAAATTAGGAATTTGTCATTTTCCAACAAAAGCATAAAAAAGTATAATTTACTAAAAAGTGAGGAAAAATCTCGGTAAATTATATCATTTTTGCAACATTTGTAAATCACCGGTATCGAATTAGAAATAAACCACGTTTGAATGTTATTGTTATTTTAGAGTTGCCCCCCATTAGTACGCCAGTGGCCCCCCCCCCGCCCCCGATCTACACCTTGTTGGCGGGAAAAATCGCAACTGATCTCCCTACCTTTCTTCTTTCTCTTTTTCTTTCCCTTTCTCTCCTCTTTCCCTTTCCCTTCCTTCCTTCTCTCTTTTAGGTTTGCTGGGGGGGGAGGCAAGGACCTTTCGGCCTCCCGATCCACACGTTGTTAGCGGGATTAATCGCAACTGATCTCCCCTTCTTATCACCCTTTTCTTGTCTTCTTCCTCTTTTTTGTTCCCTTTTAGCTGTCCTCTTTCCTTTCCCTTCCTTCTCTCTTTTTTGGCGGGGGCGCCGGGGGGAGGGAGGCAAGGGCCTTTTGGCCTCCCCCAATCCACATGCAACTTGCAGCTCTGCAGATATCCCCCTTCTTTTCTTTTCTTCTTTTTTCCTTCCCTTTATCTCTTCTTTTCCTTTTTTTCTTTCCCTCTCCTTCCTTTCTTTCCTTCCTCTCTTATTTTTTTTGAATTGGGGGAAGGAGGCAATAGCCTGGGGGCAAGGCCCTTTCGGCCCCCGATCTCCTTTTTCCCCTTTTCTTTTCTTCTTCCTCTTCTTTCTTTCCCTTTCTCTCCTCTTTCCCTTCTTTTCCTTCTCTCTCTCTCTCTCTCCCTTTTTTTTTTTGGCGGGGGCAAGGCACGCTCCCTCCCCCCCTGGATCCGCGCCTGCTCATATATAAGGCCAAGTAACAAAAAGCGTGCGCCTGTAATCCAGCTAACAGTGGAAGTTACAAACTGATTCAGCCGAGGACGCAGGTTCGAAACTGAGTCACGTCTTTCGGATGGTGACGTTAAAGGTCGGTCCCCAGACGTAAATAATCATATCTGATTGATACACGTCTGTAAAAACCCAATACACACACGTAACGAGTTTTTCGTCCGGACTTTTACAAAAAAGAGGAGGCAGCGCTTTACTATATACTATTTTTCAATTTTTTTTCCAAGATGGCCGCCATGCTAAAAATGGCTGGCCAATGTATATTTAATTACAGATATTGTGCTATTTGAGTATACTGATGCAATGTATGACAAAACACATGATTTGTATCATTTTAGTCCACTTGCTAAGCAAGTTTCAAAATTCAGAAACAGTGAAAAACTTGAATTAGCTATAGAAGCTAGTTATATAAAATGTACATCACAGCCTTTCTTCTACTTTTGTGGTTGCTTTTTTCTTCTGAATAGTAACAAAAGGAGGCGGGCGGGGACGAGAAACTCCTAAGTTTTGTTTCTTGGCCTATAGGCTTAAATGGAGAGCTACACATGTGATTCATATGACTGCAAAATATGAAAGAGGGAGAACAAAGTCCATTTTATTTTCCTGACCCATAATGTCAGTATTTCAGCGATGCATTGAATAGGTTCAATCAAAGTACAAACGAACTTTCATATTGTATACTATCTCGTCAGTTCTCGGTTATCAAAGGCTCTCTAAAAGGGCATTTTCAGGACTTTGTCATTTTAGGTGCGAGTATATTGGAATTTAAAACAACGGCCCGTGGCGCTCAACGTAGGTCACTTTGCCGGGTGCTTATTTTTCAGTCAAAACTAAATTAGAGCTCTTATCATTTCTTTTACATTAACAGAAACAACTCTAAAAAAGGTAAACTGGCTCGCGGGATAGTTGAATCCCCTGCTATCACCCCTCGGCGCGCCGCCCACCCAGGCGCGCCTCGGGGTGATATAGCAGGGGATTCAACTATCCCTTGAGCGTATAGAAACAGCTAGTCCTCTCGTAGCAGTCGATATAACTATAGTATACATGTAGCATGTAGTTTGTATATTCACCCACATCATGACAGTTGTACATTAAACACTGCAAGGCGGGTTGCAAACAGATTTGCTTATTCTTTTTTCATTTTATCAGTGACTTCTTCAAAACAATTGGATAAGGTTCACTCTATGAAGTGGTCATGAATCCTCATATTTTAAAATCCAGTAAACTTAAAAAAAGAAGAAGATTACATTACTTAATTATAACATAATTCGGATAATCAAGATAAATTATGTGAATCATGTTTCCTCTAAAAAAGGAAATAAACAAAAAATACAAAACCAAACCCCCTCCCTCCCCAAGAACAAAAGTAACAACAATAACACAACATAAAATACTTTTCGGCATCAGGAAAAAAATATATGTAAAATAACATGCAAAGTCCCACACTAAATGTCATTAAATGAGCAATTCTTCTTCAAAAGTTCCTCTATAAAGATATATTTCCATATTATAAGTAGCCTGTGATTACCTACATAAACTTCGTCATGTTTTTTTTTATATCAAGCTGCAAAAGAAGCAGCTGATGCCCAAATCTAAAATTATAAGTGAAAAAAAACACCATTAATCACTTCATGATTTTGGTTTCATGACTGCATTTACCCCATCAATATTTTTAGAAATATTATTCTGAACTATAATACATATATACTGTATATGAATAAGTACCGAGTATATTGACATTAGCAGAATATGAATTGAGAAAACATTTCAGATAGCATATGCAAGCAAAGTTAAAAACAATATATTTCACTGAAAATCATGCAAACACTAAAAGAAACAAAATAATCTAGAAATAGAAAGTAATCTACAACATTAGTTGAATCGAAGTGGAGCAGCATTTCAAGATCAGTACATTTTACATGATTGTCATATGTTATATTTTCTACATGGAATAAGGAAAATAAACTGACTTTTAAGGTTAATGATAGCAGGCTCTGTATAATGTTCACATTAATCACACACGACCTATCATTCCATATTCAAGCTTTTACATGGTATTTCTGCCAAAATGGGGGGACACGTCCCCCCCTCAATTTTTTTTAGGGAGGATCGTCCCGGCCCGGAAAATTTGAAAAAGTGCAAAAAATGTATAGCAAATACTGACTAAAGACAGCAAAACACTTTAAGGCTCTGGAGGGCCCAAGAGTGCATCGTTTAGACTAATAAAACGCAAAAATCTTCTTGCGCGGTCGCTACGCTCCCTTGCATATATCCTTTAAAATGTACAAGTAAATATTGTAGAAAATCTATATTCCACTTTTTATACTATAGTTTTGCTAAGGAATGTAATTTTTTAATACAATACTTCAAAAACCTATGAGGGGGTAGTCACTTCCGTCACCTTCGCCCCTCTCGTTCACTATATGCTCCCGCCCCTCGCATTTCGCCACCCCCCTCCCCGGTCATGAAAAGAAATCACCGCTCCTGGACTAAGAATGTCCAGTAGCTGGTAGTATCTTCGAGTAGTCAAGATCAACCCATTCGTCACTCATAGCCGCTTTCACAGTCTCTTCAGGGAATTGCGGGAAGTAATTCTTATACGCAGCTAAGATATCATCTAGTGATTTAAGATAAGATTTTTCAACCCGTCCCTCTTCTTTTTCAACCCATAAAGTCGTGTCTTTAATGCAGATGAATCTACCTTTTGGCCAGGTCATGCACCGGGGGCTTGTGAGATAAGGTGGGGTGGGTAATTTCTCTGTGTAGATTGTTGTCATAGCCCTATCGAAGTAGGAGATCTTCTGCGGCTTGTCGTAATGGATGTAGATGAAGGAATACCAGCCATCCTTTACTCTGTCCGGCCACAGGGAAGCTCTAGGGTCGGTATCGGCATGGTGTTGACGGATGATGAGGTCGCCTTCACGGATGAACCGGTAGCGGAGATAGGAGTGACGGTACTCGGGGGACACGAGCTCAAAATCGAACGGTATGGCCTTGAACGTTGGGTATCCAGTTCCAACATCAACCATATGGATGCTGCCTGGAGAGGAAGCGTTGTGGACGAGAATCAGGGCATGGCTGTCTTGAAAGCTGACGTCGCACGTCACCAAGGAGACGTCGAAACCCAGGGCGCGGAGGACGGCCAAGGTACTCAGAGAGTGATCGTAGCAAAGACCGCCCAGCTTAGAGAACAGATCCTGCTTGATCTCTGCGAAAGATGGGAGATGGCGGTCTGGTTTGGGTACAGAGATAGCCCGGATCGATTGGAAGGGGATGTGATGGAGCCACGCCATTGCCAGTTCGTCCAGGAAAGCTACCCGATCCTTGTGAATTTTGTCTTTCGTAGTCTCCATACCAAGAACATCTCGCAAGAAGATGAGCGCCTCATCGGTGGTCATGGAAACATTGTCTGACATCTTGCGATATTAAACGAGCCAGCAAGAGGCTAATTAGCTTAGTTGAGGTTGATGGAACAGCTGGGCAAAATAACCTGAAAATAGGTGTAAGACAAGATCAGAAAACTTCAATTGGCTCTAGTTTGCATGCACAAACTCTTATGGGGCGTTGCAAGAAGGGTTGCGATTGATTGCAAGTTGCAAAATTTTCAACTGATATTTGCAATCGATTGCAACTCAACTTTTTTGCAACGCCCCACTAGTCTCCTAAATTTCCTAGGATTGTGTCGTATGGTGCATAATAATATGGTCTGAACCAGTTCATTTGCATGTACCATAGAGAGAATATACACCTACACATCCATATACACATATACTTCTCGTTCAAAACCAAAGTGTATTTTACAGAGTCATATAACCAAAGACACAATAGGTAACGATCCATTCATCACTGCGATATTGTAGTCTTTAATCTAATCAACCCATCGGTATTACTTACGTAATACGTCGAAACGGTGTCGAAACTCTAACAATTGTTTCCGAGATAAAAGCTTACCTTGATAACTGTTTTTCCCATATAGGCTTACGTCTGATACAGAGCTGCACATGTGATTCATATGACTGCAAAATATAAAAGAGGGAGAACACAGTCTATTTTTTCTTTCCTGACCCATGTCAGTATTCCAGGATTGCATTGAGCAGGTTCAATCAAAGTACAAACAAACTTATTTCTCGGTTAACAATGGGCTCTCTTAATGGATGTGTGTGATTTTTAGGACTTTGCCATTTTATGTGCGAGTATATTGGAATTTGGAACAAAACTAGGCCCTTGGCATTCCAATGTAGGTCACTTTAATTGACGGCTGCTTATTTTTTCAGCATAATCCAAATCAAAACTATATTGGAGCTCTGTTCATTTCTTTTACATTTTTTAAAACCTTAATTTACTTTCACCATGGACTTGCTTTAAAGGAACTATGTCCCATTTGCAGGCCCAAAAAATGAAAAGGTTAAATTCCAACGGCATTTGAAAGATAACACTAATTTAGAACTTCCCTAAAAAAGGGGGCTTGAAAATGTCTTTAAGTGGGAAAATAACGACTATTATAGTTGTTGAATTTTGTACCATGTACCCTTTACAGCTCATTTTATGTATGTTATTACCAAAGAAGAAAAGAGGCCAGTCGGTCACTCAATAGTGTCTGACAGTGAAGTCTAGCAAGTATAAACGGGTTTTCTTGCATAATTTGAATAGGACACTACAAACGTTTAAATTTCACAGATATATATAGGACATACATGACATATTCATAATTCCTGCAAAGTTCTACAGAATTTGATGTTGGCTGCAAAAGGGACATAGTATCTTTATCGTACTTCTACGTAGTCTTGGCTACCACCCCCCACGGATAGCTACGGTGGCTAACGTATGCATGACCATGCACCCCCTATAAAGTAATCTAATCAGCCCACCAGTATTCCTGACTTAATACGGCGAAACCCCGACAATGTTTCCAAGTTAAAAGCGAACTGATATGGCTTACCTTGACCATTTTTGTTTCTACTCCAGATGAAAATGATTCTCATATACAGGCGCGGATCCAAGATTTCTTAGGGGGGTGGGCCCAAATTTGAAATTATGCGAGCCAAATATTGGTACGTAATGGTGACCAGCAGTGGCGTAATGAGCAAAGCCCCTACGGGGGTCAAGGGGCGGAGCCCCCGGAAGCTCAGGGGGGTAGGGGCATTTAATTACGGTCAGATGAGCATATTTTGATATCTTATTCATGACACTGGCAGGTCACTAATTGGCATGGTGTCCAGGGGGCTGAGCCCTCTGAAACTCGGGGATATGAGGCATTTTATAACGACCAGATAAGCATTCAAGGGCCCGCCATAGGCCCTCTCCTGGATGATTACCGTCAGATGAGCATCTAGGGGCACGTCTTAGGGCCCTAGGTGGAATCCAGGGGCAGAGCCCCCGGAAGCTCAGGGGTTTTAGGCATTTAATCACGGTAAGATGAGCGTATATTTTGATACCTTATTATTTTGTTAAAACTGGCACGTCACTATTCTTTCTTTCTTTCTCTCTTTCTTTCTATTTCTCTTTAATATACTTTACAGAGATGCCAACTAGTACGGATTTCCCGTAATTTCTACGGGAAATCGGCCGATTACGGGCGGTACGATTTTCATACCATAAATCCCGGATTTTGCCGATTTTCAAAATTAGCACTTGAAGTGAAAATGCGCCTGTTGTTACTATAGGCTAGCGCACGTACGTACGTTCATGCGCGCGATCGCTAGATATATAATAGCTAGATGGTGCTGTGGCGCACGCACGTACGTACGTACAAATGTTTCAAAGGATCAAGAAAACAAATCGTCAAATGGAGAAATAAACAAGCATTCAAATAGTCTTTAGAGATCTGTCAAGGTTTGTTTGTAGGTCTAGTTTATTATTTCATCTCAAATAGAATTTAGAATTCTCTTATTGACAAGTTAAGAACACCTACGATGTTCTCGATCGTAGTTACTTTCATTTTGCCAGCAGCCGACCTAGCGTTGTTTTGGCAAAAGCTAGCCGGCCAGCTTCCCACCGCGAAGCATTCGAGTCCCGTAACACTAACAGACCGTTCATGTTCTGCCAAGAGTGTGGCGGAAGGTTTGTGTGTGAGGTGCGATTTCGATTTGGGAGTAGAGTTGCCAAGTCCTTTTGACTTTCGATGTTCGTGAAATTGACGATTTATTTATTCATTTGCTCATCATTAATTTTAGTTACTTTAAAATACTGTTTAATGTGCAAGTTGATGTTCTTAATCAATCTTTCCTGTTGATCACATTAACTTAGTCTAGATTTAAAAAGTTATTAAATTGATCGTAGATCTATTCGCATTAAAGCCATTATGAAATTAACATTGTATCTTTGAACTTATTTAACTTATTTAATTGGTTGTCATTATGATTATCTGTTTTTGGAAAATTGCCCCTTGTTCTTAAGAAATTGCCCCTTGCTCTGGTAAATCCTCGTGAGCAAGGGGCAACTTTTAAAAATAAATTGCCCCTTGCTCCTGGCTGCTTAATCTAAGGCTTGCTTTCAACAGAACACTTTCAATATGGAGTTGACACCAACTTATGAACTTACATGTGCAAGGACGCTGCAAAGACTATAGTAACATATCAAGACATTTTGTCATGAGTTCATCCAGTCTTTCAGTAGAATACTTTCAATATGGAGTTACATGCACATGTAACACCAACTAATGAACAGGTATGTTACTTTTATTTAACTTGTTGTGCTATCGCGCTTGCCTGCAGGAGCTGCGCTTGCCAGCGTGCAGAAAATTTGCGTCGCGCAGAAAATTACTGATTTTGTCTCCAAATTACTGATTTTTAGCCTTATGATTACTGATTTGTGCTCTGAAAGGTTGGCATCCCTGACTTTATCAAAAAAGTGGGGGGCGCGAGGCCCCAGCCCCGCCTTTTCGCGAACCCTTACATGTAAGCCTCTAATTAAGCATATTTTTCCCCTGACTGTAAATTTAGGAATTTGTCATTTTCCAACAAAAGCATAAAAAAGTATAATTTACTAAAAAGTGAGGAAAAATCTCGGTAAATTATATCATTTTTGCAACATTTGTAAATCACCGGTATCGAATGAGAAATAAACCACGTTTGAATGTTATTTTTGTTTTAGAGTTGCCCCCGATCTACACCTTGTTGGCGGGAAAAATCGCAACTGATCTCCCTACCTTTCTTCTTTCTCTTTTTCTTTCCTTTCTCTCCTCTTTCCCTTTCCCTTCCCTTCCTTCTCTCTTTAGGTTTGCTGGGGGAGGCAAGAACCTTTCGGCCTCCCGATCCACACGTTGTTAGCGGGATTAATCGCAACTGATCTCCCCTTCTTTTTACCCTTTGCTTTTCTTTTCTTCTTCCTCTTTTTTGTTCCCTTTTAGCTCTCCTCTTTCCCTTTCCCTTCCTTCTCTCTTTTTTGGCGGGGGCGCCGGGGAGAGGCAAGGGCCTTTTGGCCTCCCCCAATCCACATGCAACTTGCAGCTCTGCAGATATCCCCCTTCTTTTCTTTTGTTCTTCCTCTTTTTTCCTTCCCTTTATCTCCCCTTTTCCTTTTTTTCTTTCCCTCTCCTTCCTTTCTTTCCTTCCTCTCTTATTTTTTTGATGGGGGAAGGAGGCAATAGCCTGGGAGGCAAGGTCCTTTCGGCCCCCCCCTCCGATCTCCTTCTTTTCCCCTTTTCTTTTCTTCTTCCTCTTCTTTCTTTCCTTTCTCTCCTCTTTCCCTTCTTTTCCTTCTCTCTCTCTCCCCCTTTTTTTTTTTTTGCGGGGGGCACTCGCCCTCCCCTGGATCCGCGCCTGCTTATATATAAGGCCAAGTAACAAAAAGTAACAAGTTTTTCGTCCGGACTTTTACAAAAAAAGAGGAGGCAGCGCTTTACTATATACTATTTTTCATTTTTTTTCCAAGATGGCCGCCATGCTAAAAATGGCTGGCCAATGTATATTTAATTACAGATATTGTGCTATTTGAGTATACTGATGCAATGTATGACAAAACACACGATTTGTATCATTTTAGTCCACTTGCTAAGCAAGTTTCAAAATTCAGAAACAGTGAAAAACTTGACTTAGCTATAGAAGCTAGTTATATAAAATGTACATCACAGCCTTTCTTCTTCTTTTTTGGTTGCTTTTTTCTTCTGAATAGTAACAAAAGGAGGCGGGCGTTTCTTGGCCTATAGGCTTAAATGGAGAGCTACACATGTGATTCATATGACTGCAAAAATATAAAAGAGGGAGAACAAAGTCCATTTTTATTTTCCTGACCCATGTCAGTATTTCAGCGTTGCATTGAATAGGTTCAAGCAAAGTACAAACGAACTGTCATATCGTATACTATCTCGTCAGTTCTTGGTTATCAAAGGCTCTCTAAAAGGGCATTTTCAGGACTTTGTCATATTAGGTGCGAGTATATTGGAATTTAAAACAACGGCCCGTGGCGCTCCAACGTAGGTCACTTTGCCGGGTGCTTATTTTTCAGTCAAAACTAAATTAGAGCTCTTATCATGGTGCCAGGTAAAAATGTCAGAGGTAAAAATGTCAGAGGAAAACATGTCAGAGGTAAAAATGTCAGAGGTAAAAATGTCAGAGGTAAAAATGTCAGAGGTAAAAATGTCAGAGGTAAAAATGTCAGAGGAAAAAATGTCAGAGGTAAAAATGTCAGAGGAAAAAATGTCAGAGGTAAAAATGTCAGAGGTAAAAATGTCAGAGGAAAAAATGTCAGTGGTAAAAAAATCAGAGGTAAAAATGTCAGAGGAAAAAATGTAAAAGGAAAAAAAATTCGAAGGAAAAATGCCGGAGGTAAAAATGTCAGGTACAAAAAAACATGTAGGGGTTAAAATCGGTGCCGTCATAATATCTCAGCACTTAATCACACAAAATGTCGAGACGTAAGCTACTGGGCTAGTCTATTATATTTTATAAATTACTGTGTATTGTACTTCGTACATGTCCTGAGGATAATACAATGTGGAAAATAAATTTGAAACTTATATTTTGTGATCAGGTTTGCATAGGCTTATATGAGTTTTTATCATGTTTCGATATTTTAAATCGGTTGATATTTTAATGTTTATTTGGTTTTGAGAAAGTAGGCCTAAGTACATAGAATATTAAGATTGAATGAGATAAAACAGGGAATCAGTTATAAAGATCGCACAGAAATTCCACAAATTCAGTAATTAGACCCATGTTCATGTCCATCCCAGCAAAGACTGTTATGACAAGAAAACATTAAGAAAAAGACACGGATGCTTTGAGTTTGTCCCCCTCATCAATACTTTAACAAACAATAGTTTAACAAACAATATCAAAGCTTTGCTTGAAGAATGTCAGATAGTAGGCCTACAAGTAGTAAACGTTGAGACATATCTACCCAGGTATTTTGTCATGTGCTTTCGACTTTTATTAATGCAGTACGTTTCGAAAGGCAGAAATTATTGTATTTGTTGGGTTAAACATAACACTGTGTAACTTTATATAAAAACATCATGTTTGTGATTAAGAAACGTGGGAGAAATACAATTTAAGTCCCTCAATTTCAACTGTTTTTTTTTTCCTGCCAAATTCGTGATGCATTTTGTTTAATGTGTAGACTTATACGAATATGTACCTGCTGGAAACTGTCGTATACAGTGTATGCCAGCACACCTTTATAAATCCTGCACCAAATATCCTTCAAACAATATTATCATGTATACAAGCAGTCTCATGATGCTATAAATGGGTACAGTAAAACTATGTTTATGATATGTTACTCATGAATCAATATTTGTCAATTTCAGAGTTTGATCTCTCACAGCAAATAATTATAGAACGATGTAGCTTAAACAGAACCTCTGCAAAGCGCGCGTTTATCTTATCATGTATACAAGCAGTCTCATGATGCTATAAATGGGTACAGTAAAACTATGTTTATATGTTACTCATGAATCAATATTTGTCAATTTCAGAGTTTGATCTCTCGCAGCAAATAATTATAGAACGATGTAGCTTAAACAGAACCTCTGCAAAGCGCGCGCTTATCTGGAATGTGATGGTGCGGTTATCATTTGATGTAACATGGGCGGCTTTCTGCTTTGTATCAAAATATCAAAGTATCAAGCCCACAAGAAAGTGGAATTGTTGGAAATATGCATTTGTTGGAAATTACATTTTATAATGGTCATTGCCACGCTGTTAAGATGTCCATCAATCTTCAGAAGGGACGGGGAAGTGGGGGAGGGGAGCGGAGGACTCACAGTGTGATATCTTATCCTCTTTTTTTTTGGGGCTGTGTCGACTTTTCTTTTTATTTAATGATTACACCATCGAGCCACAACTCGGCCTATAATTCATGGCCAAACTTCTCGATTTTAGACATTCTTTTCCCAGAAGTTTGCTCAGTGTACCAGTATCACTTGCTTAGACAAAGGCATATGAGGGGAGGCAGCTGGGTCACTATGCCCCAAAAGAAGGATACACCCCCGCTCTGCAATAATCGGGCAGAAAGGTAAATAAAAGTTAAAGAAAGAAGAAAATAAAGCAGCGCTGAAATAATGACTGCAGAGAATCCTTCGTTGTATCTTTTCGATAAGCCTGATATACAACCATTACCAATATTCAACCTGTAACATGCTTTTGTTTTTATATTATTACCTCTGACAATTTTACCTCTGACATTTTTTCCTCTGACATTTTTACCTCTGACATTTTTACCTCTGACATTTTTACCTCTGACTTTTTTTCCTCTGACATTTTTACCTCTGACATTATTACCTCTGACATTTTTACCTCTGACATTTTTACCTCGTGACATTTTTACCTCTGACATGTTTTCCTCTGACATTTTTACCTCTGACATTTTTTCCCCTGACATTCAGTTACCTCTGACATTTTTACCTCTGACATTATTACCTCTGACATTTTTACACCGAGCCCTTATCATTTCTTTTACATTAACAAAAACAACTTTAAAAAAGGTAATGTAAAGTTTTGGGAAAATTTGAAAGTTGGATGGATAGTAATTCTTTATTTTTATATATATTTATTTGGATGCCCCTGTGGATGTATTATAAGCACTAGAAAATTTAGCCCCTAAAACACTTCTGCTTTCGAGAAAATTGAATAATCAAAATTTACCGGTGCTCCCGGTAAATTTCAAACATTTCAAATAGCGCCTAAGGCCATTCCATGGTAGCTGCGACCATGAAAATCTCAGAATATGCAGTTCTGATATATCATTTCCAAACGGGAATAGCAAATCGGTTGATTGTAGTCAAGAAACATTGTTTTAAAGCTAAAGTAATATCAGTCTTGAGAGGGAGCTATACAACATAACGAGTTTATTATTTACAATTTCATCACTTTAGACTAGGTTTTAAAGGTATTACAAAGTTTTGGTATGGGGTCATGAATTTGGTTCAAATAAACATATTGGAAGCAAATGCGATTTTACAATATTCGATCATCGTTGTCGCGGTTGAAATCGAGTCTGAAGTGATGAAATTGTAAATGATATTACTTTAGCTTTAAAACAATGTTTCTTGACTATAATCGACCGATTTGCTATTCCCGTCTGGAAATTATATATCGGATCTGCATATTCTGAGATTTTCATGGTCGCAGCTACCATGGAATGGCCTTAGGCGCTATAAGAAATATTTGAAATTTACCGGGAGCACCGGTAAATTTTAATTATTCAATTTGCTCGAAAGCAGAAGTGTTTTAGGGGCTATTTTTTTAGTGCTTATACATCCACAGGGGCATCCAAATATATCAAAAATTTAAAGAATAACTATCCATCCAATTTCAAAATTCCCAAAACTTTGCATTACCTTTAGCTGCGACAACGACCATTGAATATTGTAAAATCGCATATATGCTTCAAATATGTTCATTTGAACCAAATTCATGACCTTTAACGTTTTACCTTTAACGTACTTCTACGTAGTCTTGGCTTCTGTAACCCACCCTCTCCCCCACGGATAGCAAACTGATATGGCATACCTTGACCATTTTTGTTTCTACTCCAGATGAAAATAATTGTCACGTCTGATACAGTCTACTTATGGTATACCAAAACAAGTTTTGCTGTGGGGACGTACCCCGCGAATGTGTTTGTCAGCGCCACCGTTGAGCCCGCTACTATAGTTACCGCATGCACCCTCTCGTCAATGTTATTGACTCAGGCTGTAAACATTATGTGCACTTAAATCATTTATGCTTTTAACCGAATGTCACAATTGGTATATCGTGCAGCCCAAATGGAGGGGCCAGGCTTGGCATTCACTTTACAATATGTAATTTTCAGTTCAATACCAGTCGTAATTTTAAATTATAAAATGTCAAATTGTTTTAACACCTAGTTAAAACATATTTCCCTTCAAAATCTGGTTACATTTGAGCAATGTCAATATATTTTACCAATTATTTGATAAATTCAACTTATTTTGTTTTACATCATGTAGGCTGTAGGACAAATAATGACAATGAGGATCCTTAATATCTGCAAAATGTATCAGTATACCCTTTATTGATTTTAATTCCAGATATCGTTGACATCATTGTCAGGATAGAAGCAAATTTCTTGCGGCATATAAGTACATAATACCGATACTGTATTTTCTGTAATAAAATGTAATGCCTAAATCTTTGTAAAGTGCCTCGTTACAAATCCTTGTTAAGTGTCTCGTTACAAATTATTTTATTCACCTGTTACGTATAATTGTATTTCGATAGAATGCAAATTGCATACCTTAATTGTTGCTAGGTAGGACAAACATTATGGCTTGTCCTACCTAGCAACACGTAATGTAATGAAATAGATATTTTTGTCACAGCAAAAACAATTTTGACAAGCATTGTACATGTGATATAGTCTCTGCAAATTAAGATACAATACCATAAATCCATTCAACATGTCTTAATTCATGCATTAAATTCTTATATTTTAATGCAGCATCAAATATTTTTATAGGTACTGTACATTTTTGGAAAGTAAGAATATCAAAGGCTACAATATCAGAAGCAAAATATGCTTGCCATTGACAATTTTGCCTCTGATATTAGACCTTTAAAACTTGGCAGCATTCTTAAAAACAGGTCCTATATCTAAGTCTCCTGAACGAATTTGGCACCTGGCATTTACCAAAATATACTATCAAATTATTGCAAACATGATCGAAAAAGTAAAACTATATCTTGTATCACTATCTCTATGAAGTGGTCATGAATCCTCATATTTTAAAATCCAGTAAACTTTAAAAAAGTAGAAGATTACATTACTTAATCATAACATAATTAGGATAATCAAGATGAATTATGTGAATCATGTCGCCTCTAAAAATGGAAATAAACAAGACTAAATACAAAACCAAACAACCCCCACCCCCTCCCGAAGAACAAAAGCAACAACAATAACACAACATAAAATACTTTTCGGCATCAGGAAAAAGATACCTGTATATGTAAAATAACATGTAAAGTCCCACACCAAATGTCATTAAATGAGCAATTCTATATCAAAAGTTCCTCTACAAAGATATATTTCCATATTATAAGTAGCCTGTGATTACCTACATAAACTTCATCATGTTTTTTGTTTACATCAAGCTGCAAAGAAATAGGCTGATGCCCAAATCTAAATTCTAAGTGAAAAAAAAACACCATTAATCACTTCATGATTTTGGTTTCATGACTGCATTTACCCCATCAATATTTTTAGAAATATTATTCTGAATTATATACCTCACTTTAGAAATCTAGCCATCTGATTGGTCGAAATTGGAGTTGTGATTTCAAGCCATGCCCAACTCACAGGGCATAGCAATAGCCCACAGGGCCTAGTTAAAAGTTTCTACCCTCCGATCCTCATTATCCTGCGATTCCCATTGGTTGACTGCGATCCCCATTGCTTTGCGTGTTAAAATTGTCTACGTGCGGACGCCATACAGTGCTCTTTGTCTTCGATTCCCAAATGATTGAAACTTTCACTCATTTTTTAAGCGAAGATTAACAGACAGTGTTTCAGATTTTCTGTAATGTTTTAACAAATTTTTACTCACTAAAAGGCTAAGGTAAGAATTCTTGGTAGCTTTTTGTTTTAATTCGGCATATAAAAGTCATATCGACTGCTTTAATACTCGAGGACTAGCTGTTTCTATACGCTCAAGGGATAGTTGAATCCCCTGCTATCACCCCGAGGCGCGCCTGGGTGGGCGGTCCTCTCGTAGCAGTCGATATAACTATACTATATACTACATATATACTGCATATGAATAAGTACCAAGTATATTGACATTAGCAGAATATGAATTGAGAAAACATTTCAGATAGCATATGCAGGCAAAATTAAAAACTATCTTTCACTGAAAATCATGCAAACACTAAAAGAAACAAAATAATCTAGAAATAGAAAGTAATCTACAACATTAGTTGAATTGAAGTGTAGCAGCATTTCAAGATCAGTATATTTTACATGATTGTCATATTTCATATTTTCTACATGGAATATGGAAAATAAACTGACTTTTAAGGTTACCTTGCCTTTATAATAAGGAAAGTAATAACTATAATAATGATAGCAGGTTCTGTATAATGTTCACACCAGTCACACACAACCTATAATTCCATATTCAAGCTTTTACATGGTATTTCTGCCAAAATGTATCACATACTCTACTTTCATTACAAAAGACATTTCACGAATCATCCGTCCACCCCAAATTAGTCTTCTGTCTTCAGATCACCACACGTCATGCGTACATTCTCGACAGTGGCTGGTGCGTTGAACTTGAAGACACCACCCAAGCCATTATCAGAGCGAGAACTGGTGAGGGCGTGCTTGATGGCAAAAAATACAGAAGCACCAATGAAGAATGGCGGTTCTCCGATACCCTGTAAATAGAAAGTAGATTTATTAACCCATTGTCGACAGAAATCTGTCATTCCCAAGGGCTTAATACAAGGATCAACCGGTTCACGTAAGTATTGGGATGCAAGAAGGCAACTCCGAATTTGAAATGATAAAGAGTTTATTGAAAGCTCATCAATGAAATTCAGTATTGCAGAAACCAGCAAGAGGTTTTTTGAGAAAACATTTCTCCACCTTCTTTAAAATCTCCATTATCATCAATTTCAATATTCATCTAAGTACACAGAATATTTCCTAAGCCTAGATGACTCTGACGGTCATCTCATGGGCAAAGTTTCCATTCCATTGACGAAACTGAACTGAAATTTCATCCCTCTCCTGACCCGACTTTAAAATGGACTCAGTAAAATTTTTAACATTTTCATTGACTCTATCGACCTCTTCTCGAGGTATGAGAGAACAAGCATATTTACATAGTATCAATATGATAATAAATCATCACGTGCCCAGCAGAATAGAGAACATGGATGCAAGGACGATGGATGTGCATTTTAAGAGAAGATACATCCCACAGTTTAATCAATTCTTTGAATACATCTAAACAAAAACTTTCAGTATGCACTATGCATATTATTCAAGTTGTTAACAGTTATACATGTATTATTATTCCAGCAATCAAAACTAAACAGTTTCAAAATTTGGCCCCAAACTTGCTTTTGCGCCCTGCTGCCAAGGTTTTTTTTTTACCTTAGAGGAGTAAAGATGATCTTCAGGGGTGCGCATGTTTCTCAGAAGGGTCACGTTGAACTCCTTTGGGATATCCTTAGCTGACGGGATCTTGTAGGAGTCGGGTCCGTTGGTGGTAAGGGCGCCCTCTTGGTTGAATCTTATCTCCTCCATGGTGAAGTAGCCGTAGCCCTGGAGGAAGCCTCCTTCAATCTTTTATAGAGAGATGAAGAAAGAGATCACATAGACTTCATCAAACTATAGGGCACAGTCTAGCTTGAATAGTCGGGACTTTACTCAAGATAAACCAATAACAATCGACAGAAGTGTAAAGAAAGTCCATTCTTGTGCTTGTCCATGTACCTTATATTCAACATACCCCCGGTAACATACATATTTACATTCAATGTTGAAGCTAGTGTATTGCCTTTAATCAAACATATATTTCTAAATTTGTATATAAAATAATTTAATATATATGTATGAGTGTCAATGCAGCAGAAATTCATTTTCAAAAGCAGATTTCTGTATATGTAACCTAGAGCTAAAAGCTATAAACAAAATCAAGAAGTCCACAGAATAAATCATTTGTTTTGTGTATTGTGCGAGTCCATGCTCTGCAATATATAACGTTTATAGTTTACTCTAGTAGAACACATTCCTTAACCCCCATCTGCTCCATTGCCTGAAGGCTTGATCAAATATGGCATGGTAAACTGCAGAAAAAAAACGCCACCCGTTTTCTTCACATGTCAAATAAATGGCAAATGCTCGCAACAAAGGACTCGCATATATTCACTGAGCTCTGTATTATAAGATACAAAAATGTGAAGCATATTAGAATCTATGTCATCATAAATAAACTGCCACAGTTTTGCCGTGTCATATCTGAAGCTCTGAATGAGGCTTAAAGGTGGTATTGGGCTGTCAGGGAAAATGGGAGAAACTGTGATCCATTGCAATTTGCAAAACATACAAATAAACTCGCATATAAATCATACGTACCACTATCATTACTTGTGATTGATCTGAACTCATTACAATTACAAGTGCAGACCTACCTGGCCTATGTCTATGGCTGGGTTGATGCTCTTCCCAACGTCCATGACGATATCGGTTCGTAGTAACTGATGCTCTCCAGTGAGGCAGTCGATCTCAACCTCGGAGACACCGGCCCCCAAGGTGAAGTAGTAGTATGGGTTGCCGGTCCTGGTATTCCAGTCAAAGGTTGGGCCAGGTCTCTAGACAATGGGAATGGCGGATAAGAGTAAATTTACAAAAACAATGACAACAACTTAAACCAACACCATCAACAACAACTACAAAACCATCACCATCAACAACTACAAAACCAACTAAACCACCATCAACAACTACAAAACCAATTAAACCACTACCATCAACAACAACTACCACAACACCACCACCACCACTAACATCACCAACAACATCAACCAGCATCTGTATGGAACTGTCTATCTAGAACTTCTATTCTGACGTCCACAAGCGTTCACATAAGTGCCATATTCCTCTGTCAAGCATTTTTTTTTAAGGTAAATTTTCAAAGAGTAGATACTTGGGAGACAAATGGAAGAATGCACCAAGGTTTGTTTACTATTGAAACAGCCATGTCTTCAAGTTGGAATTCAGGTTAAAGCTTTGATCATTTACTCCTGTCACATTCATTCTAGACTCACCGTTATCTTGTCAAAGAAAGAAGGTTATGGTTTGATCAGGTTTTAACACATGCCATCTTCTATTAATCTCCTATTAGCCTTCCAGCAAATGTAGTGTACGCTAAAAATCATTTGTCTTCCTCACACCGCTTGTAATCTTTAGGTCATCTTCATGACAGGCTGCATAGCCCTTTGAAGATTACCAGAAGAAGATGAAGAATGTACTTACTTGTAAAAGCCTGTAGTGGACAGGCTGACTCTATCATAATAGGCTGCACTGACCTGGAAAGAGGAATACAAAATCAAATAAAACTTCACTTTTTATTTACTGGAATCTTGATCCCCCACATTTAAGATCAATCATAATTATATAAATCAAATTGTAAAGAATGTAAAATAAGAACCTACATTTACAATTAAATCGATACAGGGGTCCAATCATCAAAAACTATTTTACTTTGAGTTCAGTAGTGGTGTACTACAGTCAAAACATCGGCTTCAGATAGTAATTCTGTAATGCGATACAGAAATTAAGATTAACGAAAATACACTCTATATCAAGGTAAAAGTGAACAGTCCATAGACAAGGCACTGGTGCTTGCACATATGAGCATGGAAGTAAAATCTGTGTAAACTTCTCAGCAGGCCTTACTATGAAATGATTGGTACACTCTGCATGCTCCACTATCCTTAATCCAATTGAATGACTAATATATATATATATATATATATATATATACATATATGGGGGTTCATTTCTTCTTCTGATCTTTTGGGTGATTAAAGAGTCTCCTTTGAATTCTAATAATCATAAGTATAAGAGAAACAGTTCCTTACCCAATCTTCCCATGTACCTTTAGGGTTGGCTGTTTGGTATGGCTCAAGGCGCTCCTTTAAGATATCACAGGCTACCTAAAATGAGGAATAAAATAATTAAAGAGAAATCCGACCTTCGTAGTAAACTGCTCTAAAACAAAGGATAAAAGTCAGATGAGCAAATAGGTGAAAGTTTCAACGAAAATTGGACCAAAAATGAGAAAGTTATTAATTTTTCAAATTTCTATTCACTATATGTAGGGCACTTCAAATTGGCTGAATAGGCAGTGTCACTGTGATGAAGTAGGAGAGCAGTCTGTAATATATATATATCACAATCAAGTGACCAAATTGCTATTTGCATACATTTACTAATCCAAAAATTCCTGACACTCATAACTTTCTTATTATTGGTCAGATTTGTTTCAAGCTTTTACCATTCTGTTTCTCTTATTTTTCTGCTTTCATACAAATGAATAATTACACGGGTTGGATGGCCCTTCAAGAAGACTGTGTGCAGCCTGGTAAACGGTAGAAGTAGAGGATTTCTCAGAAACATTTCAATCATCTACAATGCACAAGTAAACATCCTTTAGAGACATTTTTTTTCTTCAAACACTTGAAATACAGTAAACTGGCATATTGATAATGACAACTGTAAAGCCCACAGAAGCATTTGTGTAATAATAAATATTAAAACATAACAATTAATACAAAATAATCTTTAATCCAAGTATTAAGGGTTGGAGGACACTACCTTTTAAAAAGGTTTAAAATGTTGATTTGAAAACAAGACAGAAGATAAAAAGAGATGATAGAGAGAGAAATAGGGAGAGGGAAGGATAAAAAAGGCTAATGTGAGGAGAGAGAGAACTGTCATTAGAAAGGATGAGGAAAGAGGGTGAGAGAGATGGAGAATGGCAAAGGTGAGAAGCGATGAATAAAGAAATGCTAAAGAATGATGAGAGAAAGGAGGACTAGTAAAGTTCACATTACCTTAACTGCAGTACCATGGAAATCGGTGCCAGTGCTGCCACCTGTTACTGTTGTATTAGGCACTTTATCTGAAGCTGTAGGACTGGTATGTATCTTACTCACAGGCACATCTAATGTTTTGCTTGCAACCTGAAGGTCAACCATCAAAATGACAGACCAATTAGTGTTTTGTCCAAAATGGCTTGGTATTGTGATGCTGAGAAAAGCTGCATGTAAATTTGTTATTAAACAATTCACAATGGAACTCCTGGAAAGTGGTGCCGCTACATTTGCTCTGCTACAATTCTCTGGGCTATATTTCATAAACAAGGGACACGCTCTCGGCGGTCTCGCCTGCATTGCGCAATTCGATATGATGAAAAATTGAGGTTGGGACATTATTTATGGGCAGGGTGGCCCATTAGCAGGCGCCTAAAAATGAAATCCTCTGAATATAATCAGTATTTTGAAGTGAATATATTGACTAAGAATCATCAGAAGAATTATTTACTATTATTTGTACCAAGATTGATAACTTTCATGAAATATGAACAAATAACAAAAATTAATTAATCAATTGTGAAAAACATAATCCAAGTCCACTGACCTAAAATGACCTTTGACCTTGACTATGTGATCTGGAATTTGTGTCATATGATTTGTGATACTTGATAACCCTTGGGTACAAGTTTCATGGAATTTGAACAAACACTTTTGAAATTATGCAAAAAATTCAAAATCTTGATGTTGATGCCACAACATACTCTAAGTTTGCAGACCTGAAATGACATTTGACCTTGACTTTGTCACCTAAAAGACTAATCACATGATTGGTGATACTTGATAACCCTTATGTTCAAGTTTCATGGAATAGGAATGTATACTTTCAAAATTACGATAAAAATTCAAAATCTTAACCTGATGCCACAACATCGTCTAAGTTTGATGACCGGAAATGACCTTTGACCTTGAATTAGTGACCTGAAATTCTACTCACATGATTGAGGATACTTGATAACCCTTTAGTTTAAGTTTCATTGAATAAGAACTTATACTGTGAAAATTATATTAAAAATTCAAAAACTTAACCTTGGTTAAGTTTTTGATGTTGACGCCGTCGCCGCCGCCGCCGCCGCCGGAAAAGCGGCGCCTATGTCTTGCTTTTTGCTACGCAGGCGAGACAAAAATGTAGGATTGCGATTAGGGTAGCGATTTAGTTTCAGGTTAAGTTTAGGGTTAGGTATAGTGTTCGGTCCAGGACTGAAGTTAGGAAGTAGTTTACTGTAGGGTATTGGCTGCAGAGCAATTGCTGCCTGAGCATGTTTAGTACAACCAAGCAAGTTTCACACGCTTCTTTGAGTTTCTTAGATATTTCTTGGAGAAAATTCATGATCAATTTGGTCTTTGACCAAATAAATGCACTAAGAGAACAAGAGAACAAGATAATTTTGATTTAAATCTATGACAGTCACCTTGACTCTAGAATGTCTTCATTAATTGATTTATATAATAGGTAATATAATACGAGAATGCAAAGAAAACCAGATATTGAATAGAAGAAGAAAACTAGATGGAATTTCAACTGCGCGCAGTCGAAAATGATGCCTCCGCCATAATAGAGCAATTATACAAACCAAAATGGAAGCAATTTTTAAAATTCAAGTTTGAATGTAATCCATCTTTTGGTTCTAATGATAACGCGATCACAAGCTATTTTAGGATACATAATGAGCCCTGTGACCTTTGACCTCATGACCCCCAAATCTAATCAGTTCATTGGCTCTGCAAGATACATATATGACCCAAGTTTGGCGGTAATCCATCCATCGGTGCTTGAGATAACGCGATCATGAGCTATTTTTGCATACATAATGAGCCCTGTGACCTTTGACCTCGTGACCCCAAAATCTAATCAGTTCATTAGCTCTGCAAGATACATACATACCCAAGTTTGGCGGTAATCCATCCATCAGTTCTTGCGATAACGAGAACGGGACGTATGTACGTACGTACAGACGGACGGACGGACGGACGGACAACCAGAAAACATAATGCCTCCGGCTACTTTGTAGCGGAGGCATAAAAAGGAAAAGAGAAGCAGGAGCCAGCATATCAAACGTATGGGTCCCTTCACGAGGCTGAATGAAGTACAACAGATGTAAAAACAAAAACAAAATCATCAGACTACATACCTGGATAAGTTTAGTATACAGGCCCTGCCCCATCTCAATGCCGGCATGGTTGACCAAGACCGACCCGTCGGTGTAAATGTGAACCAGGGCTGCTCCCTGTGTAAAATGAATCAAATTTATTGCCAATTAAGCCAATTATGAGTATTCAGCTCCATTGGGTGATGTTATGATTTACTGTACGTTTCACGATTGATGTAATGTTGCCCTCTGTAGAAGCTTTGTATGTGTTTATGTATGACATCTAATAAAGTCACCATGGAACTGCAAACTCTCTCTGCAAAATCGCCTTGTGTTTCAAAGGGAAGCTTCATTTTGTTAAGCCGTCTTTACAGAAATTATTGTGAATTATTATCATGTAATGAACATTGTAGTAATGGTTTAGACCAGCCAGTGTTTCAATATGAAGATGATATTCCCAAAGAATTTTTCTTCAAAGATAAAGTGGAAAATACTGCTGATCCCCTATCCCCCATCCTCTGTTGTCATCACTGTCTGATGCCAAATTTGCTAGCAGAGGCATAAAAAAAGAATCAACAACCCACCTGATTGAGGCTTGAAAGACCAAATATTCCGATTCCATGTTTGGTGGGGACGATGGAAAGACCGCTTCTTCCAAGTATTCACCCTGAAATGAATAGAAAAAGAGATACATGGAGTGATTGAAGAATTAAGGCTCATTGAGATATGACCAGGTATGTGTATATGAATGGCAACTGCCCACAACAAATGTCCTGTGCATATTCACCAAGCTCTGTGTTAATAATAATAATAATAATAATGGTGTAAACTTATAGAGCGCACACACCGTCCAGGGACGCTCATGATGCTAGCCCAGCAACACTTCTCTTTAATACAAATAAAGTAAATGTTTATTTGATAATAGAGTTACCGGTATACCATCAGAAACTCAAAAACAATTTTGCAACATTTGTATCACCCATGTCAATCCTCAGCTCCGACCTGTGGGGCCCGGTGCCCTCCAAGATATGCCCTTAAAGATATGGAACTGTGACAAGTATAACACTTTAAGTCGTTCAAAAAAACGCCCTGGTTTTACCGCATCCTATCTGAACGAGGCCTTAATCAGTCATGAAAAACTTAAGATGTTTGCAATCCTTGATGCAGAGCTGCAGCACTCATACAAAGTTACAGTATGAAGCTGAAAGCAAGCTGTACAAAGAACCTCTCCTCAATGATAATATTCTCCACTGAGTTCTACTCTTAATTACTCCAAATCTATTCCTAAACTACATACAATGAATAGAAGCATACTTGTTGTTCTTTTAATAAGTAAAAATGCTGGTTCTCTAAAAAGGAAAAATTCAAAATGCAAAAACTACATGAGCCTGTTTTATAGTCGGATTTGAAACCTAAAGTATTTGAATTGCTCAAGTTTATTCACCGCGATGAGCATCTGAGTGAATTAAAGGGAGCACAATCACCTATTGAACTGCTCCACTGCATTCAGTCTTTTCTCATAGTCGCTCAGTCGGAGACACTTATCCCAGCATTCCTTTAAGATGTCCATTTCCATGGGATTAGCGCCTTTATCATCGACGCTCCGTCAGGTTTGAAGTTAAGCTCTTGCACCTTGAGAGCGAGAAGAAAAAATGGTGAGAAAATTGATTTCTCATGACAAGATTGTTTATGACAAATTAAAAGGAGACTGTATTGAAGAAGAAAGGATTTGAATCCTTGATCAGAATACAACTGTAGTACACAAGGATACTTATTCATCATGGAGTTCTTAGGTCCAATATCATCTCATTAATTTGTGGTTTTATATATTTTGTATAGATGATTTGAATAGGATTGTATATCGCTAACGGAATTTAGCCACGTATTACCTGATACTCTAGTCATTATCAATCATGAGTCATGGCTAATTATTCAGCAATTTCATAGTTTCTATGACATTCATTGGTGGAAATTATGATAGCTATTCCTCAAGGGTAGTCAAAGTCCCTTATACCTGCTTTGATATCAAGCTTAGGATTGGTCTAGAGGTCAACTCTCTACTCTGCTTAATACAAGCTCCTTTCTGTTGTAATAGATTATGATGGTTGTTAATGTTAATATCTAGGGAAAATGAGCATATCAACCTTTAATTGGCAACACATAAATATATAGTCAAATGAAATACAATTGTTCTTGTGTACATTGGCAAAATTTTGCTGCATTTAATAATACAGGCTAACTATAAATACACAATGTTTTTGAATGAGTGACAGATAAAATTGTTGTTGCCAATTTGCATAAGCAAAGCTGATTCATTTACTGATATGCTTTTGGAAAACTCCTCTCCTCGATGGGCAATAAAAAACAACAATCAATGCTACAAGGACTTACCGTCTTCCACGAGACACTTGTCGCAATCGCTACTTCTGACAAGATGTGCTCAATGATAGCCAATGACTGTGGGGCACCAAAGCCCCTCATAGCAGTGTTAGACGGCAGGTTCGTTCGACAGCAGTAGCCTTTCACTCGGAAACCCTGGAAGCTGTATGAACCCTCAAATACAAGCGTACATTGGCGCACAACCTGAAAGTATGAGAAATACTGAATTTTTCAGATGGAAGGTACCGATATCAAGAATTGTCAGTAAATGAATAACTCATATTTTAACATCCTGTGTACTTCAACTTGAAAAAGATTCTTCTCAATTCAGAGTATAGCAGGGAATAACGGTACAGCATTTTTGTGCTAAGCTCTGTTTAACATAGAAATATGTTGCACAAAAAGTGCAAGATCGATTCATTCAAAAATCAAATTTGGAAAATCTTCTAGTGCAGGTATTTCCATGAGCGGAACTGCCCTTTTAAATTCTCATCACAAAGTATAGGCTAGGCCCCTTTCAACCCATTGAAATACTAATTCCAAGATAACTCATACCATAATCAAATAGTACTCCACCAATTAAAGTGTATAAATCACCTCAAAGGTAATTTGTGTATAGCTACAAAGCATGAAATCAACGTAAAAAAAACTTTACCCAGCATTCTCTGGGCTAGCAGACCTGGAGAGTGTTTCACAAAGAGTAAGATCGACTTTAAGCTGGACTTAAATTCATGCCACTGGTTGCTTTCACTATTGGTCTCTCAATTATGATCTTTAGATAATATTTTTTCCTTCAATAATGAACTATCAAAAAATGTAAATTCTGTAGATTTGTGACCATGATTTGTATGTCCCTTGAGAGACCAATGCCAGTAAATGGTGAGAGCAAACAGTGGCATGAATGGCCTGCCATAGTTAGTCAAACATAAAGTCGATCTTTGTGAAACACTCCCCAAGACTAAGATAAAAATAAAGTGGGCTGTATTCTATGCGAACACGTATGGGTGCTTAAAGTAGTCTGGTCACTCGTTACTTTTATAACATTGAGTGTATCAGCCTAAACTTGCAATAACTCTTTATAGAAAAGTTATGTTTGGAATTTATATTTTTATTATTGTATAGCGACATGAAACCCTAAATATACAGAGCAAAAATATTTGTTGGTGATTGGTACTCTTTAGCTCAAAAGTATATTACCCAAGTAGTAGCTTCATTACGATAGCCTCCGTTAGCATAGAGATCCGCATCCACAGCCAGGATACGGCCATCATTATGGTAACCGACACGGTACTTTGCGTGGATGGGATGGCGTCCACCTGACATCAGCATGTCTGTGGAACGGTCTAATCGGATGCGCACGGGTCGGCCCAACCTGTCAACAGGAAAAAATATATGTTTCTATGGTAATGATGAAGATGGTAAAACAATAAAAGTCTGAGATACCCTAGAACGACTTCAATTTGGGAAATAGTGATCAGTATTTTAACTTATATCCGAAAATGAGCGTTGCACAGGTTTGCGATCAGGTTTTAGGTAAGGTTTAGGATTGGGTGAGGGTTAGGGTTGGGTGAGGGTGAGAGTGAGGGTTAGAAATACTACCCGTGTAACAAACTAATAACGGAGCTATTGTCGCCAGAACACAGAATCCATGTAAGTATCACATGGGTTTTGCACACACAAAAATTATCTTTTGAAAGTATGAAGGGGGTTAAGACATATAGTTTAAAACAGCGTTAAAGCTCTGAACTGTTAAAGCTTGGACTCTGAACAAACGACATACACAATGTAGTACTCACATTTTGGCAGCTACAGCACATGCAGCATTGTGGGTGAGGAACTCTTCTTTTCCTCCAAAGGCTCCCCCAATCCTCTTGGCATGAACAGCGATGCGATTACGAGGACACCAAGAACTCTGGCAACAGCAACCTGGTTAGAACACAAGCAGTGAATCATTTCAAATGATAATATTTTAACCCTTTGAATACTGAGTACTCTCATTCTCACAGGTTCTAATACAGGAACATGCGGTCAGTGGCGGATCCAGGGGCTCACCTGGCGCCCAAGGGGTGGAAAATTACCCTCCCGGATTTTTGCTCACTATCCCCACTGAGCGAAAATCGACCTGCACGATTTTCAAAATTTTCGCACGAAGTGGGCCCCTTTTTAGGCCCCCTCCCTTGCTGCCGGCTGGATCCGCCCCTGCATGCGGTTCCCTTTGGCAAAGGGGTAAAAGATGCTCCAGGCATTAATTTGAGAAAGATGTAAGGTTGAGGATAAGGTTGCAAATTAGATTATAGGTTAGGTGTAGGTTTAGGGATATATTTAGGTATAGTGTTTGGTCCAGGTTTGAAGTGAAGAACTTTGATAGTGTAGGAAATAATCACCGAGCAACCGTTGCCGGAACACGTGTCATACGACCTTTCACATATCTCATATAGTGCTGGGGAGGGTCACACAAGACAAGGGTACCACAAACCAGTTCTAGGATGCTGCCTTACAGTCTGGTCCGACTACTGGAAATAATTGGCCAATTGTTTTCCAGTCCAGGTCTGGCCATGTATTTTCTTTCCAAGGCAGGGAATTAATACAATCACACCTAGCCTACAAGTTCTGTATTCATGAATAAATGTGATAAACAAACAGGCAATGTAGAACAAAGATCTACTCAATGCCCTTTCCTTGAAAATTATTCTCATTGCAGTTCTTTGATCTCTGGATAATATTTCTACTGATCACCCTTCTTATTTCTCCTCCTCCTTCTTCTATATGTCCCTCATAAATCTGCTGAAGAAGGGATTGCATCCGAATTAAATGAGGAAGAAGGTGAGATACCCTAAAAGCATGAGGCCTATGATAGGGTCACCATAACAAGACATATAACCGGTTAACTACTGAATTCTCATATTCCCATAGGCTTATACCGGTGTGTTGGCTCAGTCAGTAGAGCGTCCGCCTCACACAGTAGAGCGTCCGCCTCACAACCGGGAGGTCGTGGGTTCGAACCCCGGCCGCGTCATACCAAAAGACGTTAAAAGATGGGAGTTGCTGCTACCTTGTTTGGCGTTCAACAATAAGGGGATAGAGCAATGTCGATCTGGTGCTGCTCAGTGGCTGCCGGGCTCACAATCAATTGGGCAAAAAGAATTTCCATTTTCGGTTTAACTTAATAAAATTTGGAGTGGACTTTAAAACATTAATATTATTATTAATACAGAATCCACCCTGTTCCCACCGGGAATGGGTTAACACATACATTACATAATAATATACTACACTAGTTTCATAGTTTCTTACAAGTATGTGAACCTAACAATGACTAAAACTCATGCTTCCGGTACCACCTTCGCAGGCATACAAATAAATATTACCTGCACGTTTGTAATAGCTTGGGCAGAAGCATGGATGGTCATTTCATCGTCTTCTCCGGGTCTAACCACACACATCTGAGTCTCCATGTAGAAGTGCTCCTGGCCTCCTACATCAAAGGTGCCTTCCAGGATCCCATCAGACTGCTGGAAGCTCCCCTCCAGGTCCCCATGGTGGAATTCAGAGTCGATGTCAGGTCCGCGGAAGATGGAATCCTCTTTGATCGCATCCTAAATTGGGTAAGGTATGATTTAAAGGTAGTTCCATAACTATACCTCAAAGATGGAATAAGAATGGCCAATTGGGCCTACATGCAATTAGTCCTATGCACCATTAGTTTGTTGCATCCTGGAACAGGTTAAGGAACGGTTTAAAGCCTTGCCATGACTAAACCTCCATAATGGTAGAGGTTCATTAGAGTTACATCCAAGTCACACCGACAAAACAAACACCAGACTGAATAAGAACTAGCATCACCTCATACAGCTCAGATTCGCTCAGTTTGGAGTCGGTTACCAGGTGTGACTGAGGTATTACGAGTGTAGAGGAGTACACCCATTGGTCCTACCCACTTTTAGTCCTAAGCACCGTTGGTTCATTGTATCCTGAAACGGGTTAAGGTATTGTCCAAAGCCTTACCAAAACTAGGGTACTATGAGTATTCATGTACATATATCCTGTATATGGGCATTGTTTTATGGTAAGAAGTTGACATGATGATAGATAATAAACATTGATCAAGTAATGTACATTTCTTCAGATAGTGCTTATTATGTCACTCTTTCAGTGAATATCCCACAAAAGAAAGGAAAAGTAAGAATGATATAAATGTATACATTTACTTTCCACACCAAATACTAGTATATTGGGGGTTTTTGCCTCCAGCAGTTGCACAACACATGCTCTAGTGAAAATTGCTTCGCATTCAATATATCCTACTGTAACCGAATGTTTAACTTCATATCTGTACCAAACATTATACCTAACCCTAGCCCTATGATGGTATCCCTAAACATAACCTAAAACCCCATTGCAGCCCTAGCCATAACCTTATATCTTTGATGAAATAAAACCTAGAATAATTATTGCCGAAGCAAATGTCAGAGCATTTCCTCCAGCACCATCTTTGGACAAAGCGGCTTAAGGTGTTGACCTCATCTTACCTGAATGGTCAAGATGACCGGCTGTAGGTCTTCATAATGGACTTCAACCAGCTTGGCAGCCTTGTTGGCGAGACGGTGTGAGGTAGCTACAATGGCACCGATGCACTGACCAACACAGTTGACCTATCAAAAGAACCAATTTGTAGTTAGCATATGGTTCATGTGACCCAAAATATCTACAGATCTCGTGCCACTGTGAGCAATGTAGAAAAAGCACTCTCAAAGTAACGAAGATGCTTCATGAATAATTTTTGTTTCCCCTTTTAAAAGAATAATTCCATCTATGTATCACGAAATTCACAATAAAACGGAGACATGATGGCTCAGTGGTAGAGCAGTGGTCTCATAACCGGGAGGTTCCGGGTTCAAAACCAAGTCGATGAACTAGTGCCCTTTGGTTAGGCATTATAATCCTCATTACAAAGTCCCTCTGAGAGGACTTAAAGCTGCCGATCCCCTCGTTGCTTACAAGCATACACATGCTTTCTTAACAATCAGGTAAAACAAACAAACCAACCAACCAACATTCAGTATCTAATTGTTTGGAGGTGGTTGTCCTAGGGGGTACCATTTTTGCAAGAAGGTAGTAGTTGCATAGGGAGTACCGGTATTAGTCTAGAGGTAGTCACCCTAGAATTCCATTCATGTTACTTTCAGACAATTCACTCCTTATTTGATTTCAAATCTCTTCAAGTGAATCATATTTCATTACTGCAAAACAGCAATGTTTAAAGGAAGAAACTTTCGCAAATCGCAATTATGTCAGTTGTGATTCAAATTCAATATGTACAATACATCCCATTTTCTAGCAGCACGAAATGTATAACAGTAACAAAAATTGACTCAATCCAATTCAATCTCACCTCCTCTGTTGCAAAGACTTCATACCCTTCAACGATACACTTATCTCCTGGAATATCTTTGTGGCTCACATATGCTTCTACCCCTTCTACAGCAAGGGCCCTGCTTGCATCCACACAGCTGAATGGAAAAGAATGCAAATGGGTGACAGGTGAATACGCGACACACGCTCCTGAGGCAGTATCGTAGCACAAAATATACATTTGTCAAACACCACAAGATATGAAATATAGATGTCAGTAAAACATGACTGCAAAGATTGTCAAAAAATAAACTTAAGTGCAATTTCAATACCCTACTGTACATGTACATCCAATAGAAATCCTGTTTGAATTATGCAACACGTCATTGTAACAGTTTGATAGTTTAGGCAAGGCTACTGAATTTGTCTTGAATTGATTATTTGAAATTCTTTGGGATCGTGTTGCATAGGTAATCTTGAGTTCTGGTGATTGCAGAAAATGAATTCACATAGAACCATATTACACTGAATGCTCAAATCTATAAATATATGATGTCTGCCAAACGATTGATTTTGGCAGATACAAAACAAAACAAAACAAAACAAAACAAACAAAAAGTCTATGGTAGCTGAATAATTTGCCCTTTCCTAAGTTTCATTTTATCCCTCTGTCATAAATTAACACACAAATCAGGCTGTTTCTCTCTTTTTGATATCTCATTGTGTCACGAGGCTAAAGATTCAGAATCACTTTGATATCTGTTTTGATACCATAATACAAATCATACAATGTTATCTGATATACATGTACATGTATGATATACCAAACTTCATTCACTATGTTGTAAAAGACATCGACTTACACAATCTTTGCATGGGCTCTTGAACTGACAACCAAAGCCAGGTACAGCTCACCTGTTGATAAAAGAAAATTTTGTCTCTTTTCTAGTGTCTGTTTTCAACTTCTTTTTTTCCCATTTAGTCTTCTTGCTTTTTAAAACATCAAGCAATAAGAACAAGTTCTTAAACATCAATTCCAAAAATTATTTTGGACAATAATAATAATAAACCATTCTTATATAACGCATATCACAAAAATAAATTTAAGTACCTATGCGCTCAGAAAGAAAAGAAAAGAAAAAAAGACATGAGGGAAGAGAAAGAATAACTGCTTTGGCATAACATTTTACTATTTTAACAAACAAAGAAATTTGTCTTTAAGAGACTCTTAAAATGTTCTACTGTATCTACCTGTTTAAGATAATTAGGTAATTTATTCCATAACTCTGCAGCTGCCAGTTGAAAGGATCTCGCACCATAGTAATTTGTTGATATTGAGGGAGGAACTAACAAGGATTTTGACTGAGATCAAAGGTTTCCTGCAGGGCAATATTTTGTTATCAATTGTTGTAAGTAATCAGGGCCTAATCCTTGCATGCACAAGAACACCAATGTCAAAATCTTTAAATCAATTCGTTGTTTTACTGGAAGCCAATGAAGTTGTTCTAAAATTGGGCTAATGTGATCATGAAGTCGAGTGCGAGTAACCAACCTTGCTGCAGAGTTTTGGATTCTTTGCAACTTCTGAATTTCATTATCAGGAAGACCATATAAGATACTATTACAGAAGTCAAGGCAAGAAACTACATGAGCATGAACAAGTCTTTCTGTGGACCTCTTTGAAAGAAAGGGACGAATTCAATTCTCAGGTATTGGTTGCTGTTCTTGGTATATATTTATGTACAAACACCGTTCACTTTTTTAAAAATAATTTGATGTTTAATTGCTGTGTTCCTGGAAATTAAATAAATACACATAAAACTAAAACAAAAATACTATATAAATAGTTCTATTTGTCTTGACAAATTTTAAAATGCAATTTTTCATTAGTGTTAAATTTGATGTCTTTAGCGCAAGCAGCCACAAATGTGCAGATATTACCCAACGATGCATCTTAAATTGAGATAAGTCATAACAATCAAAATACTTGTCCCTGTAATAAAGATGAAATAATTACAGACAAAACCCATAAATGCCAGATTCCTACCTTCTTGTACGGGTATATCATCAGTGAAGACCGCCTCCCCTGAACACTGCTGAAGAGCTGCACGATGGACAATGGGTCTACCCAGGGGGTCAGCATCAGGCTGGTCTGCGGGTGGAGGCTGCGGGTGGAAATAAGAAATATATGATGACTGTCAATGTTTCTTACAGATTTTAATTGCAAAATATGCTACTTCTATAAAAACAAGAGATTCACTAATGTCATCCTATTGTGAATCTCTGCTCCACCATTCCCCCTTATGTCATATTAAGGAAAAAAGGATAAGAGCTTAGGACAGTGGTTATATTACCAATGGATTCTGGGTTCCAAAGAAGTCGGCGCACTTGTGCCTTTATGTAAAGCTATTCCATTCTTACACTGAAAAACTTCTACTATGTATACCTTGTATATCTCTCTCCATCAGCACTCCCTATTTCATCAAGTACACCAGGGGGGCATTTCATCAACATTTGTCCACCGACAACTGTCGGCGCCGACTAAATTTGACCAATCAGAGGCCTGGAAAATAGTCGGTGACAATAAGATTGTTGGTGAAAATGATATTAGTCGGTGAAAACCACCGACTAATTGTTTCATGAAACGCCCCCCAGGCTGCATGAAAGCTCAGAACAGTGGCTGTGTAACCAAGATTTGTAACCAATACATTGTGAATTTTAAACCTGATCAGTGCACTTGTGCCCTGAGGGAAGGTAATCGATTCTCAAAATGAACAACTTCTACTATAACGAGTCACTCTAGCATGAACTCAACTACAGAACCCTGTCCTCTATGTGTATTTGTGTACGCAAATTTCTATGATGGTGATTCATCTTGTTAAGTGATTCAAAATGACTCCAAATTTAAATCTAAAACATATTACAGTCAAACCTGCTCTAACAACCACCTGTATAGAGAGAAACCTGCACTAAAGGAACCTGTACATAAATAACACTTGCCTATAAAGACCACTTTCCACGTTTCCCTAGAGCTGTCTTTATATACAGGTTTAAATGTATATACAAATAATTTATGATACCTTTTTTTGCTATTACAGCACAGAGTCTATATAAAAAGGCACAAAATGGATCTAGTACGAAAGAAAACCAACAGAAGCGTTACCTGATAGATCTGTGTACTAACTGGGCCTTCCCCATTGTAGGATGCAGGTATGCTAGGATCTGATAACTGGCCATGGGTGAATGGACCAGTCAAGGCCTGATTCAAAATGAAGACAGACAAATATACCATTAAGATTCACCAACATTAAGCATCTATGTAGCCTTTTAAAGACTACAGGAAGCAAGAATTAATTTGAAGTACCGTAGTTTTTATTGATGGTCAAAATGAATATCATATCTTTTGCGGAATACTAAACCTTGATTCTTTTTTATGTAAACTGACAGGGATGTGTTGCTCTCAGAATCTAAATACAGATTGATAAATAATTCAAGTACTTCGCTGACTATGTCAAAATCACCTTTACCTTTAACTTGGCATGATCCGTCAAATTATATTTTCATTTGACATCAATCTCTCCCTCTATCTCTAGTTTTACCAAATAAAAGGCCCGTTCAAATTTCAAATTGCAAACCTGCTTGTTGTCGATGAGTTGGGAGACTT
This sequence comes from Mesocentrotus franciscanus, assembly GCA_037976565.1. Classification (NCBI taxonomy): domain Eukaryota; kingdom Metazoa; phylum Echinodermata; class Echinoidea; order Camarodonta; family Strongylocentrotidae; genus Mesocentrotus; species Mesocentrotus franciscanus. The sequence goes on along the minus strand of CP137672.1, from coordinate 35,179,310 downwards.
GAACATAGAACCTGAGAAGACATGTCACCATACCACTCTTCCTGTACTCAGCTGAAACTTCATGAGGATGAGGTATCGGTGTAATCTCTGTGGTAACCGACTGGATCGCATCTTGCAGTAAACTTTGGTTCCACGGTCTGGAAAGGATGGCGAGGCATAGAAAAGGGGAAGATATTTCCTAGTTAAATGGTTGGATCACTTGACTGTGGATGCAGAATGGTTTATTACATAATGCATGTTTAAGGGAAAACATTTATATGTCCTCCTTAAACTTATTCTAAATACAGGTAAATAATACAAAGAAACTTGAACCACATATCATAAGAGGTACATGTAGTCATGTACTAACATTTTGAGACGTCCAACTACCAAGAAATGTTGACATTTTGAATTGTTACAGTTGAGTGTTGAAGAGGGCACCCTACTTATAAAAAGTAAAATGTACTACTAATGATTCAATGATAATATATAATGTTACGGCTGAAAAAATATATACATGTATACTGCTATCAATTTGCTTTATGCAGTATATGCATTTGCCATAAAACTCACATTAATGTTTTCAATTAAAAAAGACTCATATATAAGGCCAAATTCTACGACAGTTATGTTGAGACTAGAGTTGAGACTAGAGTTGAGACTAGAGTTGAGACTAGAAAAAAATATGGTATATTGTTATCAATTTGCTTTCAGCAGCAAACAAATTTGTCAAACAACACGTTTGAATGGTATGAATTAAACAAAACGCTCTCATAAAATGCAGTGCACTAATACTGATTGAATTACATAATAATGTTGAAGCTGAAAACATACTTGTATATTGCTATCAATTTGATTTGTGAAGCACATACATCTGTCATATAACATCTTCTGAAAGTTAACATTTACTATAAATCAACTGCTACTCTCTAGTAACTGTTATGAGATGTGCAACTGTCTTTAACCTTATAATGTATACTTTGGACTCTATGGCACAAGATCATAAAAATTGCTAGGACAGCAAGATAATACTTTTTACTTCAAATATATATATGTTTCTCAGAAATGGAAATAATAGAGCATTGTGGTGTTGTACATTGATCAAATGGAATATAAACATAGATATATGAGAGGAAAATGGAAAATGCACTCTTCAAACACTATTAAATAATGATAAATAAGTCTACTGTTTTGTAATACAGTTGAATAACAATGTTGACTAACGTAAATGCACTTACTGTCCAATCAGACTATTGCACGTCTTTTGAGCAACAAATGGATTGTCATCTATAGCACCAAACACCAGACAAAGGTCCTTGACCTTTTGACCTTCTGGTTCAAAGGTCACCCTGAATCCACAGCTGATTGATGCACGAGAGTTGTCACGACGCCGGCCACTTTATGAGAAAAGAAGTAATCATTCTGTTGACAAAAAAGATATGGCATGAAGGGAAAGTGTGTATAATAGAACATACATGTACATTATAACAATAAGATGAATGCTACTTTCTAATGTCTGTCTATGAAGACAAGGATTGGACTGGTACATGTTGCTCTTAATACATTTGCTCTTGTACTAGTGATGATACAACATCACGTAGCATACCACGTACTAATATTCTAAAAAGTGCACGTAGTAATTTACTATTGACTATTGCTCATGTTCATCATGAACAGCTTCGTCAACGACATCTTCGAGCGAATCTTCCCGCCTCTCTCAGTACAATTTTTTGCATCACATATTCAGGGTAATGGATTTTTTGTTTTGTTTAATCAGTAGCTCCTTTTGTGCTTACAGTGCAAGGGACACAATAAATGCGCACAAAGTTAACATTTGATGAACATTTGGAGCTTAAAATTCATGGAGATGTGAACTAGTCTAGCAATACAGTCTCTTTCTTTGTCTTCACTACGACTCTGACAGACCCTGGTTCAAAACAGAGTCGCTCTTTCATTTGGTGACGTTTAAGATCGGTTGGATCGGTCCCCAGACATACCTTATTGAACATGATTGATAAGCATTTGTAAAAACCCAATTACACTCACTCACAGATGAGTTGGTCTAGCAATACATTCACTTGGTCACCTTTCTGTCTTCGCCCCAAAACTGACTCTGACAGATCATGGTTAGGAATTGAGTCACGTCTTCTGAATGGTGATGTTTAAGGTCAGTTCCCAGATATGAATAATCTTATCTGATTGATATACGCCAGTAAAATCCCATTTTTTACAGACACATATCTTATAATCTTAACTGTTGGTGATACTTGCCTCAATTGTGTATTTTGTTTGGCATATGTGACCAAGTACAATGAAAATGAACATAAAGTTGCACTGTAGGTATCACTTAGTTGATATTAGGTCTCATCACACTTTTAATACACCTTATTATGATTTTTATTAACTTGACCACAAGAAAAAATAAGACAAAAGAAAAAAGATATTATTATCTATACAGCATTGCTAGCAAGGAGATATAACCAAAAACAGAATCAACATTTATACAGAAACGTGGGAGAAGTCCCTGTCAAATAAGGATATAAAAGCAATTTATGAAAAATGTGTCATATAAATTACAAATAATTCATTAAAATATATTTGAACAAACACTTGCCTCTCCTGTGAAAGGTATATGCAATGATTCAATAATCTCATCTCTGGCCAGGACTGACTTGTTAGGTTCTGGGTAGAATTCCTTGTCCAGAGGAAGAGTTCTTCTGGCTCCTGTAAGGCAGAGTTTGACAGCCTAATATTAGCAAGGTAGGGCATTAGAGTGGCAAAAGATTTATTCATAGAACAAGTCCAAGGTATTTGTTCATTTTTTAAAATGTTTTCAATACAAACATATATATATATAATGGAAAAGAGCATTAAGTAGCAACATAGGTATCATTTTACATGATGTTTTGCCTGATCTCAGTTGTAGTAGGCCTATAAAATGTATACATTCATGAGATAAATAAAATAAATGCTGTAATTGATACTATAAGTAACAGTTATCATCTGATGATGAGGCAAGACTGTTAAGAGGAATCAGACACACAAGGAAAACAAAATATGTTCTGTATAGACAGGTGATCTTTCTATAAAGGTGGCCACTATTCTGGCATTTGCACTTGTGACAATGCCTATAGGCTCTATATCATCAAAGATCAAGGGTTAGTGTTGCGATTTGAATTTTACGCTAAGTTTAGGACAAGGGTTAGGTATAGTGTTTGGTCCAAGGTTAAAATTAGGACTTTGGTTGGTGTACGATAGTGGCCCAGAGTAAGTGTTGCCAGAGAATGTTTCATACAACTCTTTCAATACAGAAGACCACTAAAGCAGGTTACAATGGCTGTACGACACTTTCTCCTGCGACAATCATTCCGCGGTAGTTTCCCACACCAACCAAATTCCGAACTTCCACCCTGGACATAAAAATATTCCTAACCCTAACCCTAAACTTAACCTAAAACCCAATTGCAACCCTAACCCTACACTTTGACAAAAAAAAGCCTGGAGGCATTGTAGCGGAGCAAAATGTCGGATCACCAGCTACACTATAAAAGATACAGAAGCAAAATGCTAGAAATGATATCCTGATCATACCTCCGGCTTTCACAAGAGTGATGGTTGTCTTGGTTGCCATTAGAATGATACAGAGATCCAACATCCCACTTGCTCCTGCTATACTCCCACCAATACTCTGAATGAAAAATTGTGAATGTGATAGAAGTGGGTAAGAACCATAAAACAGGGTGAATAGGAGTATAGTGATTTATATGAACAAACGTTGAATATGAGGTTTTCCAAAAACTTTTTTTCTCAGAATGATGCAGGTCTTGTTTTGTTCGCTCAATTCATGATACATCAATATATTAAAGAGTGTGCTCCATCACTGAGAAAAATATCATGTAAAAAAATTAAAAAAATGTTCTGATTCACCCTGTTTAATAGCACATAAAGATGTTATACGATGTTACAGTTTTAGCAAGTACTGATTGTAAGTACATGTCCATAGATCCTTAGTGATAGAAATGCAAAGTTTTTGATATTTCAAGATTTTGCATAATGTGCCCTCATCATGCCATAATAAAATTAATGTTCCGCTTTTATATAGCGCTTAATACATCGATGATGTCTCTAAGCGCTTTACAGATATATTATTACTAAGCTGTTAGTTAAATCTTTGCAAAACCCTTGCATAACTTGAACTGAGACCAGTTGGTATGTGAATGGGGGGGGGGGGATAAGTATTTTGTGTATTTATGGATACATGAACAATTATTAGCCATTCTCCATACTACATCCATATCTAATGAATTTAGGATCAACCGTTAGGGTCTGGGTTGAAAGGTGAGAGTTTAACTCACAGCCATGTTGCGAATCTGTTGCCCTGCCCACTGACTAAGCATGTCGATTATAGCTCTGGCAGACCGAGTCTGGTGCTCCGGCAACCTCTCTACCATCTCCCTGAGATGCTTCTCAAACTGAGCCACACTGATTCCTGACCCAAAGGTGACCCCTGTGTCAGAGGTCGTGACCTGGGTCAGCTCTGTGACTCCGCTTCCAGGTGAGACAAGAAGAGGGAAATGATCTCCTTTGTGCTTGAGCGTACCTGGTGGGGAATGAGATGGAAACTGTCATTGCTTTGACAGTGATGCAGTCCTCCCATCCTTTCAATTACATGTGTGATTCGTTGGCTCAAAACTTTTGAGGAAATGTAAATATTAACACTGACTCAACTATTAAAAGCATTCAATAAAATCTAATCTGTTGTTGGCTTACTGGTGGTTTGAGCCATCAGATCACATAATATTGGTTGAGTACTAGAAGTTTAATGACTGATTTAAGTGATGTTTAAGCGTTTAGAACCAAAAGAGCCTAATTTACAGAATAAAAATCAGAAGTCACAAAATTTTCCATATAATTTCAGATCATTTTACGATTTCAACTACATTTCATCTAGACATATATGCAAATCATGCATTGTAGACAACTGAGCTCGAGTTTGCACAATGATTGAAGAGTGGAAATTTTTTTGCTATTAGATTTATTAGAGATTTCTGACTACTTTGCAATAAGACGGTCCCATATTTCATTTGGAACACATAACCAAGATTATTGACTTACTCATAACGGTGCTTCCCATGGTGAGTTGGGCCTGTGAGTTGTCCGCTAAGAATTGAAGCAGTTCTTCCAATGTTGAGGTCACAACCCATGTGGATTGACCCTCCGAAAGGTCACTGTCTGCTTGTATTCTTCAGCATTGGTCTGTGTGTGGGAGAGAGAAAAATAAATCTTAAAGAGATATTGTATTCTGCCCTCATTTCATGACAGTATCAATCTTGAATTCAATTTCTAAATCTCAATTCAATTTTTATTTTATTTTTTATTTCTACTGTGTATAAGATTACAGATTTTAAGCAACACAAGGCAAGTCCAAGCTATATTGTCCCATATGTTATTAACTACTTTAAAGATTTTAGTACTTTTCCTAAGTAGAAGCTTGGATAAGACCAAATATCAAGGTAAATGATACATTTGACATAAATTCATGCCACATTCTATGAAATTTGGTAAAATATGGGACATCACATGACGGAATACCTTTGACTTTAATACCTATACACACATTACACTTATACACAAAGGCAGAATTAATGAAATCATTTCTATCATCGACTGGAGTTAGACAATGAAACATAATGCATAGGCATATAACATAAAACAGCGTCGTCTTTATATTTCTCCTCAGAATATAAAAAGCATACAATTTGAATCTTACCAGAAGTTCAGGAGGAAATATCGGTTCTTGAGAAGGATCGTAAGGTTTCCAATCTTCATCCATCACCATCTGTAGTAAGAATTATAGAATTTGGAGGTAATCTTGAAATCTGGACCATTAAGGCTCAGATATGACGCAGTAATCTGCCGCCAAAAAAAAATGTGTCGGTTTTTCACGTGTACATGAATGGCCACTGCTTGCATCAAAGGGCCTACACATATCCACTGAGCACTGTGTTATAATTAGGACAATATATAGAAATATTACGTCATCATATTAAAAAAAAAATTGCTGTGGTTTACTGCTTTAACACATACGTGAACTACCCTTGGATCATCATCTGGGCCCTGTTTCATAAAACTTGTTATCGATAACAGGTTTCAATATCTGTTATAGGCTATTATACAACTCACTCCCAGATCCTAATCAAATGATTGGTCATGCGCGGTCACGTGTGATTCATTTACTGAGCCTATTGCATGCTTTTTCATGAAAAAGCGTGCAATATTTTCCAGTACTATCCAACGATTTTTCAGTGCCGCGCAGTTACTGTAGTGCGTAGAGCTTAGAGCGCTTAATACTGCGTGTACACATGGGCCTATTCTTGCGCAGCACTATGCGTAAATGGGTATAGATAGAGGTGCGCTTGCTATATCTATACTTATGTGTGCGCACTAAATTGAGACTTATTAAAACTTGAGATTTATTTGTCAGCCATAAACTGTCAAGAAACAATCTTGAATTGAATTGATTATTTTTACATCAAATAACAAGGATCTAGGAGTTTCGTTGTATAAAACAAATGATGCATGTTTTCATTCGTTCATTATACGATCTATCCGCCCTCGTTGATGTTGTGTGTATCTATTGCACTCAGCCTAACGGCTTCGTGCAATAGATACACACAGCCTCAACTCGAGTGCGGATAGATCGTATAATGAACTCATGCGCATGCATCATTTGTATACTGAAATCTTGGAATCTGATTGGATGAGAGCTAATTTGTCATAGTTTAGCCTTTGTTATTGATAACAAGTCTTATGAAACAGGGTTCTGAACTCCCATCGAAAGACATCAATTTCACCACAGTCCCAGGACTATCAAGGTCTTCTCTTGACTTGAGCTACTTTCATGAACTTGAGTAAACATCATGAACCTTAGACCAAGTTATTACGATGCAGTAGCTAGCTTTGCCATGCAAACAATGATAACACTATATAACCAAAGAATATGTGGAATTTGATTTCTTCCTCAATTTGATTTTTATTGATACAATTTCATAAATCCCTTGTATAACAAATGTATTTGCTGAACATGATGTTTCAGTATAACTTTTCAGTGCAAGGTAAGCTGATCTTATAGGATGCATATTGTACAAGGTTTTTTCAGAACAACATGTACTACTGAAGGGGCGGCTGAAAGAAAAATGGCTTTTTCATGAAAATATGTTCCTCTCATCTCTACGTAATGAAAGGAAAAAGCATCGAACAAGAACTATATAAGTCCATTATATTATACAGGTAATTACAGCTAGGCATGCATACTTGTACGTGAACTACCCTTATACACACGGAGAATGTGTATGTGAAAAGCTCACTGTTTTCAAAAATATATCTCCTAGGTGAAAAGGTAATATTTTTGTGTGCTTCGTAAGATACATTCTCAGGAAACTATTAAATATTCATGGCTAATTTCCAAACTAATGTCAATGATCAAAGTCCATTGTTATCATAAATTGGTCATAAGTTACTGAAATAATGAATGAGTTAGCGTTTTTTGACTTAATATTAAAAGAAAAGAAATCTCTATACTCACATTCATAGGCTGGTAATCCTGCTCTGACTGACATGAGCTACCTGTTCGCTGACAGCAATCCTCCTTCTGAAAAATAACACAAATTTATCAAGTCCTCATTTGGTATCATTCAATTACTCAATTACATGCATACACAAGAAAACACTGTACATAGAATGAATGTCATAATCTTTTGTCACTGAAGGCTAAAAAATAACTTATTTAGCATTTAGCCTTTTGCAAGAACAATGTAGAATTGGAAAGATATTTTGAGTAATTGATAGCACTCACACCAACTACAACCCTCTCCTGTACATCCCTTTATCAATTAATAATGCAAAAGGACTTGGGTTCATAAATTAAACAACAATAAAGCATCATACACAGAATGAATACTAACTACAACCCCCTCCTGTACATCCCTTGGTCAGCTTACCCCGCAGAAGGACTTAAATCCATCAAGGATAGGTCTATATCCAGTGCAGCGACACAGGTTGCCTTCCAGGTGCCTGAGGATATCTTTAACCTGTGGCTTTGGATTGTTACGTAGCAGGGTGTACATGGACATGACCATCCCGGACTGCAGAAACCACACTGAGAACCATGGCTTTTGGCAAGACGCTCCTACAGAAGGAGGCAACATAATTACCAGAAATTTTCTTCCATATAAAAACAGAAACAGATCAATGAAAGAGATACAGTCAAACCTGTTTTAGTTGCCATCTTTTCTCTCTCTCAAAAGATAGATATGATGTAGAACCTGTCTAGAGAGGTCATCTGTATCTAGTGACAACTTCTTCTGTTTTTTTTGGATGGCCTTAACAGACAGGTTGAACATGTTATTCAATGCAAGGTATACAGTGATTGTTTAAATAAAGTTGATAGTAACAATTACATGTAAACAGAACTTTCAGAGACTATATAATACATAGAACTTGACATTTACACTAAAGTTTACGGATCTGTACATAGTATGCAAAAGTAGCAATTGGATTTGTGTATATATATAGAGAGAGAATATAAAGTTGCTATATTTTTTCAAATTTCTTCTTTATAGCAGTAATATTTGAAGTTCTTATTTGAATTTGAATTTGGAACCCGGAACATACTAACATATTACAATATCTTTTTGTGATTGGGCACCCTTTGAGCCTATGCTCTTCCATAAGTACCTGAACTACGTGAAGCCTATCTCTACAGCTTCCAATGCCCTCTACAGTAGTGATTGCTTTGCCGTGAAGGAGACAGATGGGCGTCAGGCAAGAGACAACTGCTTCATGGCTGCATCAATCAAATAAAAGAGAAGAAAGAATGATTGCTTTAACTTAATCATGAGCAGACTTTGTGCAATTTTAACCCATTTTCTTTACATCAGGCAGTATTGTAGATGAGGATTTTATGTGTTAACTTCATGTAACATTATAATAATGTTAATTAGCTTATTGACTCTAGTCTCTATAAAGTATGCCAATCTATATTCATTGGGATTGCATCTATGCATGTTTTACATTTGTGAACTATCGCAATTTCAGCCATATGGCAGCAAACATATGTTTTCATAAAACTTAAGTCGAATTGGATAGAATTGATGAGATATAGTTATAGTGCAAAAAGAATATAAATCATAAGGCAATGAATGTTATTTTGAGCTAATATTAACGTTTGATTATACCATTTGCGTGCATTTTAGTGATTTCTTTTTCTAAATTCCCCTGATTTCTCAGTGACGGGAAGAAAAGGGAAACACATTTTTCAGGATTTCCCTGATTACAGGATAGCTATGAGCCCATATACATATAGAGAGAGAGAGAGAACCTCCCCTTTGATTTTTATTGAATCCTACATATATAGAGAGCGAGAGAGAGAGAGAGAGGGGGGGGGGGTGAGAGAGGGAGGGAGAGAGAGAGAGATTTCATGTGGACAATCATCAATGGCCATCAATAACGTTGTCAGTCCTCACCGTATAGCTTTCGTCTGAGGATGGACATATGAAAGCATGACAGTACATGCCCCGCATGCCCCTACACCACACGCTTGCTTCGTTCCATGCAGCTTTACTGGATACACACTGTTAAGGAAACTGCTTCATGTTTTCACTCTTATTCATCCTCTTACTTTTTGCCTCTTTAAGAACCCAAACAAAACCCAATAATTTTGTTCATAGAAAAATGAAGAAAAACATTTGTCAGAGCCTGCAGACCTATTAAATGTAAGGTTCCACTTTTCTGTTTATTATGAATTACTCTGTCATGTAGAACATATATACAGGCCTTTCAGTGCAAGGTATCGCTACCATATTGACAACTTAAACATCACTGCATGCCCAGCAGAAGGGCAGGATTGGATATAAAGAAACACAAATTTCCAAAGTTCTGACCATTATTTTGCCACACAGTCCGTACATCATCCAAATTAGCAATGACATTACTACATTAGGAATCAAAACTAAATGGTTGACCTTTATCGCTACATATTTTTTTATTTTTTTCAAAAAAACATTTCTAAAGTTCTAATTCTTTAGAGAACAACTCCAATAAGATGAGATCTTTACACAAGCTAATATGTCAAGTTTAGGTCATGAATACTCTAAATCAATTTTGTATATATGGCTCCCATACTTTGGGATGGAAGTCACGATTTCTTTGATTCTGAATTTAAATCAGTTCCAGCTCGAAGTCAACAAGGCTATAAGCAGAAACATACTTGCAGAGAGAGAAAAAGGCTAATTCTATGTCCTTAGCATGTGGATATTGGACTTTAGACTTACAAGCAAACATAACACCTATCAAATCTTTATTTACAAGAGCCTTGCATAATGATGTACAAGAACAACCTTTGACATTAACCTAAAGCCTGGCCTTATGTGAAATATAAAACCTGGTGCTAACCTTTCAATCGTAACAAAATTCTTCACTAGTCAATGAAGGCACCTGGTCAACTTAAAAAGGTGATAGCATTTTGATATGGTCCTGAAACTAATTTAGCTTGCAACTATCTAAAATTTAAGATGTCCTCAAATGGCTGTACACTTTCAAACCTTTGAGTTTTTTTACATCAAATTAAAGCCTGGCCTTTGTGAAATATAAAACCTGCTGCTAACCTTTTACTAGTCTAGTTGTACAACATTCAAGTCAATGAAAGCATGTGGTCAACTTAAACAGGTGATATACATGTATGATAGCATTTTGATATGGTCCTGAAAGTAATTAAGATATCCTTATTAAATACATTGAAACCTTTGACAAGTTTTGTTTTAAATGTGTGAATGTATAATAGGTACTGTATGTATATAATATTAAAGGATACAATTTGTTCGAAGATAGACATCAAGAGTAGTATCTGGGTCTGCATCTTTTTCAATGATCTGGAGGGAAAAAGATAGCCTGACATTTACTATGTGATTCTATCAGAAAATTGTAAAATTGAAAGAGTTTTCTTCATTATGAAAAAATAATATCCAGGGCTGTCAACCCTCCCGCATTTGGAGGGAGTCTCATGCCACCACGCTCATTTTACCGCCGACCCACCAGCTTGTAGCGGGAGACTCCCGCCACCATGCCCTTCCTCCCGCTCTCCCGCAATCTCCCGGTTTATGAAAAACCTCCTGCCAAACATGTAAAAGGAGGGGGGTAGTGACAAATAAAATCTTTTAAAATCTTTTACTCAACACCCCGAATCAGTTCCCTAAAGTTGACAGCCCTGAATATCATTCTAGTTTGTATCTAAGGAAATGTAGACCCTTGAGGCTTGAGGCTTGAGAGCAAGTTGCAGTAATATGATAACAAAGCAAAAGTTTTTTTTCTTCATTCTAGATCCCTGTTCAGAGATTTGAAAAAAAACTGTATCCTTGGTGTGACTGTGAGCGTGAACTCAAATTCAAATTGTTTCAGTAATTCTGAAAAAAAGTCATCATCTTGACCTTTGCCGGCATGTCTTGTCAATAATGATTTTACACCACTTTGGATCAGCCTGTAACTTGTAAGCATTCAATGGGAAATGCTGCATTGCATCACAGCTAAACAGGACGCGGACGATACACAAACGTTTTAGACAATGAATGTTTAATATGCTACATACTGACACTGTTATAGTGTTAGTGTTTAACATTAAGTAACTGCAAGATCCACGCACGATCACGACTAGACCGAAAGCTTCAGTCTCTGATATCGACGGTTGTTCCGCTGAGATTGCATCTGGCTCCTCTGACCGCCTCTATACATAGACTGAAGTACGGCGTATGGGGTAGTGTGCGGAACGAATGGTTCGGTTCGGCCGGACCGCGATGAATGAGATATGCAACGAGTTTTTCACTTTTACGTCTTCACATATTCATTTTGGCTGCAATATTACACTGAGTATAATAACAAATAATAAATAACCCGGAAATATATACTTGACTTACGATATCTTGCTCATTTAGATCCTAAATTAATGATTAATCCGAGAAAGTCTTGTAGCCAACATGATTTGTTGTCAGCCATCTTGGTTTGAGTTGATGAATATTCATTTTTCTTTTCGAACGTCCAATAGCTACGTATGAGTCAGCCCGGCTTGAGCCGGTGATGTTTGAATATTCATAAGTCCAATATCAAACACGTGCTCTGATTGGCCATTGGGCTTGTTTTGGTCGGTTGACCCGGAAATATATCGGCCGGGTCATGTCATAGATTACCAGTTCGAATGCCGTTTCATGGTTCTGAGATAAACAATTGGATAATTCATATACGTAAGTCCGTAAATTTCGCATTTAGAAATAGGTAATAAAACTTATACAACTGTACATAGGAGAAAAAAAATACAAATTTGATTTCTATCTGATTTATAAATCAGAAAATTAGATCTAAATAAGGAAAATCGTGGGAGAAAGTTTCGGGGTAACAAGTGCTGCACAATCGGCTCAATCTCTCCCCCCGTTGCGAGCCGTATTGGTTACCGTCTGTGTATGGGGAATGTCAACAAATGTCAGTTTTATTAAAGAATGACCCATACCAGACGGTTATTTCTGTCTAGATCACGACTGGATTTGAGCAAACATTGTTATGGTTGATCGAGACATTACTCACAATATAGTTTCTCACTTATATTTTATATAGAGGTCTATTAATTATTCTTTGTGTTTTTTCACAAGAATTTTTAGCATGCATATACTATAGCATGTAATAAAATAGACCGAAAGCTTCAGTCTCTGATATCGACGGTTGTTACGCTGAGATTGCATCTGGCTCCTCTGACCGCCTCTATGGGGAATGTCAACAAATGTCAGTTTTATTAAAGAATGACCCATACCAGACGGTTATTTCTGTCTAGTAATAAAAGGCCTTGGCCTGGGCCTTGCCAGGCCTAGACAGAAATAACCGTCTGGTATGGGTCATTCTTTAATAAAACTGACATTTGTGGACATTCCCCATACAGATAGAGGCGGTCAGAGGGCCAGATATCTCTTCGTCGATATCAGAGACTGAAGCTTTCGGTCTATGCCAGGCCATATACCCTTGCCTTGGCCTTGGCTTGGCTTGGCTTGGCTTGGCTTACCCGGCCGGCTCAGTACTGTAGCATGTAGCCTAGCTAGGCCTAAACAGTAAACTTCTAAGTAAAGACGTAGTAATTAAAGCCCTAATATTAAACAGTGAAACATTTACCTTTTTACCATTGCAGAAGAAGATTAACTTGTCATGCATTTTCGGTGAAGAAATCTCGCTGGCCCGGCCGAATCCCTTTAATCCCTTAATTAGCTCTGTAGCTTCGGCAGAAGTTACTCCCCTATATATAGCTTTCAGAGTCAACCGGTATTATCAAAGAGATAACACAACACTCTGATCTTTGGTATTAAGCAGCGCCATGCATGCAGCTATCGCTAGAGTACGAATAACTCCAGGGAGCTATCGCTAGAGTAGAGTCGAGTGTTTGCAAGATTGTAACGTACGGGGCCGCCGGGGCCGCGGGCGGGCTCGAGCTCAAAGATCAGCCCGAGATCAGCTAGCGGTACATACAGTGGTATAAATATGTGCATCATTTTGTGGACCAGACGTGCCTGGGAGCCTAACGAACCGTGTCGACAGACTAGCTCGATCGCACCTCGTTATAATTATTTACAGCAAAATGCAAGAAAACATGAAATAAGGTTATAACATGTGCATTTAAATAAAAATAGAAAGTAGTATGACAAAGTGCTAGGGCATGCGACACTGCATGAAGTGCCCCAGTGGCGGATCCAGGGGGGCAGGCCCCTCCCATGGCAAAAACACCCTTTTGATGGGCCCCCTCCCCTCGCGCTCAAGGGGTATATATATGTTGAGTAAAAGAAAAAAAATAGCACTTTCCCCCCTGTTGAGCGAAAAAAAAAAAAAATAGTGCTCACTACCCCCACCCCCAGCCAACCCCCACCCCCAGCCCCCCAGCCCAGCCCCCACTGCCCCACTGAGCGAAATATTGACCGGCACGATTTTCAAATTTTCGGGGGGCAAAAAAAAAAAATGAATAAATTGTGCTCACTGAGCGACAAATCGGCCGGCGCTATTTTCAAATTTTCGCATGAAGTGGGCCCCTTCTTTGGCCCCCTCTCTTGCCGCCGGCTGGATCCGCCCCTGAAGTCCCCCACAAAAAAAAAAGAGCCATATGTTTCATTGCAAACTATATGTCATTTTGAAAGAAGTACAGTACGGTATGTCAGCTAGGTTATGGGTTTGCATTTGAAACTGTTTGAAAAAGATATTATGAATACCTCACCTTTAATTGCCGACTCATGCATCATACAATTAGACAAGATATTTCTTTCTCTGATCTCCCCACCCCTTTTTTTTTGCGTGTGCGGGGGGGGGTTAAGCTAGCTGGGAGGCAGAATTTGTATCTGTATATATATTTAACCTCCCCTCTCTTTATCTCTCTAATCTCTAGCTCCATAATTGTAATTCCTGTAATTGAAGGGGGCGGGTGAGGGCTAGCTATTCAGGGAAAAAAACAAAATAATCAAATTGGGTCCTATATACCGGGTAGGCTATATTATATAGGCATGATCGATATTGATAGTGATGCATCCTAGCTGACACCTACTGGGAATGTTCTAAGGGAGGCAATCATGGTGGGTGTGGGAGGGGGAGGGGGGGGGGGGCTGTCTTCTCAATACCATTCTTTATCGAACTCCACTTTCATCTTCATTGATAATTATCTGTTTTTGAACATCATCTCTTTCTCATTTGTTTCGTATTGGATCTGCAGCATTCTCATATTCTCTAATTGTCCTCCTTTATGTATGAACCATCCAAGTATGCTTTATGCTCTTATTTTCTTTCAGATCGATACCTGCTCTGTATCTCCCATCCCACTATCCGTCTAGTTACTATACTCTCATAGCTCTCAGGCACTTGTCCCTGCCACTTCATGCGTTCTTTCTTCACTGCCCATTTCTCTCCTCTATCTACCACAATCACTGGTCCACAAAGGTACAATTATCAACAGTTTGATTATTTTCATTCATACGATACGGTATATGAGCCTGGTAGCTCTTTTCTTTACTCTGTATTCTCTAGCTAGCTCTGTTCTCAAATCTCGCAGGATACTCCAGTGATTGTGCAAAGTCGACAATCGTGAGCAATTCAAGCTGAATGCATGTGTTAATTGACTTTTCACAATCGCACAAGTATTATGTGCATTTTGAGGACAGAGTTAGAGAGATATACCCCTTGAGGAAAAAAAGAGCTAGCAGCTAGCTGCCGTAATTAGAGGCTAATGACACATAAACAAATATCAAATTAAAGGGATGCATCTCAGCTAGTGCCATCAGTTAAACTGAAACAAACATCCCATATATTTTTTTCTGTCAAACCCCCCCCCCTCCCAAAAAACAACAATACAATACCACAATGTCACAGTGCTGTGCTACAAGCAACAGTTTTGACATCTGCTAAAGATGAGAAACAACACATTGTTAAGTGAATAGGTATAAACAACATTCATTTATTGATATATCACATGCATACATGCTAGAAATGGCACAGATATATAATGAAGGAATATCGCCCAATCAGATAAAATATTATAAAAACATGAATGTGCTATAATTGTATTAAAGATAACAACCAAATTATTTATACCCGTACCAAGTTTTGTTTATTTTTAAGTATGAGGAAAATTGATTTGTCTCAATTTATGTTTCTTGAGAATGTGAAATATGACAGCTTATATCTTTAAAGTATTCATCAATGGCCCTTATTTAACAAGGCCACCATTAATTCTTGAGTAAAGAAAACACACAAGAAACATCAAATTCAAAAGGAGTATGAATAATGAAGTTGTTAACTGCATATTAGATGTAAGTAGGAGAATGTGTTATACATGTGGAACCAAGGAGTATGTTGGTCTTTGACATACTTATCTGCATAAATGGAGTTTGTTTTAACTACTGAATTCAATATTTTCATTATGATATACACAAAATGGAACTAAAATAAGAATCTCTTCCTTACAGGTATAGCTAACAATATACATGTACATTGCAACAACAAAAAATAAGACCAGTACTGTATAGCACAAATATATTAACATTGGACTATTTATATACATGTATTTTTGTTCGTTTCTGTCTTCCATCTAATATTACTCATGTCTTGTCTTCTCTAGTCCTTCTTCAATCCCCCCTCTCTCTCTTTCTCTTGGCAAGATAATCAAAATTAAAATATAAAATATATTAAGTATATTCAAATAATTTAAATCAATTATTTTTTTCTTTTTCTTAGAAATCCAATGAACACACATTTTACACCATTATAGAATATATAAAACCCGGAAGGAATGATAATTGTATGATTAATAATTCAATATGCTTGTTGATATTGATAAAATGGATAATATTTCCCAACTCTACTTACATTTAGGACCCTAATGCACACAATACACAAATATAAAGCAAGCATTCTACTGTATATATATACTAACATTGTAATATCATCTTTAATATTTTTACATTAACACCAACAAAAAAATACTTACAGAGTAAAACCATGCTTGTATTTTTTTTTCATTTTCAAAAATCCATATCTTTTCATAAAATCTAGTAATTGGAGAAATCTGTATAGCACCCTGCAAAACCTTCATATAATCTTAAATAAGCACTTACTGACTATACAAAAAAAATCATCAAAATACAGAAAAGTCCCTGATGAAAGATGTGAGCCTGAATTTGTAAACATGTATTTATAAATTGTATTACATATACTGCTTTAATACTCTGACCTTTGACCTTTAAACTTCTATAAGTATGCAAAGTGCATGAGGATCAGATTTTGGAAGGAAGAAAACAATGTATGGCTAGCCAAAGGGGAACATGTCAATTAATCAAATATCATGCATATTTCATATGTTCACATGAAGGCTGTAAACAAAGAAAAGTTGGGCTTGTGGTTTTAAATTTGAATTAAAGGACACAACTACAAATGTCCCATAGCACCTTGAATGTGTGCACATGACAAAGTAAGAACAACTTTGATACACTTCCTGAAGCAACCCAGCTAAAGTTCACTTACCGTATGCGAAGCAGACCACTGAAGAAACCGTCCTGTCTTGGGACGACCAAGTGTCCGACCTGGCAATTCATGCTTTTTGTGGCTTACCCAAGCCTCAAATTCAGAGGCTGGAAGTTCTGCCTAGGCTGTTCTGACAAGAACACTGTTTTTACAAGCAATATGCAATCCAACACCTTAGACCAGGAAGTAAAAATGGTAAGGTTGCATAAGCATACCCATAGTGCCATTCAGGGTAGAATTTGACTCAAAACCCAAGACAGAAGAAGATGTTGCCTAGTAGAAATAAGTACAGTGAAACCTGTCTATAAAGACCACCCAAGCGAGACAAGAAAAGTGGTCTTTATAGGCAGGTGGTCTCTATGTACAGGTTCCTTTAGCTCATGTTTAAATGAGAAACCATTTTCAAGGGAAACAAAAAATGTGGTCTTTGTAGACAGGTGGTCTTTCTATACAGGTGGTCACTAAAGCATGTTTGACTGTAATTGAAATTGCAACTCTGGGTCACAGGAAGGTAAAAATGAACCCATTGTGATAACAAACATTGATGGGAAATGTTTTGATAAAGCCAGGTTGTTGTATCACTTGAGTACATAATTGTTCTAAATGAAAAGATTGGGAAAATTTCTAATGTTTGGACATATGGTGTGGTCATGGCTGTAAAAACACAGAGCAAGCTGTTGCGAAGGATAGCCAAGATTTATCGGAAAAGAAAAAGAAAAAAACGGTGTCCATAATGAATACTGATAATTCTTTCAACCAATTGCATATTTATGAAAATAAAATGCATGTGTTTGGAAAAGACATGGAATTATAAAGCTTTTCAAGTCTTATCTTGTTTGGAAGAGCAATGAAGTCATACGCAGTAATGCTATGGAGCAGGATGGACCAGTGACGGGAATGGCCAGTCTACAGGAGACAGGGATATGCACACTCAAGTGACAAAGTGGCTGCGAGAGAATTAACCAGATATCAAGCATAAATATGATGTTTGGCACATTGCAAGTAGTGATGCATATTGAATTCCTATCTATTGTGAGCCTCCTGAAGTGAGATATCTCATGACATTCAGGTGTTCTCAATATCACATAAAGCTGTTCTTTTGTGTCGTCCATTCAGCTAGTGGTCACAACAACTCAACAGCACCTACACACAATATTTTTCTCCTTGGAAATGAAAGAGAAAGAGAGCTTATGGTGTTTGCCAGGCTGTAAAACAGTCATGTTTTAACAAATCAAAACTGGTTTGCTGCCACAATAATATAGAGTTATTGAGCTCTTGACTAAATGCTTAATTATCACTTGGTCATAAATAAGAATTATTTCTCTGATTTTCAAAGCCTAATTTAAATATCTAGTGATTGTCCAATTAAATAAGCCGTATTTGCTCAACACACCACAGTTTTCTTCCAAGCCTTGTGATTGGTCAGACTCTCGCACAGAAGCTAATAGCTTCCTTTATTGCTGGCAGAATCGAGGATCGTGAACGAATGCTCCTGAATGCTTCCTAGAAAACTCGTCAATTTCACATCTTTGCATGCTATTTCTCTTCTCAAATAACAAGGATTCTCAAGCATAAATTCTGGTGAGTTTACTCACTTTGTGATATAAAATTTCATTTAAAAACATTTAAATAAATTTAATTTAACTAGCTATGTCTTCGGTAAACTTTCATCATGTGATGCACCTCCAATCACTTTACGTACAATCACCTGTTCCATGCTTTCTCCGCTTACAATCAACACCAGAAGTGTTTTCAGCAACACTCCTTTCAGGAGAACATTTTAATTGACACTGCATCAAAGAGCAAGCTATAGCCAGATGCACTAGGTGGTGTTGCACCAGGAGGAACCTATTACAGGATAACGAAGTGGTCAGACAATCAGGCAGCTCAAGAACTTCCATCACTTAACAGTGATGTTGTCATCGCTTTTGACAATGATCAGGTTGTTGGTAGGCCGTACCATATGAAAGTCCATAACAAATTAAGAGTTTCAAGCATCACACTATGACAAGATGTAAATATGCTATTCTCGTAAGTCCTCAAGGCGAGGCTAATGGAGAATTCAACATGGCGTTAAATTAGAAAGATCAGATCATAGTTACTACACACCTTCTGTAGTATTGGTTCCTTTTGTTTTTGTTTTTGTGTGGTAATGTTGGTGCATTTTTGTGATTTTTAGTGGTTTTGAGAAATCATGTGTGATGTGTGGAGAGAGGGTGAATAATATAACCATGCAGAACCTCCTGCCCAAAGTAGTGACTAACAGAAAGCCATATAGCAATGAAGTAGAAATTACCAAGAAAAAGTGTGCTGAGCATGTGCAGAAGCATATAAGCCAGGCATTAAGGGACCTAAGAAGGAAAGTGGAAAGACAAAACTTCATAACTGAAAGACCAGGAAAGTCGTAGGAGACCAACTGATAAGGAGACTGCTCAACAACAGATCAAATAGTCTTGCTATCCATAGGAGAAAAAAAGCAGAAATTATAAGAATGAAAATACAGATTAGTGCCATAGAGCATAGGAGTTCTAAAGACAAATATTTGGAGGATACTTGTAATTATAAGAATCACTTGACATGCGATTGTTAAATATCAATCTTTCCACTTTGGCTTGCCATACATTTGCCACTCAATAAACTTAAGCATTTCTGAATGTGATAGTATTTTTATAAAATGACTGCGTACAACTGGCCATGAACAGTGAAAAGTAGCAGTGTACTACAGGTGAGGATAGAAAACATTGAACCATCATACCGAGGGGAACCATTATATAAAGGCCATCTGTGTTTTTAAGGCTGCTGTTTTCACTTTACCTGAGATGTCTTCATACACTGGATTAACAATGGCAAATTGCACTTTATTTACCCTAGACAGGTGAGCAATTAGAAACACAACAGCATAATTCTTTCAAACACCGTTACAAATCTTTTAAATTTGTATTCATAATGTGAAATGTTATATATTGCATGTTTGTTTCCTTGTTTTTTTTATATGTATGTATTGCTAATTCTGGGGTAAACGTACTATAAGTCTAGTTGCTCTTTTTTGTTGACCCCTTGTTCTCGTCATTTGTTTTTGTCTAATTACTCTGTATTGATTATATATTTTATGAATGTTGTTTTAATTGAGAGTGAGAATAATCTGAACTAAACTAAACAACAACCTGCCATATTTGTAAAATACATAAAAAAGAGGATTTCCGACTAGTCATAAAAATGAAATGTACTGTAGGAATAAGTACATTTGCCACTGGATGAATACTGAATAGTATTCCTCGAACATATAACCTTAATCTTTTTGGCAATCATCAACTGTTCTTCAGCGGCACTCTCTCCAGATCATCACTCAAGCTTTCTCCATCTGTAACCCCTGATGTTGAAGTTTCCAGTGATGTGGCTACAGATTTTGGGAGAATGGAGTATACCAGACTATTGTTGCTTTTCTCAGGCCGGAGATTCACCTTACAGTCTTTAGATAGTACAGCAAGACTTTGCCTGGCAAAGTACCTGTTGGCATCATGGACGTCTGGATGTTCCAAGTACTCCTCGATCTGTGGTTGTAAAAAGGGAGACAGAGGCCTTTTAAGATTAATCACATTGTAGGCACAAATGGTATAAATGGTATAAAATGGTCTAAAGCCACAATCATAATTTGGTTTTGATAGCACAACCTATCAGTACAGTCTCATGAATAATGTTTCCCCAAAGTGATACACTATAATTACTACAGCCCTTATGGTTTCATTGACAGGCACATGTACTGATACTTAAACACAGCGTTCCATCTTGAAATTTCATGAATGAAAATAAATTCCTAATTCAAGATTTGAATCAAATTCTACTACCAATTGACAGGGTTTTCACGTCTTAGTGATTCCATTGCGAAACCAAATTATCATCGAACTGAAAAATAAATAAATAAACAACTTACAGGCATCCATTTGCATGCTGCTATTTCTCTAGGGTCCATCTTGATTTCTGAGGTCAGTGGTTGTAAGTGGCATACAAAGTAGATATCAGATCGACCATAGCGAAACTGATGCAAGTGACGCAAACAGCAAATGGACTTGAACTCCGCAGAGATTCCTGTCTCTTCCAGAACCTCACGACACACGGCATCTGGTATATCTTCCTCTGTGAAAGGATAGAAGTGAGAGGTTTTATTGCAAAATCTTGTACTTTTGAATATTTGTATTACCTCATTATATCATTCAAAGGGAAAATATTTTAACTCCTAGAGGTTGAATCAGTATGTTTGATAATTATATTTAAAAAAACTTTCCAATATGGAATATAATTCTTGGAGTATCCTCCTGTAGAATCTTTATATTATATCTAGAGCAATCACAAACCCCTTTTCAGATAAATCACCATTTCTTCACAATGGCTCCAATGCCCGATTTGCAACATATTGGCAGTTCAGGCCAGCGAGTCACCCATTATCAAGTGAACTACAACACTCAGTTTTAATACAGTGTACTGTAAGTACAATTATTTCTTAGTGTACTTACTTGGGTCTACAGCTCCCCCAGGGAGTTTCCATAGCCCTTTTCCTGCATACAACTCCTGAATGACTAGCAGCTCATTCTTCTCATTCAATACGAAGCCACCAACACCTGCAAAACAAATTAGAATGAAAGACTTGAATGCCAAAAGACCATTGCCGAGACATAATATATGAAACACAACATATCTCCATCCAGGTTTTTCAATGACATAACATCATCATGACCATTGGTGGCGATAATAGAGTTTCTTTTTCACTACTTTTACATACTTCCACTACTAGGTTAGTTACCTTGATCACAATATTTCAATCGTAATCTATTCTAACATGTTACTCTACAAGCAGGATGGGAATATACATAATAAACAACCACCACTCCTGCTATTCCCTTAAAATGCTTTTCCTTGACAGCAACATTTGTTGCTTCAAATGCCAGCAAATATTAAAAACAAAATTGGGGCATTTAAGCATATTATTCTTCGACCATTGAGTTTTCCATATTTGATGTTGATCCACCTAAAGGTTATATTGGCAGCCTCTATAAAAGGGCCATGTTCTTCAGTTGCTTTTCCTGGATGGCCTTTACAGACAAGCTCAATACTACACATTAGGTTATCACCCACTTTAGTTCTTTTGAATGGCCTTTGTAGACAGGTTTAACTCAACAGATATGTGTACCACCCAATTTACTTTCTCCCGTGTGACCTCTAGAGACAGGTCGTCAGTGCATTTACCTATGTAATGAGTAGCAAAGCCTGGCAGCATGTTGGGTTCATCTTCTGGAAGCCATCTTGTCATCATCACATAATTGGGTTGAGCATGGTGGAACACAAAGCCAAGCTAGGGTACGTGAAACAAAGGGTCAAGCAAGCAAAGCATTGAATTTTGTTTGGTGCTGGTCAAAAGAATAATCAAATGACAGTGAAACAGACTTAGAAGAGAAGCTTTCCTCAATCATCCTTTCAAGGAATTAAGCAATAAGCTGTAAACGTAATTTCACTGTATTTAAAGCCTATCTGCACTACTTTGGCCAGGAGGGATTAGACCTCCCTGCGTGGTCACTGACAGGTGATTATCTCATCGAATCAGCTCTCAATTAACATAAGAAAAAGGGGATCATGGGGGACCAATGGGTACCACTTAGGCATTGTTTGCTATATAGAGGGTGCAAGTAGCTACAAGTAGTGCAGTCCTGCTTTAAAGCGACTTTTGATTGCCCTATCCAAGTGCAAACTCCAAGTGATGTGCATTGTGCAATGGACGCCTTTCCGATAACATACAAATTAAAGCAACTGAATAGCAGTACTGAACAAATAAATACATACAACATGATAGCAATGAGAAGTTGAAAACCAAGACACATATGTTTCTACATTGTACATGAAACTGCAGTGCAGTACATGTACAATGTATTTCATTTATTTCATTTCATTTATATTGGTTCAACCATTTAAAAAATCTCATATTACAAGTAGGTGCAGTAGACCGGTTTACTAACATATTCAAATTTTATGCATTCTTTTTAAACAAAGGTTGTTCTTGATAATCTGGTAGCTTGCTAGAGGCTTGCCCGACATAGCAACAGGTAATGGGTGCAGACTGGATTCCAAGTATTATAGTCCATTTACTTCATTCATTAATAACAGGCTCATGGAATAACCCGTCACTGTTTCCCCAGGAAAGAAACACCATAAATTTGAATATGTTAGTAAACTCGTCTATTAAGATGATAAAATGTAAACAGCAGTGAATTTGTATGGGAATTTGTAGTCATTGTGGCAGTGCTCTTGGGCATACTAAAGTGCTCAATCAACTGACCAAAAGAAATACACAAGGTAGCAAACATATAATCAAATTCAATGTACTAGTAAGCACTCAGAATCAATTCATCAAAATTCTGTAATTTCAACTTATAAATACAAAACAACAAAAAAATGAATTAATAGTGTTTAATAAGGTCACTGTGCCACTTTAGTTAACAAATTCTTAAAAGGTAATAACTGTATCTGTCCATTAGCATGCTGCTACATAAAATAAGCGAAGAAAATCTCTGGGCCAGTTTCTCAAACCCTTCATTTGTCTAATTTTGTGAACATCCCATTCAAATTTTATGAAGTGTATTTCTTAGGAATGCCGAAGGACATAGAGTTGATATGGTTGCGTGAAACATAATTAATGCCCTAGTTCGTACCTTGGCAATAATTCCCACAAGGTCAGCTTGGTGCAATGGTACTCTGATCCAGACACCTCTTTTGGAAGTCTTCTTCCAGTGATCGAGTGAATCTAATAAACAAGAAAATAAAAACAGTTTGTCACATTGATATATTTATCATTCCCTAGAGACCAAGTCTGAACTAAAATACTATTTCAACAATTTTACAAATTTTGAAGTTTCATTCTGACTTCTGAGGAAGATGAATAATTGAAATAAATTTGGCTCATGTACAATTTTCTGATTTTTTCTTTCTCCAAAATTTTGAAACCAAAAGTGAGCATAAAGGTTTTCGCAACTTTTCTGCATATTCTGTTGATAAAATATAGGAAACTCTGTGCTTTACATTACCTCTCAACATTATTTTGAATTCATCTAAAGTGCTCCAATTTTGTTTGTCTGTTGCCACGGTGATTCCACAAAACACATCAGTGTAGCCTGAAAAGATCTTGGGACCATTTTCCTCTTCCATCGCTAAAGAAGACCAGATCAATCTCAGAATTATCCGACAATGATGAACCTAAAGAGACAAAGAAAAAATTGGAGATACATATAAAGTATTTTTTTAAAAATAATAACATTGAAATAATAGATCATATAGCAAGGTAAAAATAGGGCTTTTTGCCTATTTGGACAAAAAGCACTCAAGGAGGCATCAGTATACTTGTTGTGTAGGCAGGGTGTAGGAAAAACTGTTAAGATGACCTCTATTGATGCTCAAAATTTCAAAAAACCACTGTACAAAACTCACAAGAATTCACTCAAAATCTGCACTTTTAGTGACAAGTGATGACACCTAAATAGCATTTACGGTAAGTACAATCAATTCAACCTACCAACGTTGGAAAAAATACTTAAATGAAAATCGGAATTCTATTTGTCAATCCTGGTGAAGAGCTGCTTCGTAATCATTGTGTGCATTTCTTGGTTGCCGCGTGCGCTGAAACAAATCTACTTGTAAATTCGATGTACACAAGTACAAAACTTGATCTACAGTCGCGCATACCAAAAAAACAGTAAATTTTCGCAAGAAGGAGTGTAGGGACTGAGTTTTTGGTGGTTGATTTTTTTTTTGTCAATCGTTAGCAAGAAAAAAAGACGCTAGCCGAAACAGGACCCGCAGAGGGAAATCAGCAGCGTTCTCTTCAGCTTTTCTACATGCTTTTGTTTTGAGCTGTGGATCAGATTTACTAGGGTCATTTTTAAGGTAACACTAAAAGTACGATTTGGGAGCATCATATTCAAAAGTAAGTATTTCAACAATCACTTTTATTTTTCTCCCATTTGTTTATTAATATTAATGTGTGTGAAAATTCTGCACTTCTAAGCACTAATGAGGGTATGAGGTTCATACCCTTTACAGTTAAAATAATTAATGATACCGATACCGTAGATGTGAGCACTAGTTGTACTACTACTACTACTACAATAGTAGTGCATACCCTATCAAAAATTCTTGTATTCTTTTCGTTAAACTGGCATGGTCCAAGTTGAGTGAAATTCCCAAAGATCGAACAACAGAGTCGATCTAAAGTCAAAGAACCCTTCCTTAGCCTAGAAAATTAAGACAGCCCCTCCCCGGTGGGGTCATTCAATCATGACTTAGGGACCGCATGACCATGACCGTTACCAAAATCGCGGAAAAAGGGTTCAATTTCCAAGCAATGTCCGCGGACAAAATATTCCTCGAAATAGAAAATAGGGGTGCACAGGTGTCCTCGAAATTGATAAATAGGGGTCAAGAAAAGGGAAAAGAGAAAACCTGGAAGAAGAAAAAAGGTTGTCCTTGAAATATGGTAAAATAGGGGTAAATTTGCGAAAGTGTCCTTACAATCTTATAAATATAGGGGTATTCCAATGAACGATTTTGTCCTTGTTTTGACGTAAAAAAGGGGGTTAAATTTCACAAAATGTCCTTGAAATTGACCGCAAAAGGGGGTTATTTGCATTTGTGCATGGTAATGGTCATATGTGTCACCCTCTGCGGGGGAGTGACCCCACCGGGAGCCCCTCACATTCACAACACTCGTACTCATTCACATTCATTTTATTTATTTCCTTCTTTAATATTGGCTGCAATATTGCGTCTTTGGTCTTGCATGTATTGTAACGTACGCTGCGCCAACGCCAGCTGTCTCACGTCACCTCTGCATTGCAGCTGCAGCTAAAGTCTATAAAAAAAAAGAGACTGAAAGTGAAACACCGCGAGATATCGAGACAGAGTGAAAAAAAAATACATATAATTCATCATCATGTGAGTACAAATAAACAGAAAACTTACTTAATCAAGTTATAGGATCCCAGGCCTCATCACAGGCATGCCAGGCTACTCGTAGCAGTTATCTTGAAGGAGGGGAGGGTCGGATACTTCTCTCATAATTTTCTCCAAGACGATCGAGTGAGATGATAAATATCTAATGCAGAAAACTAGTCTTGATCAAGCCTGTTTAGAGAAAATTAAATTTTAAAAAAAACACCAAATTATGCTAACACTAACAGATCGGAACATATTTTGGAGCTCATGTATACTTAATTACATATTTATATTTCATAGGTACATGTATTATGTATTATGATAAATATTTGTTTTCATATTTGTAAAATTTTGCATAAACAATCGTTGTCGAATCATTAGTATTGGAAAAACGCCTTGAAATTAGACTGTGACAAAATTGGCTCGCCTCTAAAACTATTAAACAACAACAACAAAAACATCGGGATTACGTAATCGTTGACAGCATTGGTGCACTTTAATTTGTATTTGAATGGGCTAATCCCGGGGCTAATCAGGTTCTAGAACAATTACCCCCTGGACAATCACTCCCGGCCAATTACCCCCCGAAAAACTACCCCCTAGGACAATGAATTACCCCCCCCCGGAAATAAAACCATTAGACAATCACCCCCCCCCCCACCTAGTGGCGTAATGAGCAATTGTTTTTAAGGGGCTGATGCGGATATTGACGATAATGGTCAAGATGTGGGCCTACAAGCTATACGTAAGCCGTTGGGTGTGATGGGTAGAATATTTATTTATAAAATTTTAAGATTTGTGGGCACATGTCCAACGTTAATTCAATTCAATTCAATTCAAAAATGGTTTTTATTATAGCACAAACATGGTTCATACAAATACAATTTTACATGAAAGACAGCCATGGCTGGAGTATTCATGTTTACATGTTAGGCACAATAAATAACACTTTTAGAGATATATACATGTAAAAAACTAGCAATATTAAAAATAGGATTCTGTAACTAAAAACCAAAAGCACATTGCACAAGTTATCAAAAATACAACAAAAGCATGAGCTGTTATTTTCATTTACAAATGTCATATTGTGTCATAAAAGCCCATTTAAGCATGCTAAAAGGATTACAATAGGTACCTGCATGTAAAACAGCCTACTTGGGAGGGGGAGGAGACAAGCACTCAGTAAACCTGCAATAGCGATAAAAGTATTACTTTTTTTTTAAACAAACTTTTCAACTTTTGTTGAGTATATCGACTAAAAATGACAGTGGGCTATTTTTAAACCTCTTTGTTTTGAATTGAAATTGCTGGTAAGTGGGAATATGGCGAAGAGATTTATTAGTGTTTTTTTTCTGAGGTAACCAGGTCTGACAAAAAGAGTGATTTGAAAAGGATTTTGCGAATTTTCTACAAAGTGCTAGTCTCCTCTCCTCAAGAGTTGGTAAATTGCATACTTGACATGCATTAGAATAGGTAATGTAACTAGGCCCTAAAATAATCTTACATACTCTACGTTGTATTTTTTCAAGATTATTATTTTGTTCTACTGTAAGGCTGCTATGAAACGCTGGAGCACAATATTCTAAAATTGGTCGTATATAACCTACGTATATTGTCACTAAATCCTTAAAAGGTAAATTGAATTTCTTAAGTTTTCTTAACATGTACAGTTTTCTATTGCACCTTTGACTAAATCATTGACATGTAAATTCCATTTTAAATCAGATTGTATAATGACTCCAAGAATTTTGATAGTTTGTACATTGGATATAGTAGAGTCATTAATGGAAAGAACTTCAGGAGGAGCAGGATTTTTCATAAAAGTAACCTGCAGGGTAAAACACTTCGAAGGATTGAGTGACATATTGTTTGATTGTGACCAGTATTGCACAGAGTTAAGTATGGGCTGTAATTGTGAAACGTCTGTTGATTTACGACATTGTACTAAAGATAAATCATCAACATATTTGAAATAATGTATAGGAATATTTTCACATAAATCATTAACCATAATTGCAAAAAGAATTGGGTCACTTATTAGAAAAGAAAAGGAGCACATGGCAAAGTAAATATCGGAATTATCTGAGGTGAAAATAGGGCACTCACCAGAAATGAAAAAAGGCACTTATAAGAGATGAAAAGGGGCACTAATTACAAAGTCAAAGGGGCCGGGTACCTCTCAAATGTTAATAAGGGCACTTATTAGAATGACAAGGGGGTACGTGTCAAAATAAAAGAGGGCCCTTATGAAAGGTGACAAAGGCACTTATCAAAGATGAAAAGGGGCACTGACTTATCAGAAGGGGAAGGGGCACTTATTACAAAAGAAAAGAGAACTTGTTAAAGTAACAAAACCGTGTTTGAATTTTATTTGGGGGCGACTGCCCCCAAGCCCCCATCAGTACGCCAGTGCCCCCTGAAAATTACCCCCTTGGACAATCACCCCCCCCCGAGGAAAATTCTCCCCGAGAAAAACTACCCTCCGAGGACAATTACCCCGAAAAGTTCTGCTTTTATTAAAAAATCAACTTATTATCAGGGTGGACTTCCCCTTTAATAAACAGGGGTCAATTTTCCGGGGGGAATTGTCCTAGGGGAAATCTTCAGGGGTGGGGGTAATTGTTCTCGGGGAGTAATTGTCCACGGAGGGGGAGGGGGTAATTGTCCTAGAGGGTAATTTCCCGGGGTAATTGTCCTGGGGGGTAATTGTACACGGGGGTAAATGTCCTTGGTGGGGGGCGGGGGGTATAGTTTTCCGGGGTAATTGTCCTGATACGGGCTAACCATAAGCGTGACTTGGTGAAAACTAATTTGTTTCGATCGCCTTGATTATATAAGGATCACTATATAATAGATATTAATTGTCAAATAATATCTATTATATAGTGATCCTTGTATGATCAACGCGATCGAAATAGACGTAGGCCTACATCTATTTGATTAAAATAGACGTAGGCCTACATCTATTTTATTATTTCATTCAAATAATATCTATCATATAGTGATCCTTGTATAATCAACGCGATCGTCTTTGGTTAGTTATGGAGTAAATATTTTTAAATGTTGGGGTAACTGGAGGCAATTGGAGAAACAACAAAGGAATCAATATCACCGACTCAGTGGCGTATACGTTTCTGGGTATTTCGGCGCCCGGTTCAAGCACAAAGAGATTCAATCATATACACAGTGTGCCCCCCTCCTGGCCCCCTCCCATCAACTTATCTATATAAATGTGCAAGTGTCGAGGGAAAATCTCTTTCTTTGTATTAAAAATACTATATACTATATAGGATTTTCAAGCTTCCCTTTGCCAGGAATCGCCCCATTCGAGCATGTTGCTGCCCGAGTATACACATGCAGCAACATATCTCTGGATGAACATAGTCACAGAATTTAACAAAGAAAACCGAGATTTCTTTCAAATGCTTAAATCAGTTTATATTGCAATATATTGAGGCGCAATTAGGAGCAAACATAGAGAATTACACATTTTCTATTTTATTTCAACCCTTTATAATAACGCTTTTTATAAACTATAATTTATATTTGGGCACGAAATTAGTTCAAATTACAAGATCCTGAAGCAACACGTGGAGAAAAAAGAGAGAGGTTTTGAAAATTTTCGCATGACCCTTGAACCCTTGAAATACAATCATTTACCCTGTCATATATTGGGGCGCATAATCTTAAAGCCGATCGTGATTTGTTTTCCTTCCTTTTTTCCATATCTCTCTCTCTCTCTCTCTCTCTCTCTCTCTTGCAAGTTTTATGCGCCTCCTCTCTTTTTCGTCAGTTGTACGCCCCCTTCAAGTGCCGCCTGGGGCACTGCGATGTTGTTGTTGTTGGTAGTTGTTTTATGGCGTTCATTTAGTACTGAATATATACGCCATATCTTCAGTTATATAAGAAAATTCAGTTTATCAATAAAGAAAACTTAAATGACAAATTGTAATACACTAATATAATTATGCCCGCCCCTGCCCCATTTATACGCCACTGCAAGGAATGGTGACCGAGGATAGCAAGAAGGAAAACTCTCCCGTTATATATTCTCCTCATGCATTATTCAGTAGTTAACAAACAATACACAAACAAAGATAATTTTATGTTTTATGTAAGATTATTTTTGTGCTGTTTTTTATATTGAAAAAAAGCATCCCAAAACGTGAGGATCTGCATATATTGCCTCGCCCTCGGGGAACCCCCTTAAAAATGTTTTTACACATTTTTCTTCCTGACCCCATTTCTGGCGCGTCCTTTTTCTTCCTACGAACTATAGGCGCCGCAAGAATTAGCACTTTGCACTTTTAGCACCGGATATTTCTTTGTGTTCTAATTTAGCACCGTCGCGTCGTACACACATTTTGGCTTGATGAACTTCTAGCTAGCTAGCTAGCTATATTCTTGCAATTAATTGTACACTGACTGAGCTGAGCTGAGGTGTATGGTGAGAATTTTTTTATTTCTACAAAAATGATGTTATAGGTCTACTAGAGTTTATGATATTCGTATCATTTGGAAGTAACTTTATGTCATTATTTCTGCATTTTGGTGCACACTCGTTGCACGATTTCGTTCTCTCAGGGTTTCAGGCTTAGTTAGACTCCTTAGTGACGTGAGTCCACGCGACGTTCTTCAGAAGTTCAGGCCTCCACGGTGAGTTCCGCTCCCGCTAGTCAAGGCGGCGAGTACGCTCAAGACTGTCGAGTACTGCTGCGGTGATGCAGATGCTCGCGCTCTCAAATCTCACCTTTTTGATAGTTTTTGTGGTGTGATTGTAGACAGTAAAGTTAGACTTAAAGTTAGACTGCACTCAATGTCATGTGTTCTTGCAATTGCGGCCCCAGCAATCAAGTACGACTACATGTAGGCCTAGACCTTCGAAGAAGAAGAGAAGAAATCCATGAATGATGATGAGGTGAAGCACGTATAATGAAGTACTAGTAAAAGTTAAAACACAAATATGAATGCATGGTTTTTTGTTGGTGTTGACTGTTGTACTTGAACTTTCTACTACTTATACTGTTGTTGATGTGTATTTGTCATTAAAATTATAAAAAAATTAAATTCACGTTTCTTCATTCATTCAGATTTCAGTTCTTCTTCTATAGAAGTAGAGTGTCTGAACGATTTTTCAATTTTCCTTTTGCCTTTTTTGGATCGTTTTTCACCATTAATATGGTTGGATAATTGAAAAAAATCAACTACTCAGAAGAACACATTTCAAATTTCAAGACTCACCGATGTTTCTATCAAAAGATACAGCCCCCCAAAATCTAGGCAATATTCATCCAATTTTTGTCCAGAATGGACAAAAAAGTGGTACACGCACAGTTATAGCTTTTGCTCAACAGCTGCATAGCGCGATATGCAAAGCTTTGGGGGAAGGGTATTTTCAAACTGTAATCATTTGTGATACCTTGGGGCTAGCGAAAAAATAAGCACATAGATATATTCCTTACATGTACATGTACGTCTGGCCCAACTTAAGCCTCAGGGGCTCAATTCATGAGACTGGGAAATCTCCGAGTTACCATGGAAACAATGTTTAAATCGCTGTTTTGATCAAGATATTTTTAGAGTTCCGAGTTGAGCCTTTTGGGGCATATGGAGAAAAACCTGCTCTTTCATATGACACCTTATTTGTTATGCCTTCAGGATCACGAGTGATAAAGGTTTGAATCTCAATTTGGTAATGATAACATTGACCAATTTTGCATGAGCGCGCAATGCACATAGACTGCATAGGGATGCGTGCAATCTCTATGGGAATGGTTTTAGCACACAAAACTGAGTGCGCGATCAGACACCCTAATAGAAGTACAGGCCACCATGTTGTCAGTGTATCTTCTTACTTTAAAGTTGTACAGTTAATGTACATTGTATATGTACAGTTGGAAGATCTAATCTACGTGCGGTTAAAAGGGACAGGCGCAATCCTAGTGCAACTGTATTTTCTGCACCTCGGTCTTAAAGCTGGCTACTGAGATACAGGCGATTGCACTTGCAGTTCACAAACAAAAAGGTCATAACAGCCGAGATCGGAATCATTTGTCATTATTTTCATAATTTGTTTCCCCAAATTCAAATGAATTTTCATCAGTATTAAAAATTTCTAATTCCTCTGTCTATTGATTAGTAAGGCACAAGTTCAAAAAATCAGTCTACTTTGTTCAGGAATCTATGTTCTGGTGGCGCTGAGTCGTGTCTTCACCACTGGCAAATCCCTCTCCTACATCATAGACACGTCATAGGAGGAGAGCGTCAAAAGACAAAATGTGCTTTAAACAATCCTCTAAACAGACTAGTATGGTATTCAGGTATTGTAATGTGAGAAGTAGGAGGAAGAGGAGAAGAAAAAGAACAAGAAAGGATAAAAAGAAAAGAATCTACTTCCAGTACTGACTCTTAGTCTTATAACTCGATTAATAATAACGGCATGCAGCATCTGCACCTGTTTCATGGTTAGATATATATATGGCATATTTGAAGAGAGAAAAAAATCTTCCACATTGAATGGACCTTTAACAGGTTTATTGATTTAGGAAAAAAAACAAATGACTATTTTTCAGTCTAATCAAACAGACGACTATTAAAAATTAAAAAACTTGGGCAGGATGTAATACACACTCTTCCCACAGCATGAAAAGGTTTGTTGACAAAGTAGAAAAATAAAATAAAATAAATCAAAGTTTATGGAAAATCAGGCAAAGGACATTGTTGATTGTTTTAAAGTTTTGAACAAGTATTCAACACAGATTGGCAACTTTGATAACACTAGTGAGCTCCTCTTAATTCTGTTTTTTGTTGTTTGTTTTTGTTTTTCACTAGAAATTTCATAAGGGGCAAATCTTTTATCCCACTCCCTCTTTAAATTGTTTTTATTCCTTTATTAAGAACTTTTTATAATTCTCTATGTTGCAAAATGGTGGAGAGCTTCTTGAAAACTAAATGGCAGAAACCTTGACAGGATTTGTTTGAAGCTAAATAAATGCATACATTTCTTAATCGGATCTTCCTCAAACTTGCATGAATCTGTTAAAGCTGTATGTTTTGTATGAACCACCGGCACCAAAGGATAAATTTCCCTAGAATGATACTCCTTGACTTGCCAAATGTTTCAGCTGCTGAGTAAATTGAATGGTACATGTTAGTACATGTACATTTTTGTACTTACAAGATTTGCGAATAAATGATAAATTTTTGATGTCGGTCGTTTTGTTTCATGCTGATGTTCCAGTTTTTGTCTCGCCTGCGTAGCAAAAAGCGAGACATAGGCGCCGCTTTTCCGGCGGCGTCAACATCAAAAACTTAACCAAGGTTAAGTTTTTGAATTTTTAATATAATTTTAAAAGTATAAGTTCTTATTCAATGAAACTTGGACTAAAGGGTTCTCAAGTATCCTCAATCATGTGAGGAGAATTTCAGATCACAACGTCAAGGTCAAAGGTCATTTAAGGTCAACAAACTTAGACCATGTTGTGGCATCATCATCAAAAACTTAACCTGAGGTTAAGTTTTGGAATTTTTAATATAATTTTGAAAGTATAAGTTATTATTCATTGAAACTTGGACTAAAGGGTTATCAAGTATCCCCAATCATATGAGGAGAATTTCAGGTCACAAAGTCAAGGTCAAAGGTCATTTAAGGTCAACAAACTTAGACCATGTTGTGGCATCATCATCAAAAACTTAACCCGAGGTTAAGTTTTTGAATTTATATAATTTTGAAAGTATAAGTTATTATTCAATGAAACTTAGACTAAAGGGTTATCAAGTATCCCCAATCATGTGAGTAGAATTTCAGGTCACTAAGTCAAGGTCAAAGGTCATTTCCGGTCATCAAACTCAGACTATTTTTGGCATCACGTTAAGATCTTGAATTTTTAACGTAATTTTGAAAGTATACATTCCTATTCCATGAAACTCAAACATAAGGGTTATCAAGTATCACCAATCATGTGATTAGTCTTTTAGGTGACAAAGTCAAGGTCAAATGTCCTTTCAGGTCTGCATATTCTTAGTCAATATTCACTTCAAAATGCTGATTAGATTCAGAGGATTTCATTTTGGGGGGCCTGCTAATGGGCCACCCTGCCTATAAATAATGTCCCTACCTCAATTTTTCATCATATCGAATTGCATAATACAGGCGAGACCGCCGAGAGCGTTTCACTTGTTTATTTTTTGATAATCATTAAATTTATAAAAGAATATGATGTTTATGTTTTCATGTTATATTTAGTGAAATAACCAAACAATCTGAAATTTTGTAATTTCTGAATTAACTAGTTGAAGGGAAAAAATGTAAGTAGCATGACATGTACTCAGAGACTGATAACAAAGTGCCAGTTTAAAGTTGTGTACTGTTTTCCACACAAAATGAGCATTGCAGAAGACAAAGATGAAATCTCTGCAAGTCTGCAGTACAAGCTATACACTAGTAATTCAAGGCAAAGTTTGATTTTCATGTCTTAAGTCTGAACAATGTGATTTCTTACCTACATGCAGATAATTAATTAATTTCTTTATTTTTTTTGCAAGTCCCCCCATCAAAATTTGAAAAGTGCACACAAAAATGTATAGCAAATACTGACTTAAGACTGCAACAAACTTTTAGGCTCTGGAGGGCCCAAGAGTGCAGCGTTTAGACAAATAAAAAATGCAAAAATCTTCTCACTCTGTAGCTACGCTCCCTCGCATAATACCCTTCAAAATGTACAAGTAAATACAGAGAAAAGTAAAGTGAAAAAGTATATTGCTTGTTTTTATACCATAGTTTTGCTAAGGAATGTAATTTTTTAATACAACAAAACTTCAAAAACCTGTGAGGGGTAGTCACTTCCGTCACCTTCACCCCTCTCATTCACTATGCTCCCTCGCACTTGCGTACTGACGGGGGGGGGCAGTCCCCCCCCAAATAAAATTCAAACGTGGTTTATTTCTAATTCGATACCAGTGATATAAATGTTGCTGAAATGGCATGATTTTACCCTGAGCTTCCGAGGGCTCTGCCCCCTGGACCCCACCAAGGGCCCTAAGGCGGGCCCCTTGTTGCTCATCTGACCGTAATTAAATGTCTAAAACGCTTGAGCTTCCGGGGGCTCTGCCCCCTGGACCCCACCAAGGGCCCTAGGGCAGCCCCTGGATGCTCATCTGATTGTAATTTAATGCCTAAAACCCTGAGCTTCTGGGGGCTCTGCCCCCTGGACCCCACTCCAATTAGTGAGCTGCATGCCAGTGTTACAAATAAGGTATAAAAATATGCTCATCTGACCGTAATTAAATGCCTAAAACCCCTGAGCTTCATGGGGCTCTGCCCCTGGACCCCACACCAATTTACGCTCCACTTGCTTCGCTCGCTTTGCTCTACCTGATCGTAAATACTTTAGCCCCCCCCCCCACACTTTGAAAAACGTTCCCAGGGCCTGCATAACATGTAAGAGTGATGGTGATGCAGATTTTTTTTCTGCCCCCCCCAAAAGTTTTTGCTCATTACGCCACTGCTCCCTCGTCCCTGCAAATCCCAGAGTGCATTTGAAATGGGGCCTGAACGTGACATACAGGTATATTTAATATTTTGGTGATAGCGAGAACTTTGAATGTGTTTAGGAGTATGTTCTTGCTTTGAATCTGAGGTTTTTTAACTTTTTATGCAAAAATATAAGAATTCTCTTAATTCCCATTCCTGGTGCACAAACCCAGACCAACCTGATGTAAAGTAGTGCGCAATGTTATTAGTTTATTGCAAGCAAAAACTACATTATTATTAACCAGTAAACCAGTTCAAGATATTGTCCATAGAAAATTATCCTTCATGATAGTGTTGGATGTGCAACATTTTTTTTCCTGCACATTTAAAGTAAAACGAAGTAAGAGTTCTACAAAACTATGAATTACGAATGTTATATCAGGTTGAGAGGAAAAAAGTAAAAGGCGAACTGAATCACTTTGGTCCTCTGGTGTCTCCTCCAGATTGAACTATATTGGGGTTGTGCAGGTGGACCGCTACACCAGGGTTCCCGTCACTTCCCCCTGCTCTTATTTGTATAGCGCAGTGTGTTCCTACCATGCTAAGGTGGTGACTCTCCTCCACACGAGGCCACCATTTAACATCCTATCCGAGGGACGGAGTGTTTTCCACTGTAACATAGCCTGCGTCTAATGAACAGAGAAGGGGCACATTAACACACAACACAGGCTCCAGTTATCCACCTGGGTTGGATTCAAACCCACAATCGTTGGTTTGACAGGCAGACACTTTACCAACTGAACCAACTCGTCTCCTCTATTGATGTTTGTAGTATGAGTGCTATTCATTTCTCATTTAGTGAGCACTGGGCACTAATTTATGAGGATTCTACATGTCGTTCCCTATCATTCTGAAGGTTGGAAAATTTTATACTGTAGTAGATGCCAGACGACATCTTATCTCTAAATGAATGTAACTTGATGTAAAGTAAGAGGTCTCAATCTTTCAAGAATAATATATCTTGGCCCTTAAAGCTAATCTTGAGCTCTGTTATGGGAATCATATTTTGAGAGAAAATTGCTGTGATTTATTCTGGATTGTTTATCCTGCAGTAGATTGGTTGTTTGAACCAGTGAAATAAAAACAAACTCCTGGGCATCATCTTCGATAAAAACCACAACTCCCATTTGCACATAGTGACTTGTGTTATCTGTATCTGTATGGTTTGGTCAGCAAAATGTCCTCTTCGGACACATCCACGCTAACTTTGTGATGACAGAAGCGCACTGCGTGTGGAAAGACTTATCTATTTTGTTTGAGTTTAGCTTTAAATGTTACCAGGGATGGGCTATTAACAATAGAAGAAGGAAGGTTGTTCCAGTCCCTAACAGTATTTACGAAGAAGGAGTCTTGGAATACTCTGGCCCTATGCCTGATCTGGAGAAACTTCTGGTCATTCCCTCTTGTAGCTCTTGGGTTACGTTGAATGAAATCATCCAAATGGATATTAACTAGTCCATTTTTCATCTTATATAACATGGCAAGTCTCTGATTCTTCCTTCGTGTCTCAAGGGATTCCCAGCCAAGAGATTTCAGGGCCTTAGTAACAGTGCCCTCTTCCCTCTGGTAGTTATTAGTACAGAATCTTGCCGCTTGTCGCTGCACTCTTTCCAGGGACTTAATGTTTGTCTTCATAGATGGATCCCAAGCTGCTGCTGCATACTCAAGTATTGGACGGACCAGCATCAGGTATGCAGTGGATTTGGTATTCTTGTCACAATACCACAGATTTCGCCTAATGACGTTCTGGACCCTCTGTGCTTTGGAAACAACCTCTTTGGAATGTGTGTTCCAACTCAGTGTGTTAAGCACATAGTGTCCGGCCTACTTACCCTGATTTCCATATCTTTCTTGCTCATTACTCAGCCACTATACAATTTCTACCAAAATTGTTTGGCACATGTCATTTATATGTAATCTTGAACATTCAGTGTAAGTTTCGTTATTAACCAGAACTCAAGTTTATCTTTAAGTATATACATTTACGGCAAAGTCGAAGAGGATCATATAGTAACGCTGCCGTCCGTCCTCCCGTACTTCCGTTCGTAACAAATCTGGTTTCCGTTCAATAACTGTAGTAATGTTTGATGGATCTTAATGAAACTTGATATGAAGGTACATCGTATCAAAACAGCCTAAGTTTGATTTTGGAGTATGTAGCTCAAAGGTCAAAGGTCATAGCTCATTGAATATGCAAATATACCTAATTATATATGGGAAAATTTGGTTAACTTCCTTGCCTAGTAATATAATAGTATAGTCTAATGGAGGTAACTTGTTCTGACGTATATAGGCCATTTGTCCCGGCGAGGGGATTCTACGCTCTGCGTTGACTTGTTATTAATTCTTTTAAAATGTTTAGAATGTACATGTAGGCATGTTGTACATATGAAAAGACATCTCAATTCATAAATAGAATTAAAGAATTGATCATTTATGGGTAGCATATTGAAGACTGCCATCTTCTGTTGGGTAGTGGCAAATGTAACATATGTAGGCAAATGGGTTTGATGGATGGAAGTAGAATTAGGGAAAAATGAAGAAATATGTAACTGGTGCACTATATCAAACAGGACATTGTCCATTAGAGCTATATTTCTAGTGACTGCTTTCTACTACACTTTTTTTCTTTCTCTTTTCTCTTCTCTTCTCTTTTCTTCTCTAATTTTTCAATTCTTTTCTCTTTTCTCATCTTTTCTTTTTTTTCTCTTCTCTTCTTTCCCCTTTTCTCCTCTTCTCTTCCCTTTTCTCCTCTTCTCTCTTCTTTTCTTTTCTTTTCTCTTCTCCCCTGTCTCTTATCTTCTATTCTTTTCTCCCCGCTTTTCATCCCTTGTCTCCTCTCCTCTTTTCTACTCTTTTCTACTCTTTTCTACTCTTCTCCTTTAACCATCCTCTTAAGTTTTCAAAGCACACTTTTCAGTATTCTACAGGTAAATTGCTCTCTGTCTCTCAATTTTTTCCTTCTTCTCTGATTCATGTAAAACGCTATGTATGTTTTTACGTAAGTTTTAACATGATAAATTATTTCGAAAATTTTGCATGTAAAGACAGAGTATGCAGGTGTAAAGAAAGAGGATGCGTAAGATGGAGAGGTGGAAAGAGAGAGGGGCATGGCAGGGAGAGGGTGGAGAGGGAAAGAGGAAGAGACAGGAGGAGTTAGAAGTAGGAAAGAGAAGAGAGAGGGAGAGGGGGGGGGGGGATGTTGAAGGGAGATAGTAAGGAAGAGAGATATAAAGGGAGAAAGAGAGGGAGAGGTGGATTTGGAAATAGTATGTGTGAGAGAGAAAGGGAATAATAGGAATAGAAGAAAAAATTAAAGAAGAAAACAATAGAGGAAGAGAAGGGAATATATGCATGAGGAAGAATATTAGGAAGGAAAAGGAGAGCATACTGTTGCATATAGAGGAAATGAGAGAACAGAGAGAATATAATAGTCATGAGAGAAATACCTATACGGGAAGGGGGCGGGATGGGCAAACAAGGGCACACTTAATATGCATGTCCTGTTGTGTGGAGGTAACACTAACTGTACAGCTTGTTTAAACAAGTGGCTCAAATATTCCCCAGACATAGAAATATTCCTAGGTCTTGATTGACGTGCTGAGTGTTGGTCATGACTCACCAAACCACATTTGTGTGCATCACTAAAAGAAGCAGCAGCACTCGTGGTGTGTGCAAGTGATCCCCTACCCTTCATCATGTGTCTCAGTCACATTCATAGTTTCCAAGAGTCGAGACGCAGTAGGCCTCCAGCAAAGAGAGCACCACCAGGAGGGCAGTTCTAATTATAGTCAACAATTAAGTCGCCAAGTTTACTCAAAGGGGGCCACAAAAGAGGGACCTGCTCGTGGTGTGACGGAAATAACACTTCGTTAAATAAAGAGAATCTTGCCCGTAGCAATTGTCGCATAAGATGTATCATCATTACCCCTTCTCGCTCTATCCGCCACAGGATCAGCTAGAGCTCTTGGACTTGCAGCAACAGCACCACCACCTCCAACAGCAGCAACACCTTCATCAACAGCAGCAGCAGGGCGGGACACAACATTTCATGACTGAGATCGACAAGAAGCCGGTCATCCTAGTGGTCCCTAGCATCCCTGGACCGTCGTCGTCTTCCTCGTCCACCTACTCATCCAAGATGGCAGCGACTCCCATGAACGTGTCCTCGGCGGGAGCTGGGGGACGCATCATGAGCGGGCAGGCCATGCATATGGGAGGGGGCAGCAGCAGCGGAGGAGGGGGTAATGCTCAGATGATCCAAGCCCAGGAGATGCCCACGAACCTGATGGTGAAGCAGGGTCATTCATCTTCGGCTCAACCAGCATATGCTGGAGGTAGGACTCATGTGCATGCGTCCAAAAGCAAAGGTATTTATGTTTTGCTTGTTCGCCTTTTATTTGCTTCCCTTCTGTTATGTTGACATTATTCTGTACAATTCATACCATTCACTTTTTATTTGATCATCATCATCTTTCTCTTTCATTAGATTTTTTTTTTTTTTTAGACCCACACAAACTCATGAAATTTAAAAAAAGTGTTAATTAATCTTCAGGTAAAAGATTTCTACAAAAAAGTTTATTTTAATTTTGTATTTCATCAATTATTATCAGAATGTTATATATTCCTTTTTTTATTCATTCAAATACATGTGATATATAAGTCTAAACATTAATTGTTTATTTTATCAAGTTCCTGTCTTTTTTTTTTTTAAATTGTGTTACACGTAAATTCGTTAAAGTCGTAAATGTATTTGTCTCATCCAGTTCTATATATATAAATTTGCTTTAACAAATTGAACTGAAGTTTAGGTTTTTGTTAAACTCTGTCGAAAGAAAGTCTGTAGATTAATTTTTTTTCTCAAATTATCCTGCTACCATCTGCCAGGAAATGTTGCATCACATTTTAAAGCCATAATTTGATTCTCGTTAGTTAACAAGAGGAGCATGGCATTTTACATTTGCATGATTCTATGACATTACACCTATAATCTTCATGTACCGGTATATGAAGTAACATATAAATTTGCGTATATATATATATATATATATATATATTTGAATTGGAATAATTTTACTTACTTCTTTTAATGAAATGATTGTTACAATATGGTTTATTCTTGAT
The DNA here is from genome assembly GCA_037976565.1 of Mesocentrotus franciscanus. Classification (NCBI taxonomy): domain Eukaryota; kingdom Metazoa; phylum Echinodermata; class Echinoidea; order Camarodonta; family Strongylocentrotidae; genus Mesocentrotus; species Mesocentrotus franciscanus. Next base: position 35,138,620 of record CP137672.1, on the reverse strand, counting down.
AGATAAAATGTAAATCTTCTCAGAACTTCACTGATCAATCTGTATGACTCTTGTATTGATCAATAACGTTGTGAGACTTTATCCATCAAGAATGAACCATACTGTCACAATCAATTCATGAAAAGAGGTGAAGAAAAATTATTCCATTATAAACATGTATCTCCCTCCTGAAAGATATGCAAGCATGTCAGCTTACAGTATGTGATTGTCTACTGTTATGTAGCATGAAATCCTACCCATAATTGTAAATGACAGTCTTTGCAGCATACAAGATGTCATTGATTCTTCATAATCCAAGGAATATGTCACTGAGCATGAAAGAAATGACATCTAACCTTTTCATTTGACAGATCCTGCCATGAGCCATGCTTAGTCACATGTGTGTAGTCAAAATCATGAAAAATTTGGATTTGAGCCTGATTTCCTATACCGGTATATATGTCTCAGAGCACTAGTTTTCACTTTTTGATAATTACATGATAGGCTGTACAAGAACAGATAGAAGGCCTTTTTTCAGTGGTGAGTGGTTATATATTTTTCTTTCAGAGGTCCAATTTAGGTCAATTAGAAGTGACTTTACCATTTGGGTTTCACAAATTAGAGATTGCATAAATTGGAGGGGGGAGGGGAAATACTTGTGGTTGAGACCTATTTTGTCAAAATGATGGAAGTTTTTTTAAATTTTTTTTTTACTTGACTAGAGAATATTTGTGTAGCAATATGTGATGGATCATGTCTGTGATATTCGTGTTACTTCTCAAAAAATGGCTCTAATGTAATATCCATCAAATATTATGACCATCATGCTCAACCATAAACTCATTAATCATACAAAGATAAAGAAAGAGAAAGCAAAACAAGATATAAAAGAAAGGTGTTGAAAGAATCCAGTTATAATCCAGGATGTCCTTGGAAATTGCAGATATCCTGTTTCCTATGTCTTGGAGTACATTCCAAGAGAGTGAAGTGAGAAAGAAAGAGCTCTGAGAGAGAGAGAGAGAGAGAGAGAGAGAGAGGAGTCATGTGTTCTGTTTGTACCGTGTTCCTTCTTTTGGAAAGGCAAAGATTTTTGTGTATACCTGCCCCCGAATTTGGGGGAAATCTAGGGGATTTGGATAACGTAAATCATTCATTTGAACGGATAATTTTCTACTTCAGGGATAATATTAAGTATATTTTTATTGTTAAAATTAAATCCATTAGTTTAATGAGTCTGCCTGCTGAATGTCTTATCTCATATAGTGGCTCACCTGTTTTAGTAATACACCTGTAGATAAATTAATTTATCTCTTATGATCTGTTAATGATCAGTTCGCTCTTTTGACATTGTGTATGTCGCTAGAGTTTCAAGGGGAATTGAGAGATGTTTTCATATCTTAGTGAGATTGTAGGGTCTCCATATAGGTTTAAGTAGATTCAGACAAAATAAATTATTGTAAGTCCTTTTAGACATTTTGTTTGCCCAAATCAAAGCACCTCTCTCATCACTTTAACCATTTGGGTTTCCTTTTGTATACAGGATACAGTGTAGATCTCATAATAACAACACTTTTTAGGATAGATCTTCTCCAAGTATATGTAATAGATCAGGGGTTAGCTAGTGTGGTCTGCAAATGCTATAATACTGTGTTTGAAGGACATCAATCAGACCAGTGCCCTTTGAAAAGAAAGAAATCATCAATTTCACAAAATGTACGATCGTTTATCCACCTGTATGCGCCTTCTTATAAAGCATCCGAGGTAGATTAAATATCACTTAATGTCCCCAGAAGGGATAGGGGATAATGAAAAAAAAGGGGGAGGAGTTGGATATGTCAAGTGCTACCCAGGTACAATTTGGTTAGCATAGGAAATGGACAGTGGGGCACTTGTTGGAGAAGCATGTATTGTACAACTGGAAAGCATGCATTGTAATCTTTGCATAATTCCCATTTTTGAAGGAACCCTCAACGCAGCAGCAGTAATCCAGCAACTACAGCAGCAGAGGCCTTCAGCACCGCAGAGCAAGTATGCCGAGCTGTTAGCAGTCATTGAGGACATGGGCAGGGATATCAGACCAACGTATGCCGGCAGCAGAACAGCAACGGAGAGGTTAAGACGAGGTAATGTGGATGTACCAAAATTTGCGAGATCTTGAATTGGATTAAATGTCTGGAGATTGTACAGTCAAACCTGCTTAGAAAGACCACACATGGAAAAGTTTCTTCATAGATAGGTGGTTACAACACCCTTTGAGTACGAAGCCTGAGAGAACGTTGGGGCTAGAGTCTCTGGAACTAGCGTGTTACATCAAAATTAAGTTGTATCCAACAGGCTAAGTTCCAATTTCATTGTGAAAATACTCCTCAAGTGACACTGTTCAAGGGAAACATAAAAAAAGTGGTAACAGCCGAAGCAGGTTTTACTTTGCAAGGGATTCCGACGATGATGGTAAAGTGACATTCTTTTCGGAGAATGTAACCAACTTTGAAAACTGATGTGACAAAAGTAATTTTCATCAGGATCTTGTAGCTCAAAACAGTTCTTGTACTATCTCTTATTTGGCCAAACACCTTCCTTTCACCATGTCAGAGCAAATGAAGTTGAACCTGCAATCTTTACAACATGATGAATCTTTTATAGCTGGCATTAGTGATGATGAAAAATGATAAACCATAGAGTTATTATGGCAAGTGTGACACATGTGAATGTTAAAGTTATTGGCTTGTCTTATTATACGATTTGATTTGAAAGCTGTTTTATTGGCTGTATAGTTTTCTAGTTGTGCTTCGTTAGCTTTTCATTGTGAATCCAGAGCAACTAATGATGATAATGATGACAGCATAATAACTTAAATGTAATGTGAACACTTTATATCCATTTTATCATTCCTTCCCAGGTATCACACATGCTAAGGCCCTTGTCAGAGAGTGTTTAGCCGAGACTGAACGCAGTGCAAGAACATGATTATCCCCCCATGAGAACATTCCATGCCAACTTGACTCAATGCACTTCAGAGCTGACCAAGGTTAAACCTTATCCTGCATGTAATATGAACTGGTGCTATATGAACATATTATATCACCATAAAACTCCCACTAAAACTAAGCATGGGGGACCAACCCAAACATTATAGTATGGGATGAAATTAGGCAATTGATATACTGAAGGTGGATGTATTTTTATACCGAGGTTTGTTACTCTATGTTCTGCTGTAAATGTAATGCTAAATTGTTTTCTGTGCTTATCAGCTTAACATTGAGGAAGTCAGCATTTCAGTTGATTTAGTAAAGTTGCCTTCTGACTTGTTAAAGCATTGACATTTTTGAGTGACAGTTTTCTTGTTTCCAATGTATTGGAATTCCCCCGATGAACTGACATTTCTAAGGTAACAAATTGGCTGTTACAATTTCTAAAAAGTTTAACAGTTTGGAAAAATACCACTTCCCACCCCATGACATTAAATAAAAATGAATCATTCAAGGTGTAATGATACATTTTGGATTTAGATTTGTTGTAAAACATGCATGGAAATATTAATCATGCAACCTAGACCCGAATTGACCTTTGAATAAATCTTGTGGGATTCTAGCCTTGCTCAAACAATGTGTTTGAATGTTACACTTTCTTGGCAAGAATGGTGTAGAATAAACCTTGATGTAATTGTTTCTGGGGAAAAATGTTGAATGGAAGAGTATTACTGGAAAGGAAAAGGATCACAAGTAAAGAGCAACATGCATGTGCCTGAAACTCCTTATGTGGTATGACTTGTTTTGTAATGAGCTGTACTTTCTGGTATGCAGGTCAATTGCCTGCAGACATTGGGTGCAGGAGACAATCGGTATGTCGACGGTGAAGTAGAGAGAAGCTACAGACATGTTGAAATGTGGAGCGATTGTCCAATTTGAGTCCAAGCCAAGATGCTGGCGAAAAGCTGGCCGACTTGGTTTGGACCTAAAACTGACTGACACGCTATTGGCAAAGTCCCGTATATCCAGGCCCCCAGGTGTTATGGACCTATGCCAGATAATGCTTTAATTGTAACATTTAATGTGCATTACTGGGAAGAAAATGAGTGGCAGGATGCTATGCATCAAAATTCTTTAACAAAATTATTGGAAATTCTGTCTGTAGATCTTGGACATAGAGGAATGGGATGCACAGAGTTAAAGAGAGGACAGTTTCCAGAAGATAACATAGTCTCTTGAGAGCCAGAAAGGCATTAACTATGTTTTAAAGTTTTTTGAATTAATGCCCTTCTGGAACTCAGCAGATGATATGTTTGAAAATATTCTGTACTTTGAAAGGCAGAGGCATATTTAGATGCATGTTCATGTACATTGTAATGTTTAAATGGCAGGTATTAGTGTGCACCTTGTTCTTTGAGAGAAATTGATCTACAGAATGGTGCTGATGATCACCATAATTTTTTATTTTTTCTTTTTCTTTCATTGTTTTCACCCTTTGTAAATTATATCTTATCTCTTTATAGTTTCTACTTTCCTTTACAAATCTGAAGTACATTTGTATATTCTGCATTTATTATACCATTTTCCCTATGAAACCCTTCCACAGCTTCTCTTTATGTTTTACTTTTTCATAAACTGTACTATTTTAAACAGGTGTCAGGAGTAGGCATGTTTTGGCCAAATCCACTTGTTATTCTTCATGATGCCAAGTTCATATTTCATGCAGAATTTACCCCCTATTTTGTTTAGGCCTTGTGCCTGGAATTTCATTTTTCCAGCTCTTGTAAGTTTGTTCCCTCCCCCACACAATCCATAGGATTTCTGTTATTGAAATTGAATGATTTGTCTCTTTTGAAATGTTGTAATGTATTTATTGATGATAGTGACAATTTCTTAGGACAGTAATAATAATGCTTAGTAAATCATTTTCTAGTCAAACATGTTTTGGAGGAGTAATTTTACAATAGTTAGGTTATATAGAATGTAGCATTTCTTTTCTGGTTGAATTATTTCATTGGATGGCTTCAAACCATTGGATTCTAGTAGGTAGCATTCAGAGATTTAGCATAGGAAATTAGTTTAATTGTTATGGATGTATTTGATGGGAAGAAAAGTTGAATCAGAAAAAATAAGTACTACAATTGCATATTTTCCTTTCTTGCACATAAAATGTAAAAATGAGGGGAATTTACTATTTAGATTAATTTGTTATGTACATCAAGCTGTAATTTCTTGACAAATATAAGTCAGTGTCTTTATCAATATTTACATGTTTGTTAAATGTATGTACCTTGAGATATTATTGAAAGAGGAGTGTACATGTATGTTTATGAGTTTTCAGTTATTCGTTGGTTACTTGGAAAAAAATAGAAGTGAATATTGCATTCTCCTGAACAACATGACGGTGACTTTCATAGATGACTGATCTAATATTCCAACACCCCTAGAATGTGGAGGACACCGCCTCCCATGCAAATTTAATCTCACATATCCATAATTGTTGGCAAATGACTTTTTCACCCTCATCTGTAAATCAAAAGATGCAAAACTTGGCTGCTAGTGTTCCCCCTCCTCATTATTGAAACTGCTCCAGCTATGTCCCTTTTTCGCAGACCACACAAATACAAGTACAAGTAATAGGACCGTAAATATCAAGCCAGTGTCCTCATGATCTCCTCCCCACAAGACATTTCATGTTGGTCATGAAAAGTTGAAATAGCTCATAACCTCTAATATATTTACAAAGATTTTGCGTTGATGCGAGCTGGGAATTTGAATCAATCCTGTATTAGGTGGGAGAATCCAGGAGCGAGCCAAGGTGATATTGATTATATCAGATCCTTCAAACCTTTGTCTTTCATGGAATCCAAAGGTAATTATATCAATTGATGTTGCATTTCGGAGTAGACGCAATGCTGGGGATTTGCTTTGTCATCTGCACTTATTCCAAACCACTTAACATCACAAGAAATTCCCAGAGCTGACACGTGCGCAAGAACTTTATTTCCAGTGTTGCCAAATCAGTTGAATCGTCTGTTAACGAGATTACTGGATAGAAAAGAGAACCAAATTAGTCACTAGTGAATCTGTACAAATCTTGAGGCTTGAGAAGTAAATGTGTTCTGGCATCCACCTGTTTGAGAAAGAATGATACCAGACCTGAGTCATGGGTTGTTCTTTTAAGTTCCAACCTTCTCTCCATCTCTCCTCCGATTAGTAGATAATCAAAGTCATTGTTTAAAGTGCGTGTATGAAATCGTCCTTTCATGAATTTGAGAATCGTTATAGCTCAAGTTGCTAGTTATTTCAAAGTGGACTATTTTGAAATGAAACCAATCTCAATAGTTATGAAGATGTTTGGTGATCTTGAGGGTGATAGTGCATGTCATGTGCAATATACATGTACATGTTAAAAATGTTGTATATTGGAACATGTATTCCAAAGCTAATCATGAATTAATGCTTAATGAAACTTTCAGAAGTGTTGATACTAATAATAAATTTGATTTGATTTTAATGATAAGCAGGAAACTGGTTTTATTTAATTTACTTATGTATCCAAATTTGATGCATTGCATTCTTAGTAATAAAAAAGTTCTTCAATAACATAACTCTTGCGAAAGTAAGGCCTGACATAGCCCAAACTAATATATGCAAGATGAATTCCATCCCTAGGAATCTTACACAACGGGTGAATGTTTTAAAATTCATCTTCAGGGATTCAAGGGAGAAGAATTGGGGGAAATTGAATACATAAATAGACTATTATGTCACTTTCAAATAATCACACAATTTTCCAGTATTGGAATGACCCAATTCAAATATTTTTTTTGTCGGCTAGCCATTACATGCATGCACATGTGAATAGTCCTCTTGATGGAGATTTTTGGGGGAAAAGAAAAGAAAATCCCTTCTGAACAAAATGTAATCTATTAAGGGCTTCCTGCCGCGAGGGAGATACGACAAACCTTAGTAAGTTGGCGTTTCCTCCCACCGAGCCAATTAAATCGACAATGGGTTTTGACAACTGTGGTGGCTGCAGACAATAGGCGGCATGAAATGCCATGTCAGGGGAGGTGGCATGACTCTTCACATTTTTTCCCCGCAAGACGAGTTTGAGGACTGTTTTATAAGGACACCCTTATCTTTTTCATTCTCTTTTGTGGCTTATGAGGAGAAGGGGTTTCAAGGGTGGGATTTTTAATGTTCTTTTTGAGGTCTCCTTATAAAAATGTTTTCTCTTGCCTAAATGCAAACTGAGATAGGAAGAGGAGGGATAGAGGGAAAGAAAAGAGAAACAAGGAAAAATAGAAAGAAATAGGGAACAAAAAAGGAGAGATGATGAGAAGGGCAGGAAGAGAGAAAGGAACGTTTGTGGTTAGGCTTGTAAAGAGGCCTGGATAATTGTACTAAGGAATGATCTTATCATGTAGTCATCATTTTTCAATGTTACAAGAAAGCCTACTATAAAGAAGTTGCAGCAATTTGACATCTCTTATTTGAATTTAAATCTCCTTGTAAACATATTTTGTATAATATGTAAATAACAATGTGCATTCTTGTTTTATGTGTATTTTTCTGGATGAATAAGTCCTTTGCTACTTTGTAAGCTCTGTATAGTTACTATTAAAACAACACAAATATTTGATAGAATGCTCTTTTGTTACTATCAGTTCTGTAACTGGACCGTGTCAGTTAACATAATTGATCTTTAACTGTAGTAAAGGTACCAAGGGTGAGTGAGTGATAGAGAGAGATAGAGAGAGAGAGGAAAGAGATAGATAGATATATAGAGAGCATGATAGAGGGAGAGGGGAGAGAGAAAGAAAGACTGGAGATGGAGACAAAGAGAGAAATCAAATACATGTTTGTAGGGGAGAAAAGAAAGGAAGAAGCATGTGATGAGAGAAAGAGAGGCATAAAGACAGACTGAGATTTAGACACGCAACAGGAAGCAAGAGATGAAAAATAGAAGTAGAGCATACCTACTAAGAAAAAGAGAAGGAAAAAGATTCCAAGAGTGATAGACGAAACAAGATAAACGGAGAGAGGGGGACAATGAGAATCATTGTTTTTGTGTTCTAAATAAATCAGGATTTAAAATGGAGCTGCACACAACAAAGGTCGTTTTCCACTTTTCTATATGTCGGCAGAAACAAAAATATGAAGTGCAGTACACTTAAAAATGCTGCTATTTACCATGGCATATGCTTGTAAGTGCCAAAATAAACATCGAGGGGGAAAAAAATTGTAAGTAAAACGGTATTGATCAGATAGTGTGTGGTTTGGGTGAGAGTCATCAATACAATTCAATTCAATACTACACATACATACAGAAAAGAAACAGCCATATATACAACATATATACCGGTATGTATAATCAGATCTAAAATCTGAAAAAGTTTACATATTTTGTTTCCAATTTATTTTCCAACATCTTTATCATCATCATCATCATCATCAGAAGCTTGGCCTCTGACACAATTTTTACATCTTCAGACTGCTGCGGGCAATTTTAGGACTAAAATCTAAACTACAATGTTGGTCAATGATGCACAATTTTTTATTTTATAGTGTATATCTCTTGTACAACATCCTGAAATTTAAAGGACATACATGTATGTAGTCTTGGAAACTGTCATGATTAGAGGGCAGAGCAGTGTAATATTGGTGTTTTGGGGGTTAATCTATATTTCTTCATTATCCATTTCCTGCATAGAGTGAAAATATGACACAGGATTTCATACAAAAATAGCAGTTGGTAAATTAAAAGAATTTTTATTCATGGAAAAGGAAAAAAATAAACATTAAATCTGAAACTATTTAAGTAAAGTCTAATAAAACATGTGAGACTTGAATAAATCGTGTTGCTCATTTCATTTATGAAAAAAAATGATTTTATTCATATGCTGCAGAGAGAGCAAACCATTTTAATTTTTTTGCCTAGAACCTTTAAAGACAAGCGTACCCAGCAATTATTTAATAGGATCAAAACGATATAAGTGTTATCATAGTCATCATAAGTTGAGTAGATACCACTCTCCATACTTTTGTCTAAGCCCATGAAAAAATACAGATTTATATGAAAAAACTAATACGAACTAAACATTACAAATGCAACAGCTCCCGTCAATATTGATTTCAGGACACTTAAAGGGCAATCCAACCCATTTAATAAATTCATTTGTTTGAAAGCAGAAAAATAAGATATAACCCTTTAAAAGAATATATTAGAAATCTAGTGGTGATAAGTAAACAATAGAAATCTACAGCCGAGTACACCTTAGCTGGTTTGAAAATCTACATCATGTATAGAAATCTCTCTTACAACAATCAAGTCTTCAGTGATTCAATTTCTTTACTCTATTGAAGAGTTCACATGTGGGGAAGTCTCACAAATCTTTGTCAGTAACATCTTGATTTGCATTAATACTTGACTCCTCATCATCATCTACACTCGATCGTAGTGCCTTCAGCTTTTCAAGTTTCAGTCGTGTCTTTCGTTTCTTCTCCTCTCGCTTCTTGTGCACGGCCTGTTGGTGTTGAGAGATGGCGCTCTGGTCAGCATGGAGATGTTGATCCAGCTTCTCCTTCATCAAGAGACGGGCAATTTTCTGGTTTTCGCTCTGAGATCTTGTCTGATGACACTTTAAAAACAAGTAGATGCAAAAGATGATTACAATTTCACAATGGTAAAAAAAAAAAAATAATAAGATGATTCTATGGCACTGATGGATAAAAAATAATACCCCACCCAATTAAATGTTATCTTTTTTTTTTTGCACATGCTGTTATCACTATCAAAATTATAAAGGGGGCGGCATGACTAACAGATAATCAAAATCATCCCCCTCCCCTCACAATAGATAACTTTACCTGTCTAAGACACTAGATGGCAAAGAAAGATAGTAAGATACAGTAAATCTGTCTTTAAAGGTTATCCAAGGGAATAAAAATGTGGCCATTATAGACAGATGACCTTTCTACTCAGTTTCTTCTTGAATATGCACATTACATCCTCTTTGCAGAGAAGTAGTAAAAGTGACAGACTACAATGAAAACTTGTGGTCCTCAATAATACAGAGACATAGTTAAGTTTAATGGATCATGTTACCTTGACAACAATTCCAGTTGGGATATGCCTCAGGACCACACAGTTACTGGTCTTGTTGGTGGCCTGGCCTCCTGGTCCAGACCCCCTTACAAACTGTTCCTCCAGCTCCTCCTCCTTGAGATCAGGAAGCTTGCTCCGGATCCTTGCACGGAGCTTGTCTCTTGTCGTGGTCGTAGATTTACAGCATACTGCAACTGGACTACTGGACCCACTTTCTATTGGGAGATGACCACTTCGTGTAGCTGTGTATGGATATGCTCCTGTCCTTGATATGCCAGGACAAGGTTGCCAACTTAAGGATAGAAGTTGGTGATAGTTCCTAATCTGAAATGCACTGGAATCAAATATTCCTTTTTTATTTAAGAAAGATCTGAATGTTTCTCCATATTTATCAAATACACATAACCTAAAGCTAGTCAAAAGTGGTTTTCCATAATTCTGACTTATTGGTGGCCTGAATACACAAAAAGCGTTCCTCAAATCATATTTGGGTCTGCCAAAGTTGGTCATTCCTCCAGATGAACAGGAAGATAAACTCTTGCATTTTGGAGAGACACTAACTGGTGGTTTACAATGCTCCTCAGGTAAATTTATCTGTTTCCTCTCCTGTTTCTTGCCGACACTTCTGCTTGTAACATCCACATGAATAAATTGGTTGGAAACACTGGATGTACAAGTGAAAGATAATCTCATTTCAGAGACAGTGGCATACGACAGGGCTTCCCAAATCTTCCACTTTGAGAAATTACTGGCCAAATTAAATGTTGTATAAGAGTTTGGTGTAAGACCTCCAAATCTACAGATGACCATTTTGCCACAAAACAATCAGAGGCTGGGAATGACAAGGCTTGAGATCATCCACCCTTGACAATTAATATGAGATCCTTCAGCTGGACACATTCCTGAGTGAGATATACCTGTAAGAGATAAAATGCATGGAAATGCAGAACGTTAGAGAATGACAAATTCAATGATACACAGGAAAAAAAGGGGTGGAAAAAAAAAAAATCAAATTTCTGAAAATCTTGTAGTCTAAGCTACTGCATTGTAACTCTTGCATCTCCTCACATTATCAGAAAGGACGGCAATGATGATGATATTTATAATACTGCTATACTCTACTTCTACTACTACAAACGATAACAATGATGATGATGATGACGACAATGATGATGACAGCAATGATGATGATGATGATGATGATGATGATGATGATGATGTTGATGATGATGATGATGATGATGATGATAAAAATAACAAATTAAAAATAATAATAATGAACAAATAAATAAATAAATAAAACAACCATGTCTAGGCTTTAGCATCCTGACTTCCTGTGCTAACTGTTTACATTTGTCAGAGTCAGACCTAGACCAAAAATTTCTGCCTCTTTCGTTAGCCTCTTAATTGGGTAGGGTCGGCTCCTCTCTTTAGCCGACCCCAAATAAGAGGCTTCCGAACGAAAGAGACAAAATTTTCAGAAATTTTCGGTCCAACTCTAAGTCAGACCTAGACCGAAGATTTCTGTCTCTTTCGTTCGATCTTGAGTCGGCTCCTCTCTTTAGAGACAGAAGCCGACCATAGGCGTTCCTATGTAAAATCGGTGGTACGGATCTGGCCACCAAACTTATGCCCAAATACTACGTTTTACCGGATGCATATCCGATGCATTTATTATTGTAAATTAGGCCTAGGCTAATATAATTTGGTTCCACTTACCAGATTGACTGTATGATGCGTTTCAGGGTCTTTTTCGTTTTCATCGCCGAAATTGAGCTCGTGTTGAAATTCTTGCAGCCGTATTTTAAACTGTTACTGCGCATGAAGGAAGATGACGTCATCCATTGACAGTAACAGTTTAAAATACGGCTGCAAGAATTTCAACACGGAGCTCAATTTCGGCGATGAAAATCCGGAAAAAAGACCCTGAAACGCATCATACAGTCAATCTGGTAAGTGGAACCAAATTATTAGCCTAGGCCTAATTTACAATAATAAATGCATCGGATATGCATCCGGTAAAATGTAGTATTTGGGCATAGACCTAAGTTTGGTGGCCAGATCCGTACCACCGATTTTACATAGGAACGCCTATGGTCAGCTTCTGTCTCTAAAGAGAGGAGCCGACCCTACCCAAATCAGAGGCTAACGAACGAAAGAGACAGAAATCTTCGGTCTAAGTCAGACCGGGCTTATAATTATATTTCCCCAAAATAGGAATGCCTTTCACTGGCCACGCCACACACAGTGACACACGTAACAAAAAGCATGCATCAGCGCATCAGAACTTCTGCTTACACTGCATATATCAAAGATGTTTAGGATAGGTATTATTAATGTTATACGTACCCTCGCCGTTTGAGCAGATTGGGGAGATCGAGATCGGAGAGGTGGTCGAGTCTTGAATTGATACCATGACACAAATATGAACAGATGGGACCGAGCACTGATTCTGACTATAAAAAGATATTTGAAAATCACTCACACCGGACGACTTAAGGATACTCCAAGGACCTATAATCAATAAAGAATATATGGACTTACCTTTAGATTGTTGATGTAAATAAATGAGAGTCACATTGAGATTTGTTTAGAAGATTTTCGTTTTGATTGCATCCGTCCTTCCTAAATCCTAGCCCTAGCTAGGCTAGCTAGTCAGCTCATTGGAAATAAAATATGCGCGTACGTACGTACGCGTGTATAAAATGTGCGTGTTTGTACTTGTGTACTATACAATAACTATACTGTGTATACCTTTGGTGTATACTGTGCCTGCTTAGCTAAGTGGTGATTGGTTAAAAGTTAGATAAGACTGGTTCAAGATAATATAGATCTAGATGCATTTTCTTTTCAGCCTTTACAACTGTTTATTAAATCGGGATACTCAAGTAAAGGAAATGATAAAGAAGTGCAATAGAAAGTTATATTATGTTACGTGCATTGAAACGTTTTAATTTACCCATTAGTGATCTCGTTATTGTTTATACTGGATACATAACACCAATATTAGAGTACTGTGCACCATTTTTTCATTCCAACCTAACATGTAGACAAACAAATAATATTGAACAAATACAAAGACAGGCATGTAGAATTATTTTGGGACTTCATTATGAACAGGGGTGTCGATTTGTATCCGTGGTTGGGGGATGATAGGTGCCAAAATATTTTCGGCAATGGATCAAAGCAACCAAGAGGTAGAAGCGTGTGGCAGGTTGCACCCTCCCTTCCAAGTTATTAACTTTTTCAAGTCACCCTCAATAAAGATAACATTTCAGAGAATATAAGAGTGGTAATAAAATTAATAACATGCTAAATGTTAGTCCTGACTCTTGCCTGCAGTGTAGGCCTACCAGACTGATATCATCTATTTTTAAACGAAATTTAGACATTACCACAAAAAAATCCAATGGTGAGGGATATCAACTTGTGAAAGTATTATGTTACCAGTGGGCAAATGCATTAATAAGCAACCAGGAAAGGTTCATGTAGACAGAAAATTCTTTATTTCCTGGTGATAGAAACATACATTTTATGAATATTGATGTCTCCAAACAACATTCATCGTGAAAAACCCATTCCAATATTCTGTGTAAGGAGATCTCAAAAAAATAGTTCTCATTAGTAAATGAAAAACATATTGCTTTTGGTTCTTCATTTGACTCTCTTCCTTCTTTAATTAAACCAACTGAATCCTCTCTGCGGGAAACTCAATTCAATGAAACAGAATATCACTGATGCAAAATTTGGTTCTCAAAATGACAGAAAATTTCCACTCCTGATCTCATACAAACTGTCTGTTTCTTAAAAACATAATATAAAACTTACGTTCCAACTACCAAACAACAAACTTCCATTATCTCCTTCTTCACCCAGATATACTTATCATACCAGATACGCTCTAAAATATAAGCATAATATTCCCTAAGGCCCTGACCAGAGCACTATTTTTTCTCAAAAACTATAACCAGTCTTAGAAGGTGCATTATTATTGGAAGGGTGTTATAAACAAAACTTCAACTTAATAACATTCTAACCTTCAAAAACACCTTAACTATCTTATGCCTGTTACGTTTGAATACAATACATAGGCCTACATCAGCTTTTCAATAAAACAAAAATAAGTTGTGACATAATAATCTTTCTCCAAAATATCGAACTGGAGTATTCTGTTGTATTGCTTGTTTATGTACACACAAAGAGCTTATTTTCAAGATCCATGTGTGTAACATAATAAAGAACTCTTTGTTTACCCGATTTTGTTCAGGTGTCTATGGAAAATTGTTATTAAAAGATGCATGTGTTCATAATTTCTCTCGTAATTTAGGTTAATAATTTTGTTCAAGGTAAATAGAGGAAAATGTATATCATTATCTCCATTTGCTATCAAAAGATTTTGCTCTTTTCGGAAAATAGCTCTTCAAATGTTTTACATGCAGAGATATAAATAAACAAGAAATTGATGAAATCAATAAAAACAAAATAGATACTGAGGAGGAATCAGGGGAAAAATGAAAGTTTCGACTCCTACATGCTGCCATTTGGACAAAACCGTCTTTCTCTTCAATGATACAATATTTTATTACTTCACTTGCATTATGAAAAAAAAAACGCATCATCAACCCCACATAGTCATAGCTTTAAAAATCACTTCAGATTGAACTGGCCAAAAGTCATGTGATATTCTTGCTCAGATGCTTTCCTTTACCTTTAAGAGTTCTTTATATTGAGGAATTGGTTGATAATTTTTTCTTGGCAATAATGCCCAAATTAAAGAGTTAAACAAATACACGACTGTAACTACTAGCGCGTTTTGAAAAATGTTTTAGGAAATATCAGGAAATAAAATGAGTGAAAAAAAAAAAAAATAAAGATACAATGACGTGAATTTTAAAAAGGGTGAACGAAAACAACATAACAACTAGTGAACTATCTTATAACTCTCCCACTCTCTACTTCTTTTTGCACTTTTGCGCTTCGCGCTTAACATTTAGCTCGTTGCTTTTTAACGCTGCGGCTTTACATTTGGCGCACTGCATTTCTATTATGCTGTTGATTGAATAAAATAAATAAATTGATCAATTCCTGATGAAGCCGTATGAGCGAGAATTCAAAAGTTTATTCTTGTCTCATATACGGTTGTCTCATTTACTTCGTTTTCTATTTATATATGTATGTATTATGAAAATGAGATAGCAAAATGTGTATATTGATGGTCATCTTGCGAGTAATAACCATTAACTACTCTCATCGGGCTCTCATCATTAATTTTTCTCTTCATTTTTTTTTTTTTATGGTGAATTATTTGGGGGATGCTTGTACAGGGCATCCCCACCTGAAATATTGGGGGATATATCCCCATCCTCCCCGTGATCGACACCCCTGATTATGAAACATATAATCATGCTTTAGAATTGTGCAATTTATTAACATTGGAAGAACGTAGGAATAAACTTTGTTTTGATTTCGCCATTAACTTAGAAAAGTATGAATTTTGTTCTTTATGGCCAAGTCAACCAAAGTTGATTTAAAAATAGCCATATTCCCTATTTTGTTCGCGTCTTAAATGATTATTATTCATAAATGTAGCTTGCATGCATGTTGTATATTTCTCATGATGTTCAATGATGCTGCGCCTATTATACGTATATGAATGTATTTAGTATACCTATCCTTTTATATGTAATTTATATTTCATGTTTACATGTATTATGCTGTACTTTAACCATTATGATGTATTTTACCTTGTAAATGACCATGCAATTCAGCTCCGGCTGCAAGAACGTCATTTTGAATAAACCCTCATTGACTTGAATTGAATTGAATGAAAAGATAAGAAGAAAAAGAAAAGAAGAAAAGAAAAAAACAAATCTGAATATGCAAAATCAAGCTCTAAGTGTGTCGGAATGGGGTTGAAGCCTTGAAAGTATGGCAGCACTTTATCTTTAGGACTTTACTTTGGAATTATGGCACAATTTGACTTAATTATTTCTTGGAAAATTGAGAATCATGTTGGATTTCAAAAGGAAATACATTTGAATTTCTTCTCCCAGATCATGAAAGGGGTGGCGGTCAAATAGTGGGGCGGAGGGGCGGGCAGCACCATTCCGGGGCCGGGGGTACTCGCCTTATACGGTATACGGGGATGTGCCGCTCTAATGGGTTACTTTTTTGTAAAATCCCGAAACATGAGGTATGATTTTGTGCTGCAAAATCCCTAAAAGTGCCCCCACTTTTCAGATCTTGGCCTTAAAATGGGTTATATTTTCTTCAGGATAACATCTCACCCATAATCTCGCTAAAGTAAAAATTCCAGATGCAAAATCTCTACTACTAATGATGTATAGAAAGTAAGGAGCGATTCTTCACCTTTCATTTGATGTTGGCCAGGATTTAGAAAAAGTCTATCTAGTAGGCTATGATAGCTTTTGAAAGTCTTCAAAGCAAAAAACGAATTTTGTCTATATATTTCAGGGTGTTCTGTGCGGATAAATTACCCGTCAACATACCGGTCATATAGAGCTCTAACACAAAAAGTTTCGGCATGTGACATTTTATGAGTGTAAGGAGCCATTGTTATATCCTTTTTTTCTGATATTAGTCATAATTTTCTTAAAATTTGATAGTTTTAAAAGCCTTCAGGGTCAAAGGCGAATTTTGTCGATTATTATATTACGTGTAGGCCTATTGTGTGAACAAGAGCTCTATATAATAATAATAATAATTATAGGCATTTCTATAGCGCCGTCTAGCTAGAAACTCTATTCCGAGGCGCATATTATATGCCACTTTGAGCAGCGGCTTCCTAATATCATCACACAGTGAGCCTCAATTTTTTGTTTAGGCATGATATTATATGAAAGTAAAGATCAACTACTCGGCTTTTATTTCACATAAGTAATTATTTGTCATACCATAGTTTCTAAAGCAAAACAATTTTGCCCATTCCCTTGTGTACTGTTCGGATAATTAAAGGAGAAGTATACATTCTAATATTAACTTGGTTTTAATAGTAGCAGAAACATAAACATTAAATTTCATGAACTTTCATTTT
Organism: Mesocentrotus franciscanus; assembly: GCA_037976565.1. NCBI lineage: Eukaryota > Metazoa > Echinodermata > Echinoidea > Camarodonta > Strongylocentrotidae > Mesocentrotus > Mesocentrotus franciscanus. Next base: position 35,121,504 of record CP137672.1, on the reverse strand, counting down.
CTTCATTATTGATGACGGAATAGATTTTTATCATACAGGGGTTGTGTAGTAACGTACCTATAATTATATTTATGGTGCATGTATGATTGAAAATTTTCAATCATAAAGTGTTGGGAGCCCCAAAAATTTGATGGCAAAATTTCACTTAAATTCTATGATAATGTGAAAGTGGATGTCAGCTTTTAATTTATAGAGGTCATTTTAACTTTTCATACGATAGTTTTCAAATCCTTCAAATTTAAAAACACATTTTGTCAATCGACGTGTAATGTTGGGCGGATGAATATTCCAGTGTGCCCGGCTTTGAGCCCCAGCTTCGATATCAAAGAGTAAGGCTGAGCGTTAAACAATTCCCATGTGACATCAATGAGAGTAAAGATCAGTTACTCAGCTTTTATTTCATATTGGTCATTGTTTTGTTAAAATGTCATTAAAATCCTTCACATGATCTAAAAACAAATTTTGTCCATTAAATTTTCCGAGTGTACTGTGCGGATAAGAGCTACGATAAGCCTCTTTGTGCCCCAATTTCAATATCACATAGTAAGATTAAGACAAAACGTTTAGGAATGTGACATAAATTATATGAGAGTACTCATCTTGGTAGGTTTAAAATCTTTAAAAGCTAGTCCATTTTATTTCTCCTTATTAATAATATTAAACTGAGATTCGCAAATTTTATTTTTCCTTTTCGATTGGACGTTTTGACGACACTATTACTAGCAAGTTTAACAATAATTTGAATTCACGATTTTCGGGACTGTTTGGTAATATCTGATAAGAAAGTTCAGCTGTTCAAGTAAGTATCTTATTCAAGATTATATTATACACTTTGAATTATATCTACAGAATATAATAATTGATATTTGTAAGTACATCTGTGTTACCGAAAACGACTAGACTACCCAGGCCCAGTGCAGTGCAGCTAGCAGTCGTCTTTCTATACTAGACTCGTCTCTAGCCATCTTTCGTACTCTCACCATCGGGAAGCTCTGGCGATGGCGGAGCGCGGAGTGCAGCCGATGTACATGTACGTTTAAACCGTTTGTCGTGTGATGTGACATGACGCATATACGCGTATGACATGACGAGGCCAGCCCATACATAGACACGGTCGGGAATCTATAAACCGTCAGATCTACAACTGTTTTATAGTCTTCTGATTATTATTTAATCTCTTGTGATCTGGTGATTGTGTTTGTCTATGTTGTACTCACTTGAAGTTGTACTTGTAGCTTGCCTTGAGTTGTGAAAACGGTATGAATTGAGAACTTGGGTCGTTGGGAAGACTTCCTTTGGCATTTGCGACAGCCACCCAAATTGAAACAAAAATATTATGGGTACAGTACTACAGCTTAGAGTTAGAGTTAGAATGATATATCTAATAATAATATGAATCTATGATATATAAAACATGATAAAATAGGGTTAGGATTAGGGTTAGATTTTAGGTGGCTTTCGCAAAAGGAAGTCTTTCCGAGAAATTATCCATGTTTGACTTTAAGAATAAACTGCACAAGAGTACTGTCTACTGAGTAGTATATAGTACTAGTTTTTAGTACTTAGTAATAGTAGTAACTAATACTCGGGCTTTGTGTGTTCGGACAGGTTGTGTAATGTGTATCCGGACAGTTGATTTAAAACAGCAATTTGAAGAAGTTTACAACAAGCAATATTTCATGAATCTTCTGAGACTATTTTTGGGCAATATTCATGATCATTAATGCTATTTCAGCATCAGCATCAGCGCACGGAAGAAGAGGTATTCCTGTTGAATCTTCCGGTCGCTTGCCGGGTGGTGCTTGGTTTTGACCTGAACTGTTATTATTACTTGCATGGTGGGTGGACGCACGGATTGATTTGATGAATATTTTTTTCCCTGTTCAATCCGAAGGCAAAAGAGTTAAGAGAAGGCTTTATGTTTGTTAAGTGTCCGGACACCATGACCCTCATCATACTACTAGTGAGACTAGACAAGATTCTACTGACCTAGATATTTTATCTTTTCATTCTCTTTTCATGTCTGTGTCACAAATGTTGTTGCTCACATCATAAATTAAGTTATCTATCTAGTTTTATACTGTTTAACTTTAAGGTTAATGTTCATTTACTGCTGAAATATGTCATGATTATCATTGTTTCGTTCTTTTTTTCCCCAAGAATCAGAAGGCAGTATTACACAAGACATTTTTAAAGTAACAGACTTGAGAATGTAGTATAACTAATGGGTGTTTTACACTTATATGTACATGTAATACATACATGTATAATATTATACATTCTTTGATATATATACATTTTGTCATGTATAGTCTGTTACAAACTACTGTATTCTTATGCTATTTTAACCATGTAAATTGAACAACTGCAGCTTTTAGTTGCATATTTGATGACTTTTATGACATTTATAAATACTAACGGTCACTCATAGGCCCAAACATATTGGACTATGTCTTGAATTCATTGCTGCACTAGTGTAAATGAACACCAAAATCAATGTAAGCAGGATTTAATTTACTTAAATTTGCTAGATTGCTTGACTCGGGTATCTTCCATTATACTCTGCTACAACAAGTTTGGGATTTTCAAGATAAAAATGAAGTATTTCATGAATTATTTCCCCCGGTTTCATGTATGTGCTACCCTGAACCAATCTCCACTTACTAACACACACATATAACCTATTGTACCAATTCTAACAGGTGCAGCTATGCAAAGGTGCAAGCTTGTTCATATATACTTGTACACTACACTGACAGTGAAGTGTAAACTGTATGTAGACATTCTTATAGTTGACAGCTTTGTTGTGATATCCTTGTCATATATCATTGTAACACTATCAGCTCTGGAAGGGAAGAATTATGGACAGATGCACTCTTCAGATATTTTCAATTCCCTGTGTTTTGTTTTTGCATAGTATAAGGTATCATCATCATGGATAATAGCCTTACCCAAAACCGGAATCCTGTGTTTGGTCATCCTGTGCCTGGCAGTGTGATGGCTTCAAGTTCTAGAGCTGGTGTTCTAGTTGATCCTATGCCTCTACCAGGCCAACCTGCATCCCTTAGAACAGGTAGGTATCATGTTTTTTTTTTATACAGAGCTCATCTTTACAAATTTGTCTAGATATTGTGAAGTAGGTAACTACTCGGTATGCATGCACACACTTGCCTGCAAAGTTTATGGAGGGGGAATGAAGACAGCGATGTTTTGGACAGAATAAGTGCCTCTGTGCTTAGTGGAAGGGTGGTTTATTATTTCATGGTAACGTCACAAGTTCCAGGGGATTAAACCCCTTGCATTTACACTGGCCCTCAAAAAAAAAAAGAGAGAGAGAGAGAATTTCCAAGTCAACTGACCACTCTATCTTATGTGGAATCGCTTATCCTACTTTCCATAAGTTGGAGAGTAAGTATTTCAGAGAAATTTTGGAGACTATTTATAAACTTTGAATGGTCAGCTGTGAGCAAAAGTTAGTTAGAAATTAAGAGAATATTCAAGCCAAGAGTAATGAGTTATTGTATGGCTAGACAAGAAATCCAATCAAATTAAAGTTTTTTGTTGCAATTTGTTCACCCTCAATGAATGCATGGTAAATAAAAATGAATTAATTTCCAATGGTATGATCTGCAGACATTAGCCAAGACCTACTTGAGCAGAGGGGCACCCAAGAGCAAGCCAAACTCCGAGAGAGATTTAAGTTGCTACAACAGTGGCAGCAACAGCAACAAAATCAACTCATGTTGCAGCAGCAGCAGCAACTGGAGCTGCTAAGGAACCAACAAGAGGTGGTGCAACAAGCTCTCATGCAACAGCGACTCAAGCAGTGGGGAGGTAGGCAGGTCACAGTTCATGATCTTAGTGACGGAAATGCTATTCTAAGGAAGATCAGTGACCATGAAAAGCTTTTAAGAAAAAGTGACACAATGACACAAATGATGAGACAGCATGGAGCAATATCCCGACCCACAATATACATTTTGTTGTATTTTTATTTTAAAGATATTTGTACTATTATGATTTTTTTTCTTTTCTTTAAGGTTGACTGGAGAACATTTACATCATTTAATTAACTTCTAAACTTCCATATTCATAAAATAATCATTAAAATAAGCAATGTTCGCATCCTTGAATGAACCTCTGTTCTCACTTCAGTACCTTGACCTTAGATTTATTATATTTGTGGAGGTGCTATGGCTCAGTGGTAGAGCAGTGGTCTCATAACCGGGAGGTCCTGGGTTCAAAACCAAGTCAATGCCCTCGTGCCCTTTGGTGAGGCATTAATCCTCATTACCAAGTCCCTCAGAGAGAACTTAATGCCGTCGGTCCCCTGGTTGTTTACTTGCAAGCATATACATGCTTTCTTAGCAGTCAGGTAAAACAGTCATTGATCATCATCATCATTATATGTATACTAAAGAGCTTCTTTGTAAGAGAAAATATTTCATTTGGATGTTGCCATCTACAAATATTCACAAGTCCAGATTAACTCACAGTTGTAGGTAAAATGTTACATAAAGACTGCAATGAAAGCCCCCCAAATACTTGTAAAGCCGGGGTAATGATACGATTGCAGGGCCCTCAAGGAGAACAGTATGAATACTAATGAGGCTACCCTGGGTCAACAAGATATATTATTATTATTATTATTAATATTATTATTGCCCTTAAAAAAGTGTCAATACTTTGATTAAGAAAGTTGCTTAACTGTTACAATGATCTCTGTCTAAAATGATCATGGAGACTAAATAATAAATGGGATGAAATTACTTCATGTATATAAACTAAGCAGTGAGGATAAGTATCTTAACCATGTTATGGTCACATTCACCACAGGTATGAAGGTCACAAACTCGCCACCCAAGTCTCCATCACACAAGCGTAGTCCAAAGAAATCACCCACACCAAGTCCTACACGTGGGACCAAGGTGCCAAGTTCAGTACCCAAGACTCTTGCTCAAGCAGCAATGACCCAGCCAGTATCTACTCAGAATGGACATTTGCCAGCTATGGAAAATCTGCATCCAGCTACAAGACGATGTGGATCATCAACTCTTCAGGTACGACAAATAATTAATTTCAGATATTGATTGTGTGTCTGAAATAATGTTGTGAACCTTATAAATAAAGCTTAACAATGCGTACTTGTATGATTATTATTATAAAATGTCTGATTTTTGTTGTTGTAAATTTACAAACACTATCAGTAATATTTTGTACTTAGTCATCTGCTGGGAGCTGGAAGGGCGCAAACTATTTGTAAGAATACATGAGTTAATGCCCTTCTTGCTCTCAGTGGATGATATGCCATTGTGTTTCTCTTGATGCAGGAGGATCGTGATCTTGACTCTGAGAGTGAGCATCCCGGCTCCCTCATGGTAGAGGGTGTCTACCCCCTCCCAGACACCGCATCTGAAGCCAGTGATGCAGGCAATGATGATGATCACCATGACGACCTGTTTGAAGGGAGGAACAGAGATACTGAGAGCAGAGATGATGAGATCTTCAGATCAGTGTCAGATTTCTCCATGGTAGGTGTTAAACCCTAAAAGGACTGGGGTACAGAAACCACCCCTGTAGCCTCAAGTCTTAATATCTTAAAAAATTAATGTGATAAACTTTAAGCTTGGTTTCACATGATACAGGGCTAGATATGCAGTTTTGACTTCAATGTTAGCAATAGATAAATCAGGACTACAACTTTCTCACCTTTATAAACCAAATTATTTCTGACTTTCAGTTACATTGCTAGTCTACACTTGATTTTACGATGTATTACAAAATTAGAAATATGAGATTTGAATTTGAAAGTTCTTCTTATCCATTGAAGGTTGACTGGAAATATTTGAAGTTAGATACAATTGCTATATGATTAAAGAAAATGGAAAAGTGCATATGATGGAGAGTACAGCATTTTTTTGAAAATGTTGTTTGTGAGATCTTGTACACTAGTTTTTTGACTTTTTTTGTCAATGATCAGACTCCCAACAGTGGAAGTCCTCGGGACATCCACCACCTCTCCATCCATCTCCCAGACACGGACAGAACCGGAGAAAGCCTGCCACTCCAGTCTCCAGACCACTACCCCTCCTCCACCCTCTCTCCCCAGCTATCTCCATTCACACCCACGACACCATCCCGCCAGGGGGGCAATGAAAGCACCCTGAATGGAGGGGAGGATGGAGGAGGAGGAGAAGGGCGTGGCAAGGAAGAGAGGCCTATTCAGTCTCAGCTTGGAGCTGAATTCAAGTCGTTTGAGGAACTGGTTGAACTGCAGATCAAAGCTGATGACCGAACGGTATGTATGTTTCCACAATACATACTTTGGAAAGGGGTTTATCCATTTGACCTATAATTGTGAAGATTATGCATTTTATCTAGCATCTTGCCCAGGTGCATATCCTTTATTTTGCAAATAGCTCTCTCTCTCTTTTTTTTTCTTTTCCCTTTTCTTCTTCATATCAGTTCTTTTTTCTTTTTTCTGCTTCTTCATCATTCTTTTTCTTAGTGCTCAGTCTTCTTTAGTTTTCTTATTTTGGTCAAATTCCTCCTCGGTACCTGCACTCAAACTCCTCTTTCACCTTACAGCTCCCTACAGCTGGCTCCACCACTTCAGAACAGACCACCGGAAGACCGCAGCACACCTTCCTGAAGAGAGGCGAAGGCATCTCCAGATTTGGAATGAAACCAAGGAAATTCAAGCCTCGCAAAGACAAACCAGCTCGGCCGACTCAGAGTGGCGTCAGAGCTAAGAAGCCTAAGAGTGATGGAAGCAGAGTTGGGAGCAAGACAGACAGCCTGGGTGGAAAGCAGAGGGAGAATGTTGGCAAGAAGAAGCAACTAAGGAAAGAGGAGCCTCCAAAGGTGATTTCCATGTCTTTACATTTGCTTTCCATTCCAAAGAAGTTTGTTTGTTATGGGTAAACCAAATGGGATAGCAGGTTGGTTTGAACAAATAACTATATTGCATGCTTTTAAGTCCTAGAATATGGACATGTAATATTTGTACTTCATATAATAAACCAACACAAATCTGCCATCTGAAGTCCTTCACTACATGTATGTTGCCCTATGCCTCTAGCACAAGCCTCATCATTTCTAAGATATAGTTCTTCATGTGACTACTTAAAAAAATACACCCTCTAAAAACATACCTCTGCTCGTCTTCATGACTTGTACGCTGTATCCTCTGAAAAAGGCACTGTGTAAATTCGTTTATCACGAGCTTTGTTATAGTTGTCTCTATGTCTCATCAGAACTTACTGGGAAATGATATCACTTTATCTTCTGGAAATATATCCTCAAATTAATATGAATAATCATTTACTCTAATCAGATTTCCAGGAAGGTCTCCAGCAAGCCACCATCGCAGTCTCAGCCTGACGTGCAGGCTCCTGAAAACATCTTCAAGAAGCCCCACCCAGCTCCAGCTCAGAAACCCAAGACCATCAAACCAATCATGTCACCGGTAGAGAGAGAGAAGGTGGGCGTGGCCCTCCAGCACCGTCTCATGGTGCCCAGCCTGGACCTACCGTACAGTAGCCAATCAGAGCTTGACGACACCCTGGAGGTTTCTTTCATTAAACGTGCTAACATTTGGGAGAAGAAAACCAAGGTAATTTGGACCAAGTGTCACTTTTTAAATGTTCTTTGTTTCACAATTTATTCATTTTTAGCTGACATGTCGATACCTAACAATAGTAATAATTTGAAACGCCAGCACAACCATGACCAGCCTGTCCATGATAGATGGAACCACCTCGATGATAGCTTTTGATAGAGCAGATCAATCAGAGAAGCCAATTTAGAAATTGTTATTGTTGAATGTGATTTAGGATATCAAAGATGAAAACTTAATGATAAAACTTTATGGGGGGGGGGGGCAATTTTGGCAGACACACTTCTGTCTCAATTTGAAAATTGCTATGAATATATATTACCCTGGCACGGGAACTTTTAAAAATCTTTTACTCTTAATTCTTATTATTGACCCTACCAATTATAAACTCTTATCTGCACTTCTTAACATTAGTCTAATACAGTCAACCATTTTTTTAAAACAGCATATCAATCTGAAATACTGAACTATATAAATTCTGTTCAATGAAATGTAATGCAGTATATAGCAATTTTTTCCCACCCTTAAGTTAAAACACATCAGCACATTTGATGTGTAAATGTTTATCATTGACATATCATGTTTGTAGAGTGGAAGTTGACTTTTATGCATATGATTTTTGAAAAAAAACTACCTGAACAACATATCACAACTATTGATGCATTTTTCCAAATTCTGCTTGCTGCTGGTGAAGTTAAATGGCTCAAATGCACAACTTGCCCCCCCCCTTTCTGGGCTGGTGTGTTAGGCTACAAGTGTAAACTCTTTGATCTACACGTTCTACAACTAGTTACAATTTTTCACAGTGTGAATGGGCTTATACATTACATGTGTGCTGGTGAAGTGTAGTTATTTAAGAGTATGTGAACACACTGATATGACTGAAACCAGGGATAATACATATATATGCTAGAGTAATAAGACGTCATATGACAGTAATAAATTCTAAATTAATTGTAAAGAAGACTAATCTGGTAACTATGTCTGCTCTAGAGTTCCAAATTGATGAAAATTAATAAGAACACAGTACAGAATGACTTGAGATTTTAAAGATAAAGACCAGTTCTGGTCGTGCGATTGCATTGTGAAAGAAATGTTGTGGAATCGATCAGAAAAGGTTGATCATCTAGCATATAAGTATTGGTGTGTACTGCAAGGTTCTGGAATCATCAAAATGATAAGAAATTTGGCCCAGTCTTGGTAAAATTACAAGCACTGTACACAGAAAGATGTATATGGGACTACGCGACTAAGTGCGCAATATCTATTTGGTCCCAATAGATATAATAATTTACCAAATATATCAATTAGTAGGCGGTTCCCGGCAAAATTTGTATCATCAAGTATTAGTCAAAACATATTCTTTCACAGGATTGGTAATGAGAGCTTCCATTTCATTTTTTGAGAGAGGGGATTTCCAAAACTGGTCTTTACCTTTAAGTAGAAACTTTGTTTTTGTTTTTTGTTGGACCTCTTCAAAGAGTAACTTGAAATGTAGCCTTTTGAAAGCAAATTTCTTCTAGGCCATGTTTCAGTCTCTGACTAAATGTAGCTAAAGAGATGATTGGTACTACAAAATCAACAAATAGCAACGTAAACACAACCAACGTTCTCATGTAAGCAAACAGTGTGGCTGATAATAGCAGATAATGCTGATACTGTGAATCCCATGGTTCGCCATGCTAAAGCCTGGGTAATAATTGTGGAGCACCAGGAGTGTCAAGTTTGACATACACGAGCCTACTATCTTTATATTAATACGCAAAATCGCCGCGGGGGGTACGTAACGGTCTATGAATATTTTTTTGACATCAAAAACGTCTTTCCTCGACCGTACCCGCCTTTGCCGTTGAGCGGGATCGGCGACACAATTCCAAGCGGACCCGCTCCCGCAGTCCGCGTGCCACGGTGACCCCATGGTCGCCGTCGATGCCGTTAATAGGGGTTTCGGGGTCCCGGGGAGGACGGGCGCACGAGAGCACAGCCGGCGTCGTCCGTGCAAGGAGGCGACGTACACCCGCCCTCTGTCTAATCTAATCCAGAGACGATCCACTCCATAATGTGTTGTAGCAGATGCTCAGTGCAATGGATCGGGCCTACTCCGTGTTAGGCATCTTGCTGTATGATATGCTTTGTAGGCACTTCACGGGCATTTTAGAGAAATACACAGCAGGTGACAATCCACTCAGGTCATGTAGCGTAGCAAATACATGATGCGACGGGTTGGGCGTATCCCGTGTGAGGCATCTTGCTATATGGCCAGCAGCCAAACTGATGAGAACGTATGTACTGTTGGTTCTAAGCTCAGTCGGTCACACACACAGTCGAGTTAATTCGTGCGACTGCTACAATATATTGGCACAAACCGTCTGATTTTTCGCATAAAATCTTTACTTTGAAAATATTTATACAAATTCTATGAACCATGCCAACATAATCATAATCCAAGCTTCTGCCCTATTGGTCTTTTCATGAAAACTACATTGATATCACAACAATAACACCGCAAATAGATTGTAATTATCGAGATCATATAACTGACGAGAAGGTAAATTCAGCGAGCTTACGTAATTTCAAATGCCTCCGCACGGGCAACTCCCGCGGTGTCAGGCCAGTCACGGCGCTCACACCATGCAATTTACCCTGTGCGGTAACTGCACCACTCTAGCTACTGCAGTATCTGTATAGCGTGTATTTGTTTCATGTTTGAGCCGTGCAATTGTTGTTTTCTTTTATTTCTTTTTTGAATGTGATGTGAATGTGAGTACGGTACGTACATGCTAATACAGAAGTGTCCAAGGAATGATAGGCCTACGTACAGGTGGAAGGGATATAAAACAAATATACAATGACTCATTCTCGGAACAAGCTAAAACTATTCGCACTCAGGAACATCAATAGTACTGTTCTCCCTCGGGCCGAGATGGCCCTCGGGAGAATATAATACGATTTGATGTTCCTTCGATGCGAATAGTTTTAGCTAGATCCTCGAGTGTCATTGTATATTTGTATATTTGTATATTATTTACAGTGCATGCATGAGAACAATATTCGTATAGATAACGAGAGTGAGGATCCGGAAAGGGATAGTGATAATAATAGGAACGAATTTAAGTGATGACAATAATCGTAATTAACGAAAGTGAAAACGAAAGTATTAAGTCTAAAATATATGCATCAATTTTAATTACAAATTATTGATTTGATTGTTTTCTTCCAATTTTCAAGTTTTATTACATGATACAGATAAAAAAAAACCAATTCAAAACGATACATGGGACAGCAAACAAAAGGTTGATATTCTAACGAGTAAAATATTAATGAAAAGAAGAAAAATTATAAAATGTTAAAAAGAAATTATCTTAAAAAAAATAAAAAATTATTATTTAAAAAAAATAAAAAATAAAAATAATAATGATAATAATAATCGATAGCACATATCTATTTTCAACCTCCACCCTCCCTAGAATCCCGTGGATTTTCCACGGGTCCTGCTAGTTATTATTATTAACAATGCTGTTCATCTTGGTGCACAATGACATGAAAAGAACCATTTAGATGATAATGATCCAATAGAAGAACCCCCTCCCCCCTTGCTATTTACCTTGTTTTGGCCTATTTTTAGTATACATAAAGTGCAAGATAAAAGGTTTCTACAAGTATAAACTTTTGATTTCTTTATTTGTTTCAAACATTGTTCATACAGATAGAGCAAGAAGATCTAGATGAGTTTGAGATGTTGGAAGAGGCTGCTGATGATAACGTATCATTCTGCAGTGAAGCTTCGCTGGTGATCAGTGTCCTCCAGAGAGCTCAGAGAAGAAAACAGGTTGGTATCATTTTTACTCTTCCTTCATTTTCTCTGTGTCTGGCTCTCTCTAATTCTTGTATATTTATTTAAACAGATATTACTCTACAGTTTCCACACTAAACCAAGGTGTAGAAGGTTGGTGCTAGATACTACACCTAGCACCTAGACCTAGGTCTAGGTGCTAGGTGTAGTACAGAGACCCATGTCTAGAGATTTGATCATTCCTGAAATGCCATGTGCGATGTATGCTGGAGCTATCGGCTCACCATATTTTTATTTATTTTTGTTGTTGTCAACTTTCTCTCTCTCTCTCTTCTGTCTCTCTTCTCTTCACTTTTTACTTCTTATCCTCCTAGTTTTACTTTCTCTTTCTATTTATGTTTTTTTCCCCTCTGCATTTCATTTACTGTACTTCAAATCAAACCGCATAATTTTACTGTCTCAATTCTTGTTTCTCCTGAAATTTCAGGAGCTTCTTGGTATATCACCACTGATCAAGAAGGCCCCTCTACCAACTCTCCAGTCTGTGGATGCCACAGAGGAAAATGATTATGAGTCACATGACAGATCACCTGACCAATCACATGTCTCTACCCTGATGAATGGAGACTATACTAAAAATGTGCTTATAGCAAGCGACAAAAGAAATGGGTATTCTGAGGAACAAACCCATGAACAAAGAGGTACAAAGGTAACTGATGGTAAACCATCACTAGCAGTTCACAGGGAGACGGTTCCAAGCGGACGGCTGACCTTGAGTGATGGTCACACGGCGGAGATACGAGATGACTTCTACTCATCTGGCGGAGAGTCAGATGAAGAGACAGTGAAGGATGTGGATGATGTTGGGGTAGGGAGGACAGTTATGAGAAAACTATCTAAGAGATCTTCAGAAAAGGGTTTTATAATGGAGTATCAGTTGGATTCACAGCAAGACGAGGACCAGAGTGGAAGGATAGAGGGAAAGGAAGACAACAAACATCTTGGAAGGTTGCATGACAGTGATGAGGAAGAGGAGGATGAAGAGGAAGAAGATTTTGATATTTATAGAACAGGAATGAATGAAAACACAAACAATAATAGCAATACCAACGTTAAACATGAAATGCTGCTGTCACAAAACAGGATCACAAGCAGTCAATCCATAAGAACTTCCAGCAGCACAAGAGCTAAGAGCTCACACCGTAATGAAAATGGAAATATCAACAATGGCCATTCAGTCGGAAAGCTTAACATATCAGATGAGTTTGAAGAAGATTTTGAGGGAACACCTAGGAAGACCGTAGCATCCCCAGAGGTTGCGGATCAAGTTGAGTTTGAAGATGAGGAAACGTGGGGAGACTTCACGGCACAGCTTAGTGATAGCAGTGATGAGGACAGCATTGTTGCTATGGCACCCAATCTCAAATCAACTCCAGCAAAAGGTATGTTCAATTTGAAATGGTCTGTTTATGAAATTTATGAAATTCTATAGAAATTGTGCTTAAAAGTTGTACTACAGCCTCGGATTACCTAAGCCCCGACATTACTATTACCTTCATACAAAGCAAAGGCATTTTTACCGGGAGCATTAATTACTGTTGGTTATATATTTTCAGATGAGGGGAAAGTGGGGATGAAAAGAAAGAAGAGCGAGAAAACAGCGAGTGAAGAAGTCCTTCTGTCTCCTCCTCCAACCTCAGCTCTTGTTGCCAAACTCTTCCCGAAGCTCAGACAGCCTGATGTCAAACAAAAGCAGCAAATCGTAAGTTGCATGTTCTTTCTCCCCACCCCCACATATTATTCTATCTCTCTGTGTCGTATTTATCCTCATTTCATTCATTTGTTTACAATTTGTACAACCATGTACAATGTTTACAAGTGTTAATTTTATGCATCTGTTATTTAAAGAGTTCAAAGATGTAACTAAGATCAGCATGATTCTATAGATATTGTTGTGGGCTTGACACTCTTTAGGCTCCAGTAGAAAGAGAACCCCTGTGTGTGTAATTGTGTTTTTACAGACATGTATCAATCAGATATGATTATTTACATCTGGGGACCGACCTTTAATGTCACAATCTGAAAGATGTTAAACCCCGCCCCCCTCCCTTCAGTTTTATACCTGACCCTTGGGGGAGGTTAGTGTAGAGCCCTGACTCGTGAAAATGTGTATTGACTTTGTCACTGTAAGTACATGTCAATTTGATGCTGTATGATTTGGCTGTATGTATTACTCTACTCCATTTACCTCATGGGTGGCCAACCTGCGCGGAGCAATGAAAAAACAAATTAAAAATAGCTCATAAATGAAATGTGGCCCGCATAGCAGCGATGAAATAGGGTAAAACATTTACACACAGCTATCTCTATTTCCATAATTTGTTTTCATCATTCACAACATATTGACTCGTTACGTGGTAGGTACAAAACTCCTCAAATTCCCTCTCATTACATTACATCAGTTAACGACTTTAACATCACTCGCCGTGATAATTTCAGTTTGTAATTTCCGCACGCAGTAACGTTTGTAAATATACAAATGTTGTGAATCGAGAAATATGTTTGCAAAATTGTAGGTGTGTACACGTATTGCATGAGTTTTTTTTGGGTATGGGGAGGGGTGGGGGAGAAGCCAAGTTTAATATGCCAATTGTTAGCTGTGGCCCGCGAGCTTTAAAAGGTTGGCCACCCCTGATTTACCTGGTAGCAACAAGGAGTAGATTTTCAATATGTACTTTAATAGTTATTAATTAATTATCATCGTTTTTAATATATAATGACCACTATCACAATTGCATTGTATGCTTTAGGCATCACGCAGTCATGCCACGGTAAACTCTGTGAAAAAACAACTTACCGCTGCAAAATACGATTACATTTATAAGTTTAGTTTGCATATCACATTTGTAAGTTTTGTACAGTGTTATTATTTATAACAGGATATTATCATTATGATAAGTCTTTGGGTTTTAAACCAGTTTCTCCAGGAGCATAATGTCAAGGTTCTCCATGCCAAGGCTGAGAGACCAGCAGGAGCCAGCTACAATTATTACTATAATTTTGTGTGTGTTTGTAGATGCTTCTGTTGCTCTTCTCTTCCTCATTTCCTCCTCCTTCTCTAACCCTACCCTCTCCTTTTTCTTCTTCTTCTTTGCCTTTTCCCTTCTTCTTCATATCATTTCCTTCCCCTTTGTTTTTCTTGTTTGTCTTCTTCTTCTTCTTCTCCTTCTTCTACTTCTTCTCCTTCCTCCTTGTTTTTCTTCTTCACCTCTTCTCTTTCTTCTTGTTCTTGTTCTTGTTCTTGTTCTTACTCTTGTTCTTCTTCTCCTTTTTCATTATTGGTGTTGTTATTATTGTTTTTTGTTATTGTTTTTTTTTTCTTTTCTTCCCAGGAGCATGAGGAGAAGGCCCTCCATGCCAAGGCTGAGAGACCTGCAGGAGAAGGCTCCCAGGCAAGGCTCCTCAGGGATCGACTCACCCAGCTGGAGAATGAGATTGAGAGATTCAGGAAGGAGAACCTCCTCCTTGCCAAACTCAGGGAAGAAAGAGAGAAGGTGGGTTATTATTTGGTATAACCTCTGCCTGGGAGGGGAAAAGCAAACTGAAACAATGTGACCCTCGGGTCTCTCCTTCCGGTCCAACTGGTTGGGGATGTGCAGGTGGGCCACTACACAAGGGGTTCCCCCTACTCCTATTTGAAAAGTGCAGTGGGTTCAAAGGTGGCGACTCTCCTCTACACAGGGTCTCCATTTAACGTTCTAATTGAGGGACAGTGCTTTCTTCTATTTCTTAACCCTCGTCTATGAAACGGGGGAGGTGATATTAACAGACAACGCAGGTTTCAGTTATCCACCTGGGTTGGATTCAAACCCACGACCTTTGGTTCCACAGGCAGACACTTAACTGACTGAACCAACTTGCCCTTTCATCTCACCTTGTATTAAAACTTCCTTTACACTAATGGTGATTAACATTAATGTCACTCACTGGGCTTACTATTCTTGTACCTTATACTACATTTAAATACATTTTTTTTTTACAGAGAAATGGATTTGTGTTATATTTATTCTTCAATGTTGGATTGTCCTTTCATCTGATGTTGTAAGGCTCATTTTGGTGAAATTACCACAATATGAAATTATTCATCCTTGACCTTAAACAGTTACTTCTCACATGTGATTCTTGAATTCTAAGTTTTCCAGTAAATTTATCCATTTAATATCCTGTGACTCTTATCTGTCACCATCATTATAATCTTTATCATTATCACCACCATCATCTTTATCATCATAATCATCACAATCACCATTGTCATCACCATCTTTATCATCATCTTTATCATCATCTCATCATCTTCATCACCATCATCATCATCATCATCATCATCACCATCATCATTATCATCATTATCATCATCGTCATCTTTATCATCATTGTCATTACCATCAACTTTATCATCATTACCATCATTATCATCATCATCATCATCTTTATCATCATCACCATTACCATCACCATCATTTTTTATCCCCACCATCATCATTACCATCATTACCATCACCATCATTATCATCACCATGATGCAGGGATTAGAGTCCATGAAGAAAGAGATGGAAGAGTTTCAGAAGCAGAAAGCAGAGGAGTTGCAGAGAATTCAAGAATACAAAGATGAGGAGACAAAGAAACTCAAGTAAGTTCAGCAAGTTATGATAAGAATGGCCCTTTTTTAAAGGTATGTGTGAATATCTTCAAACTCTGCTCAGACATGATGCAGTGAACTGCCTTGAAAACAGTTGTAGAAAAACTTTGTATTTCACGCCTGATAATTACCCGATTTAAATCGGTTTCCCGATTTTTAAAAATATTTTTCCCGATTTTTTTTTCCTGATTTTTTTTTTTTCCGATTTTTTTTTCTTCTGATTTTTCCAGATTTTTCCAGATTTTCCCCCAATTTTCTAACTAAAAAAGGGGGGAATATTAGATGCCATTTTTTCCCCCCGAATGCTTTTTTTTTTTTTTTAGTCAAGAGGGGGGTGGTTGGAAAAATAATATAAAAAAAGGGTTTTTCGGTGCTCGCTATCACCCCTGGTATTTAAATGAATGGCAATAGACATGGAAAGACTGAAAATATTTCATTTGTATAGATCATAATTTTTTAAAATATAATTAAAATTGGAAATACAGTGTAATGTAAAAAGAAATCAACCTTTCTAGGAGAGCTCATCTTAAAGGAAAGTGTTTATTGAAGTTCATTATCCCCACAAAGTTGTGCTTAACAAATCTCTCTATTTGTGGCTTTTTGAAGATGTAATTGATATTCACTTCTGAGTTTTTGGACTCAAACAATGTATCGAGATGCACCTTTCATCCAGAAAGTACCTTTACTGTTAAAGGGACTTGGTATCATTGTTCAGATGAGAGAAAATGGTGCTAAGGTAGTGACTTCAATGCTAGATTTACAATTAAAGATAATCTGAAAGTTTGAGTGAAAACAGACCATTATTAATGATAGAAATTGAAAAAACATGATCTGATCGATTTCTAAATTCTCCCAACTATATTATTATAATTTAATTAAATTTTAGGTGAATGAAAATCATCACAAAGCAATGAATTGGCTCTATATACCATATCAGACATTTAAGTGTTGAAATATTTTTAAAAGCCTGTTTTATGTCTTATTCAAAAATGCTTAGGAGAATTTACTGTAAAAGGGTGTCGCACAGTGATGCCTTCAAAGAAAACCATAAATATCTTTGTGGTTTGAGAATTTGTTCAGGATTTTTTGCATGTTAGAGGGTTAGTACAGTAGAAGGAATATAATAAGTAACATTTCGTACTAAAATTATGCATTTTTTCATCAATCTTTAACAATGTTACCGAGTCACTTTATTGGGGAAATCGACCCTGATTTGTAGTTGGTTTTAATAGAAGCAGAGAATTGGAGAAACAGATCAGTGAAAGTTTGAGCAAAATCTAGTAAAAAATTGAAAATTGTGAAGTTTAATTGATCAAACACAAATTGGCAACTCTGTGTCTTTGTCTGTGATGTATCATGCCAGGTCATTTCCCACTGAAAACTCATCAATTTCAATTTTCTCTTAAGAATTAAAAAAAATCATACATGCCCTCTAGATAAAAGTATTGCAATCGTGTTCTACACAAACCATGAATTGAAAAACAAATATATTCTTTCATTATCAACTAAGAGAATGAAAACTTATAAAGTCTTCTGGATGAAAACTTATAAAGTCTTTTGTACAGAGTGAAAGGGAGAGGACCTCATAAGATACGTTACAGCTTTTGCTGAATTTGTGTTTGATTGATTACAACCATGGAGATTCATAAATTTCTTCTTTTCTTCTTTTATAGCATTTTGCTCAAACATTCTTTGATCTGTTTCTTTTATTATTCTGCTTAAAAACGTACTAAGGGTAGACTTTCCCTTTAAATGTATGTATTTTAGATGTTTAACCATTTAACTTAAAAGAAAACACAGAAAGGAAATACACAATTTATTCTACCTTCACTTCCTGTGTGGGAGATTATCTCACTGTCACAAATGATTTAAAGAAGGACAAAAAAGATTTAAACATTTATTCAAGAAGGTCTTCATATGCCTGAGTTGTGACTTTAATACAAGTGACCTTATGAAGCTGTAATGCAAAAGCAAGATCACAAAGGAAATAACAAGCAATCCCTCTTATGAAAAAAGGAAAAAAACACATAAAGATATTAGCAATACAAAACATGTACTGTAGGGTATGGGATATGTATGTTTTCTGCAACTACAGTAATTATACATGTAGGTCTATCACCTGTACCTTTTTTTAAATATATAAAACTACTATTTCTTTATTTTTTAAATTTCTTTTGAAGCTTTCACCTGATGCACTCCAAACTTTACAAAAAAGGAGACACACAAAATACGATCATAGCATGATACAAGAAAATCAGTGACCCTGTTTAACCTATCCAATAATAATTCTAATCCTAGTTTATGCAAGAATGAAAACAATTCCATTAAAACAATGACTCATAGATTTCCCCTGAAATGCACACCTATCCCGCCCAAGTGCAAGGTTATCCACTTCAGGATATTTTGAATTATTAAAACGACGACCTACGAGGAGACGTTAACGAGTTGTTGTTCCTGGTAAAGCCCTAAGCCTAATATGTTTCCTTAATTAACCCTTTCCCCCTTCCTCTGCGATGTATTCCATGCAGTTGAGCTGCTAGAGCACAGTCTGCAGCAGTCAATGAGTTGATGCATTGACGTTATGTGATAGACATGGGGTACTTATATGCTATTACATGATTTGGAGGATACACATGTTGACATGGTGTTGCAGGGAAGGAATTGATTTTGGATATTTTGAGGTTGGGAACAGTACTTAGCATTTCTTAGTAAGGAATATTAGGGATTACTACATGTAGCTGAAGCACCTGTGTTTTGATATCAGTAATGCTGGTAAGTTGAATTGTTTCATTATGTCTATATTTGTTTGACTGTTTGTATGTTTGTAAAACTTTGTATATTTGTACATGTAGTACATCTTATGTCCTCATAAAGAAATGCCTGCATTGTATTGTTTGAACTTATGTGAGTTTTTTAATATTTTAAATAATTAATTGAGTGCTATTCTGTACTATTGATGTGTCACGCACTCACCTACATGTAGACATCCAGACAATATTTCTGAATAACAATTAGCCAATTAGGACAACATATACATGTATGTATCGTTGCTTAATGCAAAGGACATTGAAGGGATATAGTTCTGTGTCGTTGTTCCTTGAATGGATGAGAACATAGGGCTTTTTTAAACACCCTTCTAAAGATTGATTGATACAAATTGAATGCATATATGTAATGACCAGAGTAAGTAACATTGTAAATGATAGATGGGTGATTTTAAAGTTGATATTCATAGAAGAGCCCTAAATATGAAGATACTCATATCTACAGAAAGCTTATAAGCCATACAATGAGCTTGGATGACATTCAAACAATATAACACTTCCGAAAAGCGAAATTAGGGTGAAAACAATCACCCTATTCTCTGGGACAAATTTGCCCTATTGTCATCCGAAACGGCCTTTAGCTGTGATGTAGGAAAAGGGAGGCGTGGCTAGTATGCCACTTCCGGGTATCTAGTAGAATGCATGTATAACATTATAAGGCTGAAAACACAGCTTCAACTTATGTGTTATTTTACCCTTACTATAGAATAAATTATAATACAACATCGTTTGTAAGTTACTTCTCATTAATATTTCCATCTTGATATTCTAAGAAATGTATTATTTGTGAAATAAAAACGTTGAAAAATGGGGAAAAAGAAGGTGAAACTATGGCTGTGTCCCCGGCTTTGTTGTACAGCAAGCCTGTATATATTGGGATTTGGGTGGGCGATTTTTACCACCATGTAGTTTCACTTTGACATATAAGTCGGAGACTTCACCTCTTCCACTATGGAAAAAACAGTTAGTATTGATTTAATCATTATTATGAATAAAATAAAATTCAAACAAATCGAAGAATATTTCATTTAGTCGATCGTATCATGGCTAGATTAGCTGGAAAAATCGGGGCGATTCTGCTGTTGTTACGATTCATCTGCGAGTAGTGCGGCTCTTGGCAGCCGCATTACCTACACGGCTGATCGCTGATTGAATTTAGTATCGCTGGCGGATTTACATTACCTGCGCGCACATCAAAACACACGTAAACGTGACTGCACTGCACACCGCACACACACAGTACTATACGCTTGCATTTCAGTGGCGAAAGACGAAACCCTTACGAAACCAAAACAAAACAAAACGGCGAGAAATACACTATTCTATGTAATTATAGTTATCAACAAATGAAAATGGAGAAGAAACATTATTCATTGTTATGTCAAAGGAAATTCCACCTCGGAACAGGATTCTACTATAGGTAATTTTGTTTTGAAACACAGCTAGGTTGATTTTTATACTATCTCCGTGTACATACAGCTCAGCTGGCAAGCTAAAGCCGGTGAAAAAGTTGAGTTGTAAACAGTTATTTTACGGATATTGTCACTTTTTCCATGCCAATAATGACATGAATATTGACATTAGGATATGTTTCAGGACGGGGAGGACAACTGTATGTCAGATATTGACCATTCAGGCAATATTTCAATCGTTTTGAGAGAGTGGAACTGACATCCACTCTATGAACATTTGTGTGTAGATCGCAGTTAGTCTCTATAGCTGCGTGAAGCATATCCCGGCTCTGACGTCACTCACAAAGCCACTTTCCCTCAGGCGATTTTGTAGGTCAGGATAGAGTCAATTTAGTGGAATTTGATTTTCATAAAACACAAAACTGCACACTTTCATGGCATGTTAGCTGCATAAATTGCTTTAATAACTCATTCAATTATAAAATAAACTATATTTACTTGATTTTATTTCCTATAAGTATCAACTTTAAGGGTTTTCAGTTGTCAGACTGGAGAACTTTCAATCAATTCAGGTTTTGAATCAATTACAACCTTTATCAGACAAAAGCATTTAATAGTATTTCTTTGTTCTTTGACTAGACGAGAGAGGAAGATGTTTGAGAAACACCAGAAGACATTGAGAACCATGCCTGATAAACGAGACAGAGAAGAGATTGAGATGCTCAAAGACCAGGTAAAGATCAAAGCATGTTCCCTTTGTGGAAGAGATTGAGATGCTCAAAGACCAGGTAAAGATCAAAGCATGTTCCCTTTGTAGAAGAGATTGAGATGCTCAAAGACCAGGTAAAAATCAAAGCATGTTCCCTTTGTGGAAATTTAAAAGATCACTGAGGGTACCACTGAATATTAGGTTGTACTTTTTTATATCCCTTTATATGTAAACAAACAAAAAATTGTAATCACTGTCATGAATAATTTACTTTTTAAATTGTCAATATTACACAACCAAACCAATTACCCTTGTGAATACCTGCAAGAATCGTCATAGTAATTCTTTTTAATGTTTCTATAGATAGGGGGTCTACAACACGGTATTTCACCAGCATATTAAAATGTAGATGATTTTAAACAATGCATTAGACCTCCTCTCCCCCTCTTTTTCTTTTTCTTTCTCTTTCTACATGATTTAATATTTTTACACACTCTGTCTCTGTGTATATGTTTCTATCCACTTATTCCTTCCCTCATTTACCATCCGCTCTCTCTATCTTGCCCCCTCTCCCCTCCCCTCTCCTTCTCTCTCTCTCTCCCCCCCCCTTCTCTCTCCCCCTCTCCCTCTCTGTCTCTTTCATTTACCTTCCCTTACATTGACTGTCTTTATATCACTCTCTCCTGCATACATGTATTTGTCTGTGTCTGACTCTCTGTCTTAAACTCTGTGACTCCATCCCCATGTTTATTTTCAACCACCCTTGCTATGTGACTCTTATCATCTTTTTTTCTTATCCTTTAGCTGGGTGAGCTTCAAACAGAGCTCAAGCAACGTGAGTCAAGATGGAATGCATCAACCAGGAGGCTCAAAGATCGGACTGTTGCCTTGGAAACGGAGAATACTGAACTCCGGGAGGAGGTCAGACTCATGGAGCAGAGAAGGCTAGCTGCCTGGAAGAAGGAGGAGAATAACAAGGTAAAGTTCTAACAGTTGGAGAATCATTTTCATTCAATCTCTGATTTTTTGTTTTCCTCCTGAGTGATGACCTTACTCACCTGTACAGCATGTTGTTCTAAAAATACATGGGTAACTAACCACTTCCTTTAACAAGTATGAAAGCTGGAGGTCAGAATGGAAAACAAAAAGTAAATTAATCTCCTTTGTTATCAGTGGCAAATAAATCTGGAATTCACTATTTTATGTAAGATAACAAGGAAAGAAGTAACAAGGCAGCCTTGAATTACTCCTCCATGGCAATGTGTCAGAAGTTTTAATTGGTAGCAGAGATGAAATCTTTAAGTTCATTGATTTTGATATTTTATCAAGGATATCTTTGAATCACAAGAGTGCTTCAATACAAAATACTAAGCTTGGATCAGTTTTCATCGAACAATCAAAAGTTTGGAGGAACATTGAATTATTGTGTACTCTATACAATCAGTTCATGTGTTTGGTGAGAAGAGGGTTTTCTTTCCGTTAAAAACAAAACATTATTATTGTTGTTTTGATTTCTTGTAGGCAAAGCCTATCTATGCACAGCCCTCCTCAATACCAAAACCCACTCCCCCAGCAAGACATGAAAATCAAATGATGGAACAGTCCAACAACAATAACATCAACAAGAAGAGGCCAGGAAGTGAGGACCGCCCCATTATTAGAAATGGGGATAGTCAGCATCACAGAGGAGTGGGAAGTCCAGGACCATGTCAGAGAGCTCAGATGATGATGATAGTGATAATGAATACCTGCAAGCATACCCCGCACCTAGAATGGAACCTTCCAAGCAGGATGATGATATGTAAGTCTTCATTTGCTGTTATATCGGTTGCACTAGCCCACCTCATGAATATTCATTTTAACTCATCAAGTTTAGAATTGATCTTTTTTAAATTTTATTTTTATTATTTTATTTTTTACATTTACCCTATCTTACTTGCTACTGCAAGCCCTCAAAAGTACTGTGTACAATGTAGATGGTACATGTATACAAATATCAGGGTTTTTTTGTATAAGGATGTTTTTATGGCCAATCTTACATGTTTATTTTATTTAGATCCGATGTATATTTAAAAAACACAATCTTGTGATGATTAATACAGGTATTGACAGCAGAATACATTATATATCTGTTGTTGTCATAATGGTTGTTTAATTATATTGTCCATCTGTCACCCTTATATATTTGATCTTTGAAAGAGTTTTTCAACTAGTGATAATCTTTCTTTTTCTCGTTTGTATCTAAACCTCCATTCAATTTGAAATAATTTATGAATGAAGGAATGATTTTATTTTTTGTATTAATATTTCTGAAACAACATATAAAACATATTTACAGGGTATAACAAAAGTATGTATGGTAATGGGAGACCACGAAATAGCTGAAATGGCTAAGGAAAATGTGGTTCCTTGATACGGCATAATACATGCATTGTATCTAATCTTAACACTACTTAGAATGCATATGAAATATGGGGAGTGTTTCACAAAGACTAAGATCGACTTTAAGTTGGACTTAAGTATAACAGGCTGTTCGTGCCATTGTTTGCTCTCACCATTATGATCTTTAGATAATATTTTTTCCTTCAATAATGAATTATCAAAAAAATGTAAGTTTTGTAGATTTTTTACCATGATTAGTACGTCCCTTGAGAGACCAATGCCAGTAAATGATGAGAGCAAACAATGTCATGAACGGCCGTCTATACTTAAGTCCAACTTAAAGTCGATCTTAGTCTTTGTGAAACACCCCCATGATCTTATATTCCATAACAAATGGAATGAGCGAACTAATATAATATGCCTTGCAAATGTAAATACTGGCAAGAAGTGCATTTGTACACACACACAAAGAAAGAAAGAAAGAAAAGAAATGTTTAAATACTTTGGACAATATACACCTATTATATAAAACTTCAATATGGCACTGTATTCGTAATAAGTCTATGAATTTAAATTAAAATACGTACATTGAGATACATTACTGTGCATATTCCATCAGCATCCTTTCTCTTAGCTCCTTATAAAATGAATTTAAAGAGGGTTTCTCTCTAACATCTAATAGCAATGAGTTCCATATCCATGATTATTCAAATTATGACATCTACTGCTTGATACATGCACGTGAATCAGAAGTAATTCTTGGAGTAAGTATGAAGTGAACCTGTATCTACATGTAAGAACCTCCCCCATGTTGCTGTAGGTTGTTCTATGTGATGATTTAGTTTTCACAGTTTTCACAGTTCTATATCTGTTGTTCCCTTGTGCAGTAAACTTGATACCTTTTCAAGAGTAGATTTATAGCTTTGTTTCATTGCTGTATGGGCAATCTTGCATGGAAGGTTATTTTACAACTCACTCCTAGATCATAATCAAATGATTGGTTTACTGAGACTATCACACGTTTTTTCTATCCAATGATTTTTAAGTATGCGATGCGTAGCAGTGAAGTTAGTGCTCTTATATTGTGTGTGTGCCTATACTTGCGTAGCCCGCCCGAAATGCGTATAGATGTAAGTGCACTTATCGCTAAAGTAAGCCTATTAAACTTAGGATTTATCTATTCTTTTTTACATCAAATAACAAGAATCTAAGAGTTTTGTTGTATAAAAACAAATGATGCATGTTTTCCTTCGTTCATTACAGGATCTATCTGCTCTCGTTGAGGCTATTTTTGCACTTATCGTACTACAGCCTCAACTAGAGTGCAGATAGATGGTATAATGAACTCATTTGCACGCATCATTTGTATACTCTTAGACTATGGATTTGAATCTGCCTTTAGAACATAGACTGCATGATAATCTCAATATTTGTTGTCTGTTTTTTCATGTCTCTCTTTCCTATGACATGATCCATCTTGCAATGTAAATGGTGTGAGGTATTTGCAGTTTTTCTATTGCCATCTCCACACCATACATAAACCTGGTGGTTTGACATGCCTTTTTAAATATTTTGTTGTTTATACTGCATTTGCTTCCAAAAATGTAGTGGAGTTATTATCACTTTCTTGTTCTGTGAAGTATTTGTGTTGGAAATGGATTTGGAGGAGCTACTCCATTGAAGAAGATTGCATGTGGTTGATTTGTGTGAAGTCGTCTTTTCTTGTTTTCGCATGCTCAGATATGGAGAAGTGGTAATATGATGACCGTCTCCACAAGTCTTTGTTCATGGTTCAAAGGTGGATTTTATAAGTAATTAGAATAACTTGTGGCTCCTCCTTTGTCTTATTAGGACACGTCTCCTGCAATGAACTCTGTTAGCAACCAACCGTGATCTCGTCATACCCAAGAGGGAAAGAATTTTGATTTCCACTTAATATAGTTCATTTGACAATGAACACTGCCTTGTGTTGTTGTTGTTGTTCAGAAACAAAGAATTGGATTGGATTTAGCTATGTACTAGGCAGGCATGAATAAATAAATAAAACAATAATTAAAATCCACCTGCGGCAGTAATCATCAAATTGAGCTAAAGATATTTATTTCTTTCAAAAAAAACTATGATTATATCTGGTGATTGACTTCCCATGATAAATTAATTTTTCTAAAGGAACCACTATATATGCTTCTTTTATTTATAGAATTTATGAGAGCCAAATAGCTCTCAGACGGAGTCGATCGCCATCAGACCGTGAGCGACTTCCCATCCCGGTACCCAGTGAGAGGACCCCACCCCCTGCCCGAACGAAACCCTCGTCCCTCTCCCCCTCTTCATCATCTTCCACCCAGCCCACCCCTCTAAACAGAAGTCCACAGCACCTACCGGTACCTCATCCCAGACCAAGAGGCTCACCACGTAGAGACATACAGAATGGGCAGGGGTTCAACCATGGAGTTGCAGGTAAAGGGGTGGTCAGCATACACCAAAATGGAGGAGATGAGGATAAGGATTATGAGGATGTTATACATGGAGATGGAAAGGTAAGTTATGATCTCTTTTGTCCTCTGCATTCCGTTATAGAGATTAAAAAAAAAAAAAAAATACATAAATCCTATATTACTACTCTCTGCATTAATTGAATATTTCTGACTGAGTGCAAGGTTTTCAAATACACAAGAAATATGCTTGGGATGAGAAATGATAAAAAAAAATGTATCTCTATATGCAAGAAAACTGCACTATAATTTTTTTTTCAGTAATCATGTGTTTCCAATGTGAGTACCCTTCTCTAATTGCAATTAGATTAGTCTCCCTATACTCTATTTTTAATTGTAGTTCAAACTTTATATTTGCTATGAATTTAAAGGGGAAACAAAAGATGACTGTTATAAACGATTGTTGCTCATGAGAGCTCATGTCTTTCGAATCCTAGCTGCTAATCTTAGCTACTAATCCTACATGGATATACCATTTCCTTTGATTGTCACAGGTTGAGCAGATCAATCCAGACGGGTCAAGAGTACTGACCTTCTCTAATGGAACGAGGAAAGAGATCAGTGCTGACGGTCAGACCATCATCATCTCTTTCTTCAACGGGGATGTCAAACAGATCCTACCAGATCAACGCGTAGTGAGTCCTTTTACATCGTTACATTTTTCCATCCAGACTTTTATTCTCATACAAGTCATCTAGTAGAGCTATGTCATGGTCTAGTGGATACGTCTAATAATATTTACAATGTAGAGCACTTAGAAACATAGTATTAAGTGCCGTACAAATGTGTGACTATTATCATTTCTTATTATTTTACAAATGGTACATTTGTCTGGTATTGTAAACAGAGAAATTTCAGTCCGGAATGGCTGAAGTAGGAAGGAACCCCAATTTGAAGGTAGTTCACACTGTTGTTGGTTGATAAAGGGTACGAAAGACTCCTTTTTATACAGTATAATAATACAGTGGAACCTCTAATTCTGAAATAATACTGTAATAGCTATGGTCATTTATGTGGAACTGGTAAAGCACTATATAAAAAACAGCTATTATAATCATTAGACACAAAACATGCAAACATGTGATCACTGTTTTCTCCTTCTTTTTTTTCCATCAGGTTTACTACTATTCTGAGACAAAGACGACTCACACTACATACCAAGATGGCTTGGAAATCCTTCAGTTCTCAAAGTAAGTAGATATCATTACTTTACTCTTTTTTTTGGGGGAGGGGGTTCTCTAAATACTTTTTGTTGTTGTTGTTGTCACCAGAGTTGGTGCTGGAAATTTAGTACTTTCTTGTATTAAACAAGAATTAATAATCTGTTTAAATACTATATTCTACAAGCAATTTCATCATGTGAAAAATAAATGGTGATGGATTATGATGGTGTATTTATAGTATTGTTAAGAGGATGAAGGTGAGATGGTGTCTTTGTTTACTTTCATTTGTTTCTATGAGACTCACTGTTTTCTTAAGATGATTATGTTAGATCAGCTTGTAAAACCCGTCTTGGAATTGAAACTTAATGCGCATTCATGATTCATTTCCTTCTGGATGCATTCATGAGCAAGAATAGTGAACACCTCCTCAATATGTTCATTCCTTATCCCACCTGTGTCGCACAGCAATCAGACTGAGAAGCATTATCCAGACGGTACAAAAGAGATCACCTTCCCCGATCAGACCATCAAGTACCTCTTCCCTAACGGTGGAGAGGAGAGCGTGTTTGCGGACGGCACCGTCCTGAGAGTTGACCCCAACGGTCATAGGGTCATGGAGTTCCCCAACGGTCAACGGGAGATCCACACTGACCAGTACAAGGTAGGGATTGTAAGGGATTATTTGCACTGTAGGTAATTGCTAAATGAAAGAAACAACAAATTTCAATCTCTTTTGCATAGTGTTTGACTGCAAGGTACAGACTTGATACTGCTTTCAACCATTAGTTCTTACAGCTCATTCGCTCTGAAGCTCACTTGAAGAAAAAAATGTGTTGGAAATTATTTTTCATTGTTTTCCATGTGACTGTTTTTTAGATGATCATGAATCAGACTTAGGATGATGATGAGGATTTGTACAAACTAGAGTGGTATTACATCGTAATCATTTCTTTACATTGCAAGGGTTCTCATTAAAACTTTGTGGTAATTACCTTCTACCCTCCCAGGTGTATCAGTAAATTGCAAATTAAAAGAGTAAAGCAATGATGTTTCCTGACTTCTCTTTACCTTCAAGTTTGACCAATATTATTCAAGACAATGCTTTGTTTTGTCTCTACTTCTCAACAGAGGAGGGAATACCCTGATGGCACAGTGAAGACCGTCTACCCTGATGGCCGCCAGGAGACCAGGTACTCTAGCGGTAGAATCAGGATAAAAGACAAGACTGGCAACATCGTAGTGGATAGGAAGGGCTGAAGTATCATGGTGAACAGTCCCGGATGTAATATCCCATGGACCCAGATGGCTCCTGTATTTAGCAGCCATCACTCATTGGCCAATGACAGAATCCCATAGTCAAGATGTTCAAAGTGAAACGCCAAGGAAGCATATTCCCCATGTTCTTTAGATGGATAGTTTTTTTAAACTCATCTCTCCATCAAAAAACAAACCCACAAACACAGGAACAGTGAGCTATTAAGCTTTGGAAAGCTTCCAAAGAGCTATGGAGAACCCCCCAAAACTCTGGTAGAAGATGTATAGATGGGCACTGAAAATTCTCACCCCTTCAAGAAAAGATTTTTATTTATTTTTCACAACAAATCATCATTATTACTTAAGATTACCCTGTAGAGAAAGACCACCTGCCAGTAAAGACTGCTTTTCTTGTCTTTGTGGAGTGGTTTTTATGTATGGGTTTTTCATTATCACCCTACTGGAGAAGGAAATGAAAACTTTTGACTGAAGAACAATGGACATCTTGCTTAGTATGTTTTCCTCTATACCTCTATAGCCAGCTTCTTTAAATATAATTGTTGCTTATATTTTGCTATGTAACCTTCTTTTTCATTTTCTTGCCATTATTGCACCTATGTGTATAAATGTTATAACTTTGTGCTTCTTTGATTTTTTTTTCCCAGTATTTTCTGAAATTGATTTTGTTTTCTTGACTGATTTCATGGTTTTTGCTTATACGTTGCATGATGTTTGGCCAGTTTTGTATTTAAATATTCACTTGTCCAACCAGATTTACATGCATTATATTTATTACGATTGTGCTCTATTTCTGGTAGGTGCTGAGACTGGCATTCATAGTAAAAATGATGTGAAGAACTTAAATTGCACCATTTATAAATCACATATAATTGTTTTGATTGGTGTAAGTCAGTGACGCTTACACTGTCCACTGGTAATGCACCTTTTCAAAGACAAACTCAACTTGGCAAAATCTCTGAATACAGTACCTGCTAGAAGGAGCAAGATAATTTTCTATAGCTACTGTAGCCTGTAAATATATATTGCTGGTTTTGTGCTGTCCAGAGAATTAAATGACCTGCTATTTGGAGCAGTCAAGGTGCTAAATGATTAAAGGTAATCTTTACAGTGTAGTTAAAGTAACAACAGAAAATGAAAAGTTGTGAAATCGAACCAAACTTACACGTATTAGGCTAGTAATGGGCATAGAAAGATCAGGAATCAAGCTACTAGTCCTTATCCCAATGCATGATGTGCAGTCTCATGAATTGTGCTTCTCAGTAAATGCGATCTCCTGTAATTTTTTAGTGTGTGTATATCTCGCTGCTAAGTAACTCTTTAAAAAAAAAATAGTTTGTGTATATGTTGCTGGTCTGCACAACCCATCTCCTGCATTCAGCCAGTTACTCTTAAGATTCAATAGACCGGTTTACTACTAGTAACATATTCAAATTTATGGATGTTTCTTTCTTGGGGACCTAGTGACGAGTTATTCCATAAACCTGTTATTAATGAATGAACTACGATACTCGGAATCCAGTCTGCATGTATCACTTGTTGCTATGTCGGGCAACCCTTGACAAGCTGTCATGTTGTCAAGAACAACCATTGTTTAAAAAGTATTCATGAAATTTGAATATGTTAGTAAACTGGTCTATTCCATAATCAGAACCCAATGTTGTGGTGCAGAAGAATTGTTAGATTTCAAACCACCTCGAAAGGAAATGTTAGGAAATTGAATTGGTGTCAAATTTGATACTACTTTATCTGAGATTAGACTGAAATGATTAGATTATACCTTTAGAAGACAGTACCGAATCCAGTAGTAAATGTAGTACAATTATAGTCTACCTCTCTTTGTATGTCAATACTACATGTGGCTGAATATGAATGACTTTTTATAGAAATCAGCATTAATTTTGGATTAAAAATGCTTCATCAATATAAAAATGAAGATAATACCAACATACATGTAATTGCGTAGCTTGTAATTATGAATTGGATATTATTTCACTGACCGTGAAACGTATGCGAAGATATGGTGCCTTTGCAAGCTGAATTTGTATTTGTCTTATGAATTAAACAAACACATTAAAATCCCTGTTTGTAAACTTTGTTTGAAAGGGGTGTTGCTCTATTGAAATTAGGTCATGTCTAGGTCCATTAAGACTCATTCATATTATGTAAACTTTTGTGTTTTTTTAAAATAAAGATAACATGAGCATAATATGCTTTCACACATCTGTATCTCATAATGCAACAATGAAGTGTGTACACCTGTTGCTTAGGATCTTTTGCACACAACTTCTTTTGTTCTCCCAATTTACCATTTATGTACATGTTAAAAAAGAAAAACTGCTGTGGTTTTGCGTGCCACGTGTGAGCGGGCCATTAGAGAGTAAATAGATATTTTATGGGGTCCATTTGTAATAGTTATCAAAGTCTATTATAGCCTTATCCATAGATATGTGGTCAAAGTTGTTCCTTATAGTTTAGATAAGCATTACTCGCTGCAGACATGATATTTTCTTTGAGAATCCTTAAGTATTAATGTATCTTAGATGTGTCTTTTCCTCTGTATTCATCACAACTAGGATTAGTAAGAAAATTGTATTAATTGGATGTTGGCATCAGGTCAAACAAGTGACACAGTATGCTGTACATATTATTTTGTGACTGTATTTTTCCCAAAGTCATCAAGTATAAAGGGCTAGTCACATATGATATAATAGACGTGGAAGTAGAATGATTTGTTTTTAAAGCAAACTATGCCAAACCTGTGATATTTACACTACTAGTACCCAAGTCGAATAGTCCAAATCATTTTTCCGGTCCCAGAAGATTCGACTTATGCAGAGTTAACTTTATCTCTGGAAAACTGCTAACCTAGGGGGAGAGTTGGGGTTGATTTGCAAGCATTTTTAAAAACATGTTGTTATACTTTGTTCTATCCCTGCCAAAAGCAATACTAATAATGCAATTAAGAAATAGAATAATGTATAATTCTCAGTCCTATAACCTGTTCCCTTTATGAAAGAGATGCTGTGATATGTCCCTGGTTGGATGAATAGTCCTCTCATTTTCTTTGGTGGAACATCTATATACATCTATTCATATATAATATATAGTTCATGATTTGCTCAAAATATACTGTGATTATGAATCAAGTTTATACTTGCACTGAAATCATTAAACTTTTGGACACCCTTGAGTATTGATTTGATTAAAAGATAATAATATGTTCACTAATGTACATACAACTATATATTTATGTGAATGTGTAAATAGATTAAAGATAGCATTTATCAAACAATGTGCCTTATTTGGACATGCAGCTATTAATAAAATATTTGATAGAAAAATAAAATGTTTTTGTGTGTTCCTATTGTTTTTCCTCCTCTTGTGGACAAGAAAAATATGCTACCCGATCAGCCAAACATTAAACAGTGTTTTAGAAATAAATAGTAGTACATGTATTTATAGATTATGTACATAAAACAAGTGGGACCAGATTACTGCATGCTTTAATAGTAGGCACGGCTGGGAAATATGTAAAGTAACATTTTTCTTCAAAGATTGATCATTCCATCTGCATGAAATGGCAACATTGCATATAAAAAGACGGGCCTTTGTAAGGTTAATAAATGTAAAATGTAAATAACACAATAACATTTTTTCCAATCCATATAAAGCCTTGATTTATTGAGTGTTCATCAAATATGATTAAAAAAATAATAAACTGATATGACTTGTATACCACATACAATATAGGTGCATAACCTACTGAACCTCATGAAGGTCAATTACACTAATCACCTATTAAATAATATTTTTTTTCAAAACCAAATGATATTTAAGTTCTTACAGATGCACTAGTTTGGAAAGCTAATTATGTTCCCATTCTTGTTTATCTTGTAAATATTTGAAACAAGTTGCAAAAAGTGAATTGGAATTATCACGTTCGTTTATAATCACAAATAATTGAAAGGGTAATACCAGTTATATTTATAACATTGAACTTTGAACCTATTAATCATTTTTGTACATTTTAGTTCAATTTTAGGAGGAATCGTTTCTTTGAAATACATTTAATTTCATTTTATATTTTTAACGTCAATCTGTTTTAACATTGGGAATTTACAGTTTTATTTATTTGAGAAGAGTATACCGGTAATGTATATTTCTGACATTTCAAGAAAGTCACTTTGTAGTACATTTCATACAAGTTCAGAGGTTATTCAAATTTCCCCCAAATTCGTGTGCATTATATACAGAAGTATTGCTAGAGTTGCACAGTATAAATGTTTGAATAATTCACAGAGAAAATCTGTCATATATATGAACAATTTATAAAAAGAGGCATTGAAGTAAAAAGTAAGTAGAAAATAAATGGTCTTATGGAACTATTGCACACACGTTGATATATAGAGCCGAGTGTAGAAGCAACTAACAAAATATTTTGTAGGTTTTATATAAGGAATAAAGAAAGAATATGCAAGTCCATCTTGTATATGAATAACACCATTTTAGATACGTTTCCTTTAAAATGGGGGTCTTTATTCACATTATTAATGCTGAACCAAAGATGCAAAAATCCTTTCCCTGTAAAAACATCTGATTAATTTCTCTAAAATGTCAGTTCTGACAAAAAAATCTATTGCTTTTGAAGATGAATACAGAGTCGCAAAACTGCAAATAATTGATTAACATTACAAAATTGATGTATTACGTTACAACTTTGTCATGGCATGAACGTTAAAAGAAATATAAATAATTTTCATAAATGGTGGTTTCCTTCGTCTGTAAGGAATACACAAGAATAAATACAATGGTTTTGTTAAGATACGACAATGTAAGCAATTCCATGTCAATGAATTTAAACAATCTGCAATTACATCTGATTGTTATAATAATTTGTCTGATTCTCAAATAATATTTGGCCTCTCAACCTTTCCTTGGACTTTAAGCCCATAAATTTTATGGACACAAGTAGATGTCCCCATGTACTTTATTTTCGCCCACCTAGAAATAACGAGTATAAAGAAAACGATTGAAGAACATCAGTCTGAAATATGGGAATAAAAACGATAATGATGACTTCTCTATATCTATTTTCTAGTTTGGTAAGTCACATTGAACACAAGTAAATATCTTCCAGAAATCCAGAAGTTCATTAATCAAGGAGGCGCGAGAGCTGAGTAATAGAGCAATGGTCTTGTACACGGGAGGTTCCCGGTTCGAAACCAAGTCGATGCGCTAGTGGCCTTTCGTAAGGCATTAATACTAATCACCAATTCCTTCGAAAAGGACTTAAATCCGTCGGTCCCCTGGTTGCTTACTTACAAGCATACACATGCTTTATCAGCATTCAGTTAAAACAAACAAACAAACAAACAAACATAATAAAATGGCTATTGTAAGTTTGAGTGCAATTGATTTAAGCGTCTGTCAGAAATGACCTATATTCCTATAGAAAATGACAGATTGTTGAAAGAACCATGATTAGGTGTCTAATGTCTATTCGATATGTCACACAAGTCATGACTGAATTGTAGGTAAAGTTATGTTACCAAGGTTTTCAAATTGATAACTCGTCATATTCTATCAATTATATAAATTCAGTCAACCGTTCTGATCTGCATTTTGCAAGCAACAGTGGTAGAGCGTGTTTTTGTCTTCTTCTTCTCCTTCCTTAGATGTTTATATTCCTCGCAATGTAATATGCTTCCGATGAATGATTTTGCATCATTCGCTTTCAACTCAAATCCCAGCAAGAACCACATCTCAAATTTCACACCTCACAGAATTTACTTCTCTGAAACCTGGACATCGAAATTGTTTCGATTTGCCACAATCAAATAAGATCTTCGTCTGAATTTGAACAGCTTATTTTTTCTTCGTTGTCAAACAAACTCATCAGCTAACAATTGCTAATTCCTGAAGCGGGTTTCACGTTCCTAGTCCTACAGTGACATGCAATCTCCCAGCTTTTAAAGCTTCCTCAAGCTTGATATCTCCTGTCCCGCTGGGTCGAAACACCTTCATCTTTAACCGTCCGCTTTTGAGTTGCCCAGCAACCGGTGGAGATGGTTCGCTAACCGTTTCAGTTGATTTGAGTCTCCTCTTCTCACTCTCTCTGCAAAGCATAGCTGTGAATCTTTGCTTATCCGTTGTCGACGTCTCGTCGGCAATGCCTTTTCCGTTCGGCAACGTTCGACGCGTCCGCTTCTCTCGCGATCTGTCTACATCCCCCCTCGCCTTTTGCAAAAAGAGCAACATCGTTCGCGTCGCTTCTCCTTGGTCCACCGACATCGCCATCCAGTCCGCCTTTGACTTCGTCGTTGACGACGTGCTCGTCGATAGCGTGGTCGTTTTGGTTGAAAAATTATCCGGGCTGCGCGTTGACGATGATGATGATTGGCGAGACGGGAAGGATTGCTCTTCGTTGATGCCAAGACGATCACGCATTGCCAGACGACTTTGCGCCAGCGCCATTTCAAGTTTATCACTGGCGGCCGCCTTTTCTTCCGCCTTGTTTTGGCGCGATGCGAGAGATCGTATGCTACTGGATGTCGAGTTATCGGGGCGTCGTTTCTTAGGCAGCGGTGTAGGTTTGAAGACGTCTTGCCCGACATGTCGCATTCCAGCGCACACGGCGTCGACGTTGGTCGCGAAGATAGGCTGCGTGGTCAGACCAGGAAGGTGTTTGACATCAGATGGACGCCATTGGTGACGTTCGTTGTTGGTTGGGCTTAGATTAGGACACACGTTGCTATGCGAGACATAAGAAGAAAAAAAGAAGGTTGTGGTAATAAATTCAGTTACATCTTGCCGATGTTTGTAAGTATCACATTAATTTTACTAGAAAATTATATGATGATAGAAAAATATAAGTTGTAAACCTCCCAAAAATATTCAACATAGACCATCTTTACTCTGTCCCTTATCATTTTTTGTTCAAGTTTTCTCAACGATTAATCTTCCATTTCCCGATCATATACAGAGAGAGAGAGAGAGAGATACTCAGATAGGGAGAAAGAAAGAGAAAGAGAGGGAGAGAGGGAGAGAGAGAGAGAGAGGAGATAGGGAGAGGGAGAATTGAGGGAGAGAGAGAGATAGAGAGAGAGAGGGAGAGAGAGAGAGGGAGAGTGAGAGAAAAAAAGAGTGGAAGGAAAAGAGTGAATGGGGCGGGGAGAGGAAATAAAATGTTGGTCCAATTCATGTCGAGTACACAATGTTACCATGAAGTTCGTGATGATGCCAGTCAATGTTTCTTACCCTTTTTGTCCGTTCGACACCTGTTTTCGTTCAGCCACCATTGCACTCTGAATGACCTCGAAAGCTCGCCTGGTAATTAACCGAAAGATAGTAGGAAAATTAATCATAATTATCAGGGTTATTATGTGAATGCGTTCATACTTGCATATATTTATAATGGAACATGGTAACGAACACGGTGACGAAAACCTGAAAAAATTTCAGGAGAATATTAAGTTTCACGTTCATTTTATTTTGTTTCCCTGTTATCATGATTCTAAATTGAACATGAAATGAATATAGATACAATTACTCGTAATACTAAATACCATTTTTTCTTTCTCTTTCTTTGATTAAGTGACAAAAACTAACAAACATAATACGCATGTTTGACAAGGGTATGAAGTGGGCGAACCTATATTCGGATAGTCACCCTCGTCGCGTGTACATGCAGTAGAGGTTCATGTAAGGTTCAGATTCAGCATAATTATGCGCGCCTATAACATTGATGTTAGAATATACACCTACATCGTACATGGCTGATGAAGGAAATACAGCAAAGAACATTACGACGCGAGTAGTGGAAGGAAGCAGAGGAACATTACAAGAGATATAAGGGAACTAAATCTGACAGCGGCACAGACAGGGAGCAGAGGAGAGTGGAGACGGAGGATCGGGGCAACCAACTCCTGCTAAGGGATAATGGTTCATGGAGTAGAAGGAGAAGTATAAATAGTAGTAGTAGTAGTAGTAGTAGTAGTAGTAGTAGTAGTAGTAGTAGTAGTAGTGGTAGTAGTAGTAGAAGTTTGTAGTAGTAGTAGTAGTAGTAGTACTAATATTATATTTGATGGATGAATACATAGTACACAAATTAATATGAGTTAACACCGACAGTTGCATATTTACGGGTACCAATTCATTAAACGGGGGGTGGGGGAATTAAATACTATTCCTTTGGGGTTTGATATAATTGCATCTCTAAATGTGTTGAAGTTGTATACGCGACAGTCTCATAGCAAAACAAAATCATATCGGAGCAACAGCAATAATACCTTTATTTTTTTTGGTCTGGCTTACATCTTTATTTGTCTTCTATGATAGGCCTATATTAAAATGCCCTTTTCATCTATGAATATGACTGTCTGTTTATAAATAAACATTAGTGCTCCTAAATCAATAAAGGTGTCAATACATCAAGTATGCAGCATGATCGTGACAAATCATATTCATATTGTTTCACACGACGTGCATACCAGCAAGGACCTTGACAGTACAGCTAGCTATTTTCAATGGGGATGACGTTCTAATTATGGATCATACTGTCTATGGATCAATCGATCAAAAGCTAAAGGTGCTATATCGGGCCGAAAAACAAAGGGACAGCCGAGATTGCTGATGTATATTGAAGAAAAAAAAAGAAGTGTCATAATGGATTGTCCCCCTGCAAGTACATGTATATAAATAGTATTCACTAATTTCTACATGCAGGCAGACAATCGTACAGAGATATGATAACGCATAGTCAATGATAAGTGATGTTATCAATCAATATACGCTACTCGTTCAGCCAGGTTTCGGAAATGTTGGCAGGTGATTTCAACCTATTCCTCCGGATACACCGACAACCCAATATTCCCGACAACAGTAATCTTGTATAGTCGTCTGTTTAATACGTGCTTCAAACGGGTGCGATGATGCTAAATATAAATGCTTTGCAAGTCAAGAACAGGGGAACAAATCGAACTGGTAGTTCTGGGCAAAGCCAACATTTAACACGTCGTTATTAAACATCTTGTATAGCGTTGCCATGGTGGCGGTCGTCTGAATGATATTGAAGACCGAGGCCGAAAATTACGGTGTCGTGTTGTTTCATCGAGCGTGCACTAAGTGCCGAATTCAGTATGATACAAAATGTGAAAGCTTGATACGATCTCCGTAGAAAGCTTCGATCTCCGCATTGAATAGAGCAATCGGATGTCATTACAGTTATGCGTAATTATTTATAATGTTTGAATGTATGATAAG
This sequence comes from Mesocentrotus franciscanus, assembly GCA_037976565.1. NCBI lineage: Eukaryota > Metazoa > Echinodermata > Echinoidea > Camarodonta > Strongylocentrotidae > Mesocentrotus > Mesocentrotus franciscanus. The sequence goes on along the minus strand of CP137672.1, from coordinate 35,083,872 downwards.
AGCCCCATAGAATTCTGACTTCCCTAAGAGATAGGAAATACATTTGTTTCCATATATTTTTAAATTCATGAAAGTAATAGCCTTTGTAGACAAGATTCCGTGCAGTATCGATCTTCCATGGTAGGTCCCCCTTCTTCCCCCTCTCTCTCCCTCCGCCCCCTCTATCCCTCCCTCCACCCCTTCTCTCTTTCTTTCTCTCTCTCTCTCTCCCTCCATTCCCTTCCCCACTCTCTTTATCTCACCCCCCTCTCTCTCTCTATAGTGTCGGATTAATGGGCCTAAAGCTTTTTCTGCAATGTATTCATGAGCATCTATCAAAAATATATCTGAAACTCATTATCATTATGAAAAATATACGCGTTCGTTTTGCTCTTTACCCAATGTATACAACGACGAGTAATAATATTAAGACTTCTCTGATAGATACTTTTTGTTAAATGCGTACTTCTCTATCGTATCATTCCGTGTAAGAGCTAGCTGTGGTCCAGTACAGAGAATCGAATCGTAAACTTTCAACCATTCTTTCTCTCACAACCCGGTGTGATATGTACAGACGAAAGTGTGTTGGCAATTAGAAAGGATGCGTCAACCGGTCTGATCAAACAGAAGCCTGACCTTTCGCTTTTCTTATTTCTGATTCTTTATTAATAGTGTCTTGTTCAAACACAATGCAAGCCAATAACAAATCGCGATCGATTTCATTGTTTGTTCTCGTGCAAATAGCTCCCCACTGCCATTATACATGTATGCTAATGTGGTCACTGAATGGGCGCATTTTAAACACTTTACATCTTACATATACGAATAAAACAATTGTTTCTTTGGCGCTTCTTTCCCGGGTGCCTGAGTGATGAAGCGCATAACGATTCTTTGACCAAAATATACACTCGCCTTTCATTTCTTGTGTGTTATAATAATAGTGGTATTTGATAAACGATCAGGTACAAGCTTTACCGAACATTAGATTTCATTATCTAATGACTTTATCAAGCTGATAGATCATAGCCCTACCTGTCAGAGCTTGATGCAGAAAAAAAAATCAAATAAAATTATATTTAAATGTCAATTTTTGTTCTCATTTCCTCAAGAACGTTCAATAATACTTGGTATGGTTCATACGTTGGACTTTACCTTTATGTAGTCATGACATTGTATTTCCAAGGGACTCGATATTCGGTTAGCAGACAGTCACTGTTGCTATGTCGGGTAACACTTTGGTTCATCACTATACTAGACACTCACTTATGTAGTTTGTCTGAGGTTTGCTCCCTACATAGCATCAGTAACCATGTACTATATATGTTATACTAATTCGTGAAGTAGTCTAACGTGGAATTTGTGGCTTTTCATAAATGCCATAAGAGGAACGGAACTAATAATAATACGACATCATAACCTTTTCAAACCTGCTAACATTTACCCCCAAAAAAGAGACCGTTCCAACTTGCATCGTAACAATGCACTTTCACATCAACACATATACACCCTCACGCTCAATTCATATACTATCACTCTACAGAGTAGCTCTCGCGACTGTATACGCAAGTAGAATGGGGGCTAATCTTTCATTTGAAAGAGAGTCTTGGTATATTGAATGGGTGGTACCACTGCTATACAATCTGATGGGACTAGAATCCCAACAAGTGCAGGACACAACTTGGTTTGGCAAGGTAAAAGAGATTATTTCCTTTCAGAACTGTGTTGAATGACGAAAATATAAGTGCATGTTGAGAGAATTACACTTTAAGCTTAAATGTAAATATGGTCAATGGTCATAAATAATGTTCACGCAGAAGACAACCAATTTGGCTTACTTTGCCATTCAATATATAAGAAATTTAACCTATAGCATCCGCGCCTTCCCAAAATTTCAAACACAAGCTATGTCTATGAAACCATGCCCCTTCACATCTCTGGAACAACTCCTGATTAAATTGCATGGAGGTACTCAAAGTGAGTGTTGTACGCATATTAGTGATTAAGCATTAGTAATTACGACACTACTGTCAACGAATATATAATCCAACTGAAAGATGAAAAGGCCAAAAAACATTTGAATAACTTAATGTGGTTATCAGCACCAACTTTACATATAACTGACATCAATAATCTGCATTATTTTATTTTGAGCTCAGACTCGTGTTAAAGCCCCACTGCACTACTTGTAGCTACTTGCTCCCTCTATAGAAAACAATGCCTAAGCGGTGCCCGTTGTTCCCCCATGATCCTCTTTTTCTTATGTTAGTTGAGAGCTGAGTTGATGAGATAACCACCTGTCAGTGACCATGCAGGGAGGTCTAATCCCTCCTGGCCAAACTAGTACAGACCGGCTTTAAGGTCAATTTGGGTAATGCATGATTTTGATGACTATTCAATACGATTCATGATGATATTATAAAAGTGTATTCGTGCTGAAATCTCCAAGTACAAATAGCACAACCCATTTGCCCATACCTGTTTTAAAAGTAAAGTTTGGAGGTTTAAGGTTTCGATACAACCAGTTTGGGAGCCATTAATTATATAGTTTCTTTATATAGTTTCGCTGTCATCTTGACAAACAAGATCTCTTGTCAACCGATTTGCTGTGTAATTGTCACCCTTCCCAAAATAATCCCCGTCCTGGACATGCTGGAAAAGATTCACATGTTTAGAAACCCTTCCCCCGCAATCTCGTCAGTCTCCACAGCTTAAGGTTGACATGCACTTTACCTTATACCTCGATCTGTAACACCAAGGAGTTGGTTACACCACTAAACCGACCCCAAACCGAGCAATTCTTGGCTATTGGCCGTAATGTAAATTCTTGTTCGTTGTGTTGTCGGTCGGGTGTCGGTGTGACTGAGGTATAAGTTTGGGGCTTATTGAGGAGTGTGGTGTTACAACAAAGAAATGGGTGTTCTATCTATGGGTTCGGTTGGCTTCTGAAAGTGCTTCATCGTTTAAAAACACGTTATGGGAGAATTATTGTGATTTGACTGCTAAAGTGTAATATCCAGAAACTAACAAAGCTAGGGGGATCTTCCCCGGAAAGAAGGGGGTTGAAATACTCCATGGTTGCCCGCGTCTTTGCAACTTTGGTTGATTTTATTATTCTGAGCCTTCAAACGGGGGGTAACGTCACTGATGTGTCTCAAAATGCTTACAAGACAGTATTTAAAAAAATATCCAAGCAAGTTTCAATTTGGGAATACAATGCTGTCCCTGTCAATATTTATATATTTATTTTCGCCTTTCAAATTTATATGTCTGATTATGATAATGATTACAAATTATTTAAAAAACAACGCACTCTAACTGCAATTAGGCCTACCTCTCCTTTAGGTTTGCAAGGAGAGGTATTTGAATTATAGGACAAATTTTCAGGGTTACACAACGTACTTCCTTCGTGGTCTAACCCACCCATCTAATTACATGGTGCATTAGACCCTGAAAGCTTTACCTATAATACAGTATCTTTCTCACCATGAACAAATGTCGCTGATACATACTTCACTCATGAAACGTATTTGATTTTACTTACTTAAATGGTGCCGTTTTGAAGATATATGGATCGGGGAGGTTCTCTCCGAACGTAAGATCTTCCAGGTCACTGCTTCCGTCAAACCCAACCAGTCTCTGCACATGCCTTGCCCGATATTCCGCCATGTATTTGCTTGTATCATCATAGAAGCGAAATGGCTGACAGTCCTTCTGAGTCTGCCTGTTACTATGGTAACAATAACAGTGATTATAATGATAATTCATTCATTATTGTAATGATTGTATAACAGCAACAAGTAATGCTGCATTACTAACTTGCATCAGATATCTGTTATATACTCAGAGTACTCTGACCCACATTTTCACATTTCCATAATTGGCAACATTTCACGACTGTGTTAACACTTAAGGTGCTATTGATTTTTAAGTAGAAAATTGATGTTGTTGAAATGTTAATATTAAACTTGAAAAACAAAAATTGATTTTTCAAGCAAAACTATAATGCGTTTAATGAGAAATTCGAGTCTGCTTTCTACATATTTTTAAGTTGTTTATATTACTTAAATATTAATTTCAGAGAGAAATATTCCACTTTTTCGAGGACCAATGTTGTTGATATCACTTTGGGTCGATTTGCTTGATACTACATTGTACATACCCGAACATCGGACTAGGACAATAAAGGACAATATAATAGAAGGCCTATGATGTGATTTCTTGACAGTCTCTACGATCGTGTTGAAACCAAATTACCAGCCATGCACGAGAACAAAATGGCAATCTACCCACCTCTCTGAAATGTATTCTCCTTGAAGATTTGGAGCATTACGATCTGACTTCCTCCTGGTTATTCCTCTGATCGTCGTCCGACCATTCTGCTTCTTCGAGGCTCCGTGGTCATCCTGAGGGGACCATTCGTTGAACCCGTCGTCGAATAGACTAGCGATTGACGGCAACCTGGTTATCATGTAAGGAATCATGAGTACTTTAGAGTGATGTCTCTTAGGATTTATCTCTCAAGGAAGTTGTTGCTGTTGTTCCTTGTTATGTCATATTTCAGCCGTTACCATGAGATAAATTCAAATGTCCATTATAACTTATGTTGAAAAAGTCGAGCTAGAATATCTGGATATATTGTTGAATACAATCATGTATAATGGTAAATGTACAGAGCTTCTTTTGTATCGTTGAACGAAATATGAGAATATTAAAACGGTTTAAACTACGCTAAACTCAGGATCGTTTTTCTCTCAAGTTCTATTCGCGTTTTTAGCATTGCTTTATGATGATATAATTCTACTTGTGGGAACGACTTTTTCCCACAAACTTCACAGTTTTTAAAGCATGTTTATATGTTCATTTTATATGGTTCAGCTCCATGTAAACCCCGATACATAAACCATCACATAGATAAACAAAGAATATATTAATAGACCTTATACACGAGTCGCGTGTACATAATATGCAAATCGATAATAAACTCAATTCAAGTTACGCTCATTAAATATGAAACAAAAGGTGCATGTCACGTGACCTTATTGATCCGACACCTGTATTGGCTGTGTTTTAATTATTGACTGTAGTGTATACCAGTTCTCCTGAAACAAAAGGTGTAGATAAATAACAAGATGTCACTGTGAAAAGGCTGGTTTTCTTATTACACTTGACCTTGTGGACAAGTCCAGGGTATTTTGGTCATTAGATGTCCCATACAGATATCAAAATGTGTTATTCCACTTCATATTTGTTGGTCTTATCTATGCTCTAAAGACGCGCCATTAACAGTTACTCCGTGATAATGTACTAAAATCTAACGCGGTCAGTAACGTACGTATTGGAGCATGGGAGTACTCTCATGAAAATGCTGCAAGTATACATGCATATCTTGAGCTTCAACAGAATCTCCCTAATTTAGATGATTTTTGTTTTAATTGGAACAATATTTTCATATTATCAGTTTAATCTATATGAATATGGGCCTACACAAGATTTCACATTTATGTGCATTTTAACGAATATGCCTATAATAGATTGTACCCTACATAACAAATAATTATGTCGACAATAGAATATTGAGTATAGATGTAATAAACATAGCATGACTTCTGCTTGAATGTACTGCATGCTTAAATTGATATTTCAGTTTATTCGACAGATTTTTATTTGATCATACCATTCTTTTGATAATGTATGACAGTAGATTCCATTAAAGCCCCTCTGCACTAGTTTGGCCAGGAGGGATTAGAGGGATTAGCGTGGTCACTGACAGGTGGTTATCTCATCAACTCAGCTCTCAATTAACATAAGAAAAAGAGGATCATGGGGGGGGGACCAACGGGCACCGCTTAGGCATTGTTTTCTACATAGAGGGAGCAAGTAGCTACAAGTACAGTGGAGCTTTAACGTAAAATGAAGCAAAAGACATAGTTATGTACCTATATAATTATCAGACATTGAACCTTGGCATTCGTTTCCATAGGCTGACATACAGATATAATTCAATGCAGGTTGTTAAATTTAACGACAACTACTAAATTCCAACCTTGATCCTTTGAGTTTGCTACCTCCCGATCTCCCTCTCGGTGGTCTTTTCGTAGAAGAAGATGACGTCGGTGGTCGCTTCGAAGTCGTCGATGTAGGCTGTTGATGAGTTGTTAGATGATGCGGTTCACATATGCAGTGGTCGTTGAGCTGCTCCAGTGGATCGGGGTCGAAGTAGGGAACGAAGGTGCAGTTCTTGAAGCATTGGTAGACGTGCTTCCCGACTAGGGGCATGGTTACGAGCTTGATTAACGTGTCGACATGGACAGCGACGACGACAATGGCACCGGTGATGATGACGATTGTGACATGGATACAACATTTGTGGTTACACCTGCATTCATTGTTGGCTTAGTGTTGAGTCGATGTTCGCTTCATAAAATCTTAGGCCCAAGTTGCGTCTCCCAAGACAACATATCACCAATAATTTCTGCTATTTTTTATTCTTTTGGAGGTCGGCCTTATCTGGTCCCATTGACATATTCCGGGAGCAAGCATATAGAATCAAGTGCAGAATCATGATTTCTAGAGATTAAACACGACATACAGGAGAAAGCTTAATCGGTCGTATTTGCAGATAAAGTTATCCTATACATCACGAAAGGGGGAGCGAAGCCTGTCCTTAATTGTGGTTCAAAATGCTATAGTCGAATGTACTATAATGTTTTATAGCAACGACAAAATTTGTATAGACATGAAATGATTATGCTCCGTGTAGTTAGCCACAGTAGCTAATTACCTGTCCTTGGTCACGTTAACTCGACAAAAAAAAAATCATCTCTGTGAACACCGTTTGCTAATTACTAATCCTTTGCCGTCGATACGGTGAATATGATTTGCATGTACCTGGGTAGCCCTCTAAAAGCGTGAATGTACACAGTTCATATCCTCTAGCATACCACTTAGATAGGCAGTCGCTGTAAACAGAAAGCGACCCGCACGCACGAGTCGCTCCAATACACTGATAAACTGCCTTGAAGATCGGAAGGCAAGCAGACGACCGATTAACATCTGAATTTGTGTAGTTACAAACTGGCGCCACGCAAAGTTTGGCGTGCGCCGCTCAAGGTGTTGTTTGTGCTCCAGCATGTGTTCGAAGAGGAGTTGTTCTAATGATTGATTCTTCCGAATAAGGCTGTGATTTGAAATCAAAAGCTGCATTAATTCCTCTGCTCAGAGTCTCAGACCTGCCCCTGCTCAGTATTTATAATTGAAGTGGAAGCTATAGGCTATTTCTAAATGAGTTGACTTCCGAATTACCTCATTCCCTTTTTCACTTAGTAAAGGAACCACCATGTTTCCGTAGAGAATGGGCAACTTACCGAATAATGGTAAATGCAAGAATAGTAAATTCAGAGGTTAGCTGCAGATAGCATTCATGAGAACATCAGCTCTTCCTTAAGGCCAAGTGGTTAGAGCAGTGGTCTTGGGTAAATGAATCCTGGGTTCGAAACCAAGTGGATGCATGCGCATACGACATAACCCTCATGTACCGAGTCACTTCAAGCCGTAGGTCCCTTGGTTTCTTGCAGATAAAGGTATGGCTTGATTCCCTAGTGGAGTTAAATTTGGTAAAATAAACATTAACAATTAAAAAGATGACATGGAATCAATGGGTGTATCATTGTCGAGCTACTCCAACACATATAGAAACATTCCAACTGTAAGATTAATTCATCGTATCAAGCAAAACAGCACTGATGTCCTTGAGTCTCAAATCAATAACAGTTGAATGCAATAATCAGAGATAATGCACCTGTCAGTCTTCCAAGAGCAATATATCAGTAATTGCCTCGCATTATTTTGATCAATAGCTTTCAGCCACGGGATGAAAGATCAAACGTGCAATCATAAGAAAGTTGTGACTTCCATTTCGGCGGAACAAAATTTCAAATAATAGTGGATAACATGGTGTGAAACTACGTCAGCAACCTCAAGACTCAAATACATCATTCGCTTCGGTGAATTTTCATAAAAGGCAACCTATTCAGGAAAGTGCCAGCTTTTCTTAAGTAGTGGTGATGTCATCATGTTGTTTTCAAAAGAAGCGTCAAGCAATGAAGCTATGTAACGCTTTATTGAGGCTTTATATAATGAATTGTCTTGAAGATTTGCCGATGGGTACTTCAAGGCGTGCACCATGCAGAATGCATCAAACCGGTACATAAAAATCAATACTTAGGACCGGGTGGTGTATCGATTGGCAAACCAATGATCAACCTTGGCCAAACTTGAAAGGCCACAACATGAATAGGAAACAACATGAAAAGCCACGTTCATTGATCGTCTGAGAAGCAGGCGACATTCTGTGAATGGAACTTTTAATCCAAATTATCATTGCAGTTGATCACGTCTTGGATGCAGTATAGGCATATTGTCATAGGAAAACCATCAATCAAACGGGGGGGTGGAGCTACCCTTTTTGTGAAAAATATGAAGTTTTATCAACATACTTTGTTCCAGACGACATCTAAAAAAATAAAGAAATCTGAAAATAATCTTGTTTCACTGCATAAGGAACGGGATAAAAAATATAATACTTTTTACTCATAACATAACTTATCAACGTCATTAAAGAGTCCACCCTGATATTAAGTTGGTTTCAAGAAAAGCAGAAAAACATTAGAGAAACAAATTAGTGAAAGAAACAGATTGGTGAAAGTTTGAGCAATATTCGATTAAAAGTAGGAAATTTATGAATTTTTGAAGTTGTCATCTGTGGAACACAAATTGGCAACATGGTGACGTTATCTTTCTAGTTTTTCTCCAATTCGCTCTGTGCAGAAAATTTCATAAACTTTCATTTTCTAAGTTGATTGAGGTCGCCTCCTAAAAAAACATCAACATTTTATATTTTCCTTTCAGAAAATTTCAATCATACATTAACCCTAAATATAATCATTGCAACTATGTTTTTATACAACCCTTGTATGAAACTAATCTATTCGGTCATCAATAACTAAGAAAATGAAAGTTTCTGATTTTTTTTTGTACTCGCAAAATACGTCATAGTGTTAGTAATTTGTGTTTGTTTGACCGCACCTTCAAAAGTCCACAACTTTCTTATTTTCAGTCGGGTTTCGCTCAAACTTTCACTGACCCGTTTCTCTCATGTTTTATTTGTTCTATTAAAAGCAACTTAATATCAGGGTGGACTTTCTCTTTAAAACCTATATTTTTTATACAATGCGATTCTGTTGGACTGAGCGATACAATATCCTCCGACAAGATATCGGTTGAGATTGAGAAGAAACTTAGGGTCCTTCTCATTCTTCACAACCTAGTTTCTAGGTTAAGTCTTTCTCTCTCCCCATCCCATATCTCTCTCCAGCTCTCTCTCTCTCTCTCTCTCTCTCTCTGTCTGTCTGTCTCTCTCTGTCTGTCTCTCTCTGTCTCTGTCTGTCTCTCTCATCTCTCTTTTTTTGTTTCTCTCTCTCTCTCTCTCTCACTCTCTCACCCATCTTTCATCTCTTTAATCTCTCTCTCTCTCTCTCTCTCCCTCTCTCTCCCCCTCTCTCTCTCTCTCTCCCCCCCTCTCTCTCTCTTTCTCTTTCATCTCTCTCAAGGTTGTTTGTCAGATAGTAATTTTATTTTCCCGATTGAGTCGTTGAATGGACACACTCACTAGACTCGAAAGTAACCCTTTCTGGCTTTCTGGCGTCTCTTCACTCTCGTAATGTCAAAATATTTCCTCCTCTTCTCTCGGTTTAGTCTCTATTCTTATACGTATTTAGATTCCCAAAACCTAGCCCCTCTTTCCCCTCCCCCTCTCCTTCACTTGTTTTCCATCCATCTCCATTAATTCCTTCTATTTCTCTCCCTCTCTCTCCCCTCTATTTCTATCTTTAAATAACTTGTATTTCTATATCTTGCCCCTCGATTGCCCCGTCTCGTTTTACTCCACCAGGACCCTGTTTCATAAAACTTGTTATCAATAACAAGATATGATCATTGTTATGAGCTACTGAAATCCTTACATAATGATTGGGTTTGAGCAGATTAATGTAGATCTGTGACAGTTGTTAATGATAAGAAGTATTATGAAACAGGGCCCAGGAGTGGCGTTGAGCCGTCTTCCCGTTAGATTCAAATTTGTTCTCCCTCTCCAACACCCAGGTGTGACTGTCTCTATTAAACGTCTCCCATGAAGTATTTGTCCAGTCTAATAGATTGTGTAAGCTAGTCAAATCACTTCAAAACTTCGAGTGTTACAGGCGGCTATATGGCTTGGCGTGTAACTACATTATATCGTTGAATGGAAAACCTTATCCTCGATAATATTTCCATACAAACCAATTCAGAGTAAGTCTATCAATATTACAAATATTTGAACATGCGAAAAACAGCATGACCTGGGCCCCGTCAAATAAACAGTTGCAATTAATCGCAACTTATTTGCGATTTATATCTATCGCAGCTATCATGTACAAAAGAGATATAGGAGACTGCAAACCTGCGATTGGTTGGAGGACTTGCGATTGATTCGAATCAATCGCAACTCTTTATTAGACGGGGCCCTGGTATAAGTACACGGAAGGCTACTCTCAAGAGAAAATAACATTGTTTGATATAGCGATACCTCATATATTGTTGTAGTAAAAATGATTAAGTATATAACCTTCTACAGTCACAAAGATCTTACTAAAAAATCAGTACACATTGATTATGCATTGAGATATGATCATGGGCACACCGGGTGCTTAACAATGCAGTTATGCTTTTATTTTCCTTCTCAAATCAATTCGTTTAGTGTAGTCACTAATTAGTCTTCTATATGTGTTCCAACGCTCTCCTCCACCGTTTCCAAGGTCGTTTCTGTTTTAAAGAATTTGATTTTCTAGGTTTAAGCTTGGTTTTTGAGAGAGACAAAGTTGTTGGAATAATTTCTATAATAAAGTAACATTTATTTTCTTCTAGGTTATTTACAAAATACCCGACCTGCGGTTGAAAAATGTCATCACTCATCAGAAGTATTTATTAGAAATTCACAATATTATTGCACTATATTTTGCGACTAAAATTCATTTACTTGCAATGTACGGTCGTGTAAATGAATTTGCTTAATTCATATTTCCATGGTAATTCAGTATCTTTGATTTCTCTTATCTTTGTTTGATAATAAGAATCTCATTTTGCGGAAACTGAAATTTCAGTGAGGGCATTTTATCCAAAGTTTTAGAAAGAAGATGTCATTTATTCCATGACCCGATGGAGAGAGGCTAAAGCAATTCTTCGTTGTGTTTCTTTTGTTGATTTTACTTCTGATTTCCAGAAAGAACTCGATGTAATTTTCTTCTCGAGAGCACTGGAGAAGCAGGAAGGCGACTTATATACACTGTTGCCCTAAACGTTGGAATATTTTTAAAAACCTCTTTTCATGAAATAATTGTGACACTATGATTTCTTATTCTTGATAGATAAAGTTTACATCTTCTCAGAACTTTATTGATCAATCTCTTCCAAACATATAAAAATGAAAATCAAAACAGTTAAGTTTTACAAACTGTATATTCTTGTTTAAACGAAATTGGATTCGGAGGTCTTAAAACAATACTGTCATGTTTCAATTTTCAACCTTGGTTATTTGAACGGAAAACACATATTCGCAGAGATTTCATGCATAAGAATGTCTCACATTGAATTTTCAAGTGTCACTCAGACACTGTGTCTAGTATGGCCTTCCCTGACACGGATCAGTCAGTTCAAACGTCGTGGCATACTGCCCACAAGCTTATTGATGTTATCATCATGCTCAGTGGCGTTTTTTTTTTTTTTTTTGGGGGCTGGCAGACAAAAAAATCCGCATCACCCCACTCTTACATGCAGGCCCCGCTGAACGTTTTTCAAAGTGGGTGGGGAGGCTAAAGTATTTACGATCAGGTCAGTAGAGCGTAGTGTAAATTGGCGTGGGGTCTAGGGGCAAAGCCCCGGCAGTGGTCAAGGGGCAGAGTTCCCGGAAGCTCAGGAGGTATATATGGGCATTTAATTACGGTCAGATGAGCATATTTTTTTGGAGTTTTTTTGAGTTTGAAGTTTATTATCCAAACAAAAAGTACATAAATATTACAATCAAATGTGAATGTTTAACATTGAAAGGATAAATGGGACCAGAAAATAGCATTAAATGCTAATCGTGTCTGGTACCACTAACACACAAAAGTATCACAACAATGAATGAGAATGTAATGAATAAATATGAATAACTATTGAATACACACTTAAGCTACAAACTATTCTACATCTAGGCTAAATATGCTCTGTGATTAGATACAAAGCTTTGGTATTTTACACTAAATAAAAAGATAAAGAATTATATAACATACTATTTACAAATAGGCAAGAAACTTCGGTTCAAAGTTCAAAACAATTATTCTATTAACATTTGTGATATTAGAGTTCTACGAAAGCAAGACACGGATGCTTTCTCCCGTACAGATAGGGGTAGATCATTCCAAAAGCATGTGCCTCTGAATGACATTGAAAATTTACCCTGCGTTGTCCTTACTTTAGGCACACTCAACTTCTTACTTTCTCTTTGTCTAGTCTCATATTTGCGCTCTATGAAACAGCAATACTGAATTAGGGACTGCGGCAATTCATCATTCAATAATTGATACATAAAAACACAAATAGATAGTTTATGGAGTTGATACACATTCAATAATTTTAGCTCCCTAAATATCGGTTGTGAATGAGTCCTAATTGGACTAAACGTTATAACTCATTATTGCCATCTTTTGGCTTAATAATAAACACTTCATGTTTATTTCATAATTACTTCCCCAAACCTCAATTCCGTAGGTCATATGCTGTTGAATTAACGTTTTATACAGTAACAATAAAACACGCCTTGGCACAAACTGTCTTAATCCATATAAAACACCAACCTTTTTCCTAATACACTTATTAACCCTTTCGATATGAGGTTTCCACGTCAAGTGTTGATCTATAAAAATTCCTACAAATGATGCAACATTAACCCGGACTATTTCAGTCTCTGCTATTTTTAGTACACCTTGAGTTACTACTGATTGCCTACTCCCTCGTATTAACAAATAATTAGTCTTTAAGAGATTCACTGTAAGTTTATTCACCTTACACCATATGGTCACCTTATCAAGATGCATATTCACTATATCCATATCAATCAAATTCAGTCTTGGTGGAAATGTATGAAACAAATTAGAATCATCCGCAAAAAGTCTAAAATTAAAATAATTTGTTGAGTTAGGCAAATCGTTTATATACATCAAAAACAGTGTAGGTCCCAACACGGAACCCTGAGGAACGCCACATGTTATTATCTGCCTTAATGAGCTATGCCCATCATAATTCACAAACTGAAATCTACTAAAAAGATAATCTTTAAACCACTGAAGAGGCAAGCCCCTTATTCCATAATGTTCTAATTTACCAGCCAATATTGCATGATCAATAGTATCAAAAGCTTTCTGGAAATCTAGGAATACACCAAGTGTTACACTGCCCTTATCCAGTGATTTAAGTACATCATTAACCAAATTAATTAAGGACAACTTAGTACTATAATGTTTACGAAAACCATACTGGTGCTTATACAAGACATCATTCCTTTCAAAACAATCAAGTAGCCTCTTGTTTACTAATTTCTCAAATATTTTGGCCAAAAGAGGCAAAACTGAAATAGGTCTATAATTGTCTGGGACATCTTTATCCCCCTTTTTAAAAATCGGTGTAACTTTGGCTACTTTCATTGCCTCTGGAAACACACCGTTCAATAATGACTGATTATAAATATAAGATAATGGTTTTGCAATTACTTCAGCAGCATCCTTCAGTAATCCGGCTGGAATACCATCAAAGCCGCAAGCTTTCTTTACATTCAAAGTTAATAAATAGTCCTTCACCTCATAATGAGTAACTGGTTCCCAAAACAAAGAGTCAACTATTCCATCACTAAGATAATCTTTGAATGTAATAACATCATCATCGTTACCATTAATAGATTTAGCAAGGTTAGGCCCAACGTTAACAAAAAAATCATTAAGGCCTTCTGATATTTCTTTCCCTGAGGTTACAACTTTCTTACTACCATTATCATCAACACCAGAGTTTATCTACATGTGAAGTTTTTACTTTACTGTTTCCACTCTTCAAAAGCTTATTTATTGACTTCCATGTTTGCGCTGTATCGCCTTTTTACATTTCAAATAAATCACTTTAATATTTCCTCTTTGCATTCCTCAAAACTGTAGTTAAAACATTTCTATACGCCCTATATTTTTTTCAAATTATCTTCACTATAGTTTGATTTTAATACTTTACCATACAATTTATGTTTCTTTTAATTGACTTCTTTATAGCTCTAGTCAGCCATGGTTTATCATTTTCCTCCTGGAAGAGTGACAATGAACAATCGGAGCATATTGATCACATATACCTATGAATGATTGTACAAATATATCAAATGCCTTATTAACATCAGTACATTCATATACATTTTCCCAGGATTCCAAGCGTAGACTATCGCAAAACCTTTTTTTCTCATAGTATTTATAACTTTTATATCGTACTTCTCCTTGTGGTTGTAATTTTACTGAGCTATCTTCAAAAATAGCAAATATAGGAAAATGATCTGAAACGTCAGTTACAATTGTACCAGCACATATGCGATCTGCATTTATATTTGTGTAAAAATGATCAATTAAGGAACCTGACATGGGTGTTACCCTCGTAAGGGTCTTAATCAATTGATGCATCCCCAAACACACTAAGGAAGTAACAAACATTTCAGCATTTACGCTGGGATTATACAAATCAATATTGAAATCACCCATTAAAATACACAACTTTTTATCAACTTTAATTATTTCTAACACAGACAATAAACTCCCCTGAAACTGGACAATATCAGTGTTTGGTTTTCTATAAATGACACCTACAACAACGGAACAATCACCAATCTGAACCTCAAGCCATAGTGATTCAGCAAAGTCAATATTATACATCAACATTTTATATTTCAAAGAAGAATGAACATAGACTCCAACACCTCCTCCCCGTACACCAGGGTCACTACAGTTCACTTCCAAAGTATACCCATCTATCCCAAGGATATCTGCACAAGATACATTCCAGACTTCAGACAATCCAATTAAATGAAATTTTGATTTGATACATTCTTCATACAATAATCTTAAGGCATCAATATTCTTATTTAAAGACCTAATATTTATATGAGAAATCGTAAAAGCTTTTGGGAATTTCGAACATAAACTTTTATCAAATTCAAATGGGGTTAATTCAAAAGAGTCAATATCAAACAAATTAATGTCTTCGTTGATATCAGTCATTTTAACAAAAGAGTGAACATAGTAATGTCATGATGATGTGAGTGAAGAAACTAGACAAGGTGCAGGCGGAAGTTCTCGTACTTGATGTCCTCAACCCCGATTTCAAACAAGTCGTCAGGGGAGCGGAGGATCTTAAATGAATCATCGTTCATTTTACAGGAGACGTTTCCATTCCTAGAGGTCACCTGCTTCACACCTGGTGCACTCTTCGCTGCCATCAGGACCGCGTACCGAAGAGGGGTCAGATCTTCGTTGATGAAAACCCCCTTGTAGGAGGCCTTCCCCTTCACTAATTGGCGTGGGGTCCAGGGGGGTGAGCCCCCTGCAACACAGGGATTTGAGGCATTTTATAACGGTCATTGAGCATTCAGGGGCCCGCCTTAGGCCCACTGGTGGGGTCGAGGGGGCGGAGCCCCCGGAAGCTCAGGGGTTTGAGGCATTTAATTAAGGTCAGATGAGCATATTTTGATACCCTATTTGTGACACTGGCAGGTCACTAATTAGAGAGGGGTCCAGGAAGCGTAGCCCCCGGAAGCTCAGGGGTTTTAGGCAATAAATTACGGTCAAATGAGTATCCAGGGGCCCGCCTTAGGGCTATTGGTTGGGTGCAGGGGGCCGAGCCCCTGGAGGCTCAGGGGTTTTAGGCGTTTAATTAAGGTCAGATGAGCATATCAGATGGCAGTTCACTATTCTTTCTTTCTTTCTCTCTTTCTTTCTATTTCTCTTTAGTATACTTTTTCGAAAGAAGTGGGGGGGCTCGAGGCCCGAGGCCCCGCCGTTCCGCGGGCCTTGCCATGTAGGCCTCTAAATAAGCATATTTCTTGCCTGACTGTAAATTTAGGAATTTGTAATTTTCCAACAAA
This sequence comes from Mesocentrotus franciscanus, assembly GCA_037976565.1. Classification (NCBI taxonomy): domain Eukaryota; kingdom Metazoa; phylum Echinodermata; class Echinoidea; order Camarodonta; family Strongylocentrotidae; genus Mesocentrotus; species Mesocentrotus franciscanus. Next base: position 35,067,656 of record CP137672.1, on the reverse strand, counting down.
CGCATAAAAAAGTATAATTTACTAAAAAGTGAGGAAAAATCTCGGAAAATTATGTCATTTCAGCAACATTTGTAAATCACCGGTATCGAATTAGAAATGAACCACGTTTGAATTTTATTGTGACACTGGCAGGACACTAATTGCCTCCCCATCAGTACGCCAATGCCCCCGATCTACACCTTGTTGGCGGAAAAAAATCGCAACTGATCTCCCTACCTATCTTCTTTCTCTCTTTCTTTCCTAACCTTTCCCTCCCCCTTCCCTTCCCTTCCTTCTCTCTCTTTTAGGTTTGCTAGGGGGGAGGCAAGGGCATTTCGCCCCGATCCACATTTTGTTGGCGAAATTAATCGCAACTGATCTCCCCTTCTTTTCTTCTTCCTCTTTTTTGTTCCCTTTTAGCTCTCCTCTTTCCCTTTCCCTTCTCTCTTTTTTTTGGGGCGAGGGGAGAGGCAAGGGCCTTTTGCTCCCCCGATCCACAACTTGTTGCAACTGCAACTGATATCCCCCTTCTTTTCTTTTCTTCTTCCTCTTTTTTTCCTTCCCTTTATCTCCTCTTTTCCTTTTTCTTTCCCTTTCCTTCCTTCTCTCTTATTTTTTTGATGGGGGGCAACAGCCTGGAGGCAAGGCCCTTTCGGCCCCCCTATCTCCTTCTTTTCCCCCCATTTTTTTTTCTTCTTCCTCTTCTTTATTTCCCTTTCTCTCCTCGATCTTTCCCTTTCCCTTCTTTTCCTTCTCTCTCTCTCTTTTTTTCTTCTTTTTCTTCGCGGGGGTAAGGCTCGCTCGGCCCCACTGGATCCGCGCCTGTGGAATATTCCCTCCGGAAATGACCCTCCACGCCACATCAAAAACAAACCTTGGGCGCAGGCGACTGCGCATTCTCCCGCGTACCGCCTATAGAGCTCGGCCCGGGCTTTTCTCACTGTAAACGCACGCAGGGCCAAATGCGCGGCCAATTGCGGGGCCAACTGTTACCCCGGAAGTGAAAATTCGCCGTGTATAGGAAATTGGGGAAAATATTCACTGCAAATATCTCGCGCGCGCGCAACCGGATCTGCACTGTGACCCCGGCGCCCAAAAAAAATAATTGTTTGTTTACATGCAGAGCGCCACTACGACAAAATATTGAAAGGTTACAATTTAGGCCGCGGCCGAGCCTGCCACTGTAAACGCACAAAATTGCGGGGCCGAGTAGGCCTGGCTCGGCCCTGGCCCTTTTCTCACTGTAAACGGGGTCTATAAGCTCTTCTCTAGCCAGGCCGGATTACGGGTATCCAGACTTTTCGCTAAACTGGATATACGGTTATTTACTAGTGTTACTGTTAGTGGCCACTAAGACCCATTAGTGACTATAAAAAAACATATTCTCTTCCTGGCTATTTGGGAATGTGTCAGTTTGCAACAGAAATGGAGAAACGCGCATTACGTTGAAAATCATGTGATATCACGAACATTTATAAAATCACTCGTATGGAATTGAAAATAAGTCATGGTTAATTTTTATTTTTATTGGGGGGGGGGGCCAGCGCCCCAAGCCCCCACCAGTACGCCAGTGATCATGCTCTTAATTCTTATGTACTTCCTACTATTTTTAATATACACTGTCCTTCAGTCATCCGGTCCACACCCACTCATCCCTTTTCTTTGTATAATCTTGTCCATGTAGCTCATAATTCTACCCTTGTGCTTCCACTCTGCGTCCTATATGTTGATACCTGTTCTTTTCGTATAAAGACACAACACTTGTTTTTTTATTTTTTATTCTTGTGTTAATTTGTTATAACATTATTTGTTGAGGGGTCCACACTCTACAAGCCATGCTTTTTAGTGGATCCCTCCATTTTCACTTGACAAATGAATATACAGCAACATTTGTATTTTTCTTCTTGATTTAGATTGTATATGATTATCTTATAATTCCTTGTAACCTAATAATGAATATAAATAATGTTTTTTGTTATGCAAAGAAAAATAACATGTACACTTGTATAATAACTTTTGTAAAATGTTGTTTGTAATTTATTTATTGTATAAAATTTGTATTTTTCTTGTTAAAAGTGGAAATAAAAACTTGAGCTTGAACTTGAAAATTATTTCAACTTTATGGGCAACAGTGTATTATGTTGGTCCCAAACAGTACGGGAAAATTATAAAAAATAAAGTTAATCCGTAAGAAGGATTTTGAAATCATAATCATAATTACGATTCGAAAAAAGATCACCGTTATAGGCCTACATTACAACACTTATTTTAAAAAGGTAAATTTATATCTCGAATAAATATCCAGATGATATACTCCAAAAATAGCCTTCGCAAGTCAAACACGTTGACCAACTCAGAGGGCGCTGTGTACTTCTTGGTCACGACAGGGATTAAGGTATCCATTGCTCCTGAAGAGAGTCCAAAGATCACTCCCTTTTCAGTAAAGACTGCCTCCTTGGTAAGAGTAATGAGCAGTGGCGTAGCTACGGGGGAACGGGGCACGAATGTCCCCCAAAAAAAAAAAAAAAAAAAAAAAAGGATGAGAGCGTGGGGAAAGATGAAGGAAAACGAAGAAAAAACCTGAGATAATATAAGGAGATAGTTTGCTGAGAATGCTCTTCAAAGATTATACTATTATGTGAATGCACCTCTTACTCTTACAATATATTATAGTCAAAGAATCACGATTTGATTTCATATTGATTATCAAACCTATAAATAGAAATTGGCTTTTAGTGTTTATTGTCCGTAAATATCCCTTTTACAGTAGCTATATAATCTCGTTATCTTTACCATATTCATATGCTTTTAACAAGGTAAAACATAAGACACTTGATTATTCTTTTTCTTAAAGTAATTAATGTTAAATAGGATCAATATCAAAATCATAAAGATGAAAAGAGTTTCTCATCATATACGATACATAATGTACTTGAAAGGTTATCTGCCAAAACTGCTTACTAGCGTATAGGTTTCCTTGATCCTCTATTTAAATTCTATTGATTACTGTATAATGTAAATGAATGTCATAAAAGACCTCTCCGTGACAAATTTGGGGTCCTTAGTTGAGTGAATTTTATTTTTTTAACAAACTGTGTTTAGAAATGATAGTAGTTTCAAGCTGTTTGCTTTTATACGCTCTCAACATTGATAGCTAAAAATGTTTGTTAGAACATTAGAACATTAGAACATTAGAATTTTTTAACAAAAGTAAAATATTCTCAAACTTTCAGTTTGGGTTTCGAGAGAAACATACTACCTCTCATGCCTTGCTGCACTTTATAGATAAGGTTTCACAAGCAATAGACAAAAAGATGCACACAATCGGTATATTTCTTGATTATTCCAAGGCATTTGATACTATAGATCATGACATTTTGCTAGAGAAATTATCACATTATGGTGTCAGGGCACAGCTCTGGACTGGTTTAAGAGCTACTTAGCTGACAGGAAACAATTTGTTTCTTTAAACGGTTTTGAATCAGGGTTACAGGATGTCACATGCGGCGTTCCTCAGGGATCTCTCCTTGGTCCACTCTTGTTTATTGTATATATTAATGACTTTCATTTCTCATCTGATATTTTGTCATTCATTTTATTTGCTGATGATTCCAGCTTGTACTACTCACACAAAAATCCACAAACTCTGTTAGAAACGGTTAATCTCGAACTAAGTAAAATTACTTTGTGGATTCAAGCAAATAGATTGTCTTTAAATCTGCAAAAGACAAATTATATGTTTTTGAGTAATACAATTAAAGTGCTTCCAGGAGATGTATCATTTAATAATGTATTGATAGATAGGGTATCATCAACAAAATTCCTTGGTTTGCACATTGATGAGCAAATGAGTTGGAAAATTCATGTAAATCATCTCCGTAAGACATTGTCAAAAACAGTGGCGTAATTCATAAGTTGAAATCAATTTTTCCTAAAGACATTCTTCTAATAATGTATTCAACATTAATCCTTCCCTATCTTAATTATGGTGTTCTTGCTTGGGGTAACTCTCTTAAAACTAATCTTGAAAAATTATACATGATTCAAAAGAGGATCTTAAGAATTATTTGTAATGTTAGCTTTCGTACACATACTAATCCGCTTTTTATACGCATAGAATTTTAAAGGTGCAAGATATTTATCACCTTCAACTGGGTGCTCTAATGTACAACTTCAATTCTGGTGTCCTACCACAGGCTCTTGTTAGCATGTTTAGGAAAAATAGTCAAGTTCATGACCATGCTACACGAAATGCCTCTGCGTTTCACTTACCCCAAGTAAGGACAAAGTTTACTTTTAATACTTTGGTTTGTACTGGACCTAGATTCTGGAACTCTCTTGGCTCTAGCGTTAAGCAAACTGTTAGTCTCTCTGCATTTAAGTGTACACTTAAGGTTTATCTTCTCGATAAATACTGTGACTCGTAGAGTAGTTTATTTTCGTAGTTATTTTGATGATAGATCTATTATGTTATTACAGATGTATATAATTCCTTCTTCTTGATATTATGTGTCTAATTTAATATTTTCAGATTGTCAGCCTTTTATCCCCTCCCACTGTTGTCTTGTGCCCGTTGTGTGCTGTGCCTATTGTCGATGTGCTGTAGTCTTTTATTATTTCTCATATTTTCTCTCTTTTCTCCCGTCTTGTCTCGTCTAGTCTAGTTTCCCGAATTTTGTGTACACTTCTTGTTTCTTATACCACCTTTTTCTTAATGTATTCTTAGGTAGTCACCAATATATACTCCCATCATGGTTATCTTGTTGTTTTTATGTACCAACCAATTATTTGGTCCAGAGGGGACCCTAAAACTTACAAGCTCTGCTTTTACCAGGGTCTCCTCGTCTTTCTTTTAGTTCACTTTGTTTTATCATTGTCATAATCTTTTTTGTTTGCATTGTAAATGTGTAATGATTTCATGTACTGCTCTATGTGACATTTGAAAGAAAGACGAATAAATATCTTATCTTATCTTATCTTAATTATAGTGATGACAATGATGGTAATAGTAATAATAATAGTAATAGAAAGTAATAGATACATATATTCTGCTATAAATTACCTTATTACCAGCCTACATATTATTAACTGATGTCTGAGAAGTGACTAACTTTTGTTTATAAGTGGCCCAAACATTGTGGAGCGGTGTGTGCAGCGCTTTGTAACCGCAAGGAAAAGGAGCTATATAAAATATTTTTTGGATTGGATTGGATTGGAAATAATAATAATAACTTCTGGATTGATGAAGTAACAGCCGTTAAACAGTGTTTTTTTTATATTATCAAATTATTTGGAAAGTCAGGATTGGGGTTTGCAAATACTAGATGCCCTCGTTGGTTGTTTTTCGTTTGCATGTAGATATTATAGCTGGGAAAATAGCGTTGGGTATTTTGTTGATAGCAAACGTTTCAACGTTCAAATCACACATACCGAATATATACATTTATTTCACAGCGTATGACATATTTTATATCAATATGGACGGAAATGTGTCGAGCTCTATACATGCCCTAGTTTTGTTGGAGAGGCGCCGTTAAATATACATTCAACCCTTGCATATCTATTGGAATATGCTGCAAAATCCTGGATAGGTATTTCTGTTAATAGTTTCAGACAACAGACTGCATATATGGTCGACATAAAGTTCAAATACAGTTTATTTAATGAGGACATGTTTTATGTAATGCATGTACATGTGGTTGGTAAAGTTTATTCAAGGCACAATAGAGTCTACCCGGTAAACTACTAACACAAATAGTTGACAAGGTTGTACAGTAATAACAGGTAAATGTTTGCTGTAAAACGCATCTCCTTGGTAATACATATTGTTTGTCAAAATATCGAAAAATGCTTTAGGGTGATCAGATCTGCATCCTTGATGTAGTGTACAGCAGAGAAGAAAGGGAAATACATGTAAGGACAAAAGGAGTGAAAGAAAGAAGACATACGTGAAACGAGACTGAAAGAGAGCGAGGGAAGAGAGGGGGACAGATAGAGAGAGAGAGAGAGAGAGAGAGAAAAGAGAGAGAGAGAGAGAGAGAAAGAGTTAGAGAGAGAGAGAGAGAGAGAGAGGGAGTGTGTATGTATTTGTGTCCGTTTCACTTTAAAAATGCAACTTTTTCCAACTCTAAAGAGGCAAGGAGCATATTTCCTCCCGGCCTGGTCAATCTGCCCCTCGATTTTCGACCATCTAGTAAAGCGTTTTTCAACCAAGGTGTCGCAAGACATCTATACGGTTGACACAAGAGAAATTAGGTTATAATAAAAAAAAATGGAATTAAGACAATTTCATGAAAAGCAAAGGTTAGAAACTGCGAGAGTATGAAATTCCATGAGGAAATACCATTTTGAATATAGTAAAGAGTCTTTCTTCCTCGCCTGCAATATTTAGACATAAGATGATTCCAGTCAGTGCCTGAATACATTTTGTATGGGCAACGAGGTGCCCGAATATCTTGACGGCAATGTACCCAAGTATACCTTATATCTTTTCTAACGAAATTACATTTTTACCACGCTCATTCGCCCCACTCGCTTGCAACATTCGGGCAATGAGAATATACTCATATCTCGTATCCAGATGACCGAATATATGAGTTTTTTGTTTTCGTGTATTCCTCGGCGAGATGCCCTCATACATAATTGTATGTCTTATCTAGTATGTTGATTACAAAATATAGTTTTTTAATTTTGTTTGATATGGTAAAACATAAAACAAAATGAACTTAATCGCTTCGCTCACTCGCAAAATTCGTAATCAAACATACTGGTACATGTGTACATGGCAAATGAGGAGTGCCAGAGTGATGCAAAGTGAATCTTCTGTGATGAATTTGGGATTGGGGTAACGCGAAGTCTTTTATTTCTTAAATGGGTTCCGTGAGCCCACGCTACGCCACTGGTAATGAGCATCAAAATCTTCTTTCTTTACATTTCATCTACCTCTCTTCTCTCTCTGGTAACTCTGGATCCATACAGGACTACTGTGCGCTTACAAACGTGATATTAAAGAGCAATCCAATAATTGTTATAATTTCATTTGTATGAAAGAAAAAGAATCAGAGAAACAGATTGAAATAAAACGGACCAATAATAAGACAGTTGTGAATATTTGAAATATGAGATCACTAAAGCTACGCGAATCTCAAATTGGCTATTTGGTCAGTGGACTGTGACGTACTCAAGAAAAACTCCTCTGTTTGTCGTGTACACAAATATAATTGATTTCTGTTTTTTTCTCCAAACCTGAAAGTCCCACCTTCCTTGGGCCACTACTCAAAATATATTATGGATAGCATAATATCTCATGTCCTCTAGAAATAAGAGAGAAAATCTAGTCTTACATTTTGAAGAAAACAGAAAATAAAGATAGTTTGTTTGTTGAAACAAATGGGAAGTTGTTCGGCTAAATCACAGTGACATTACTGATTCAGCCAATTTTAAGTACCTTTACTATATACAACTTTCAAAAATTCATAACCTATTGATTTTCAAATTGTTCAAATTTTCACCAATGTGGTTCTCTGAATTTTCTGGTTTCTATTAGTTTAGTTTGCTATTAAAGTTGGAATTCCCTTTTTGTGCTTTATAAATGCTGCTATTATTATTATCATTGTTATTATCATTATTATTATTATTTTCATTATTATTTGTTTCAATTATTATTATTTTCTCCATCATTATTGGCATCATTATTATTAGCATTATTGTGAGAAGAAATACAACATAGAGACAGAAATTGCCGTATTCTCAACATTTATTCCACTGGGGTTAATTTCACCATGTTAACCGTTTGGCTTTCACATTTTCAACAATTTAGCACAATCAATGTACAATCATTATGGTGCAGGGAAAAGGGGGAAAGGCTGACTAAAAACTAGATACCAAGTAGGGGGAACCCGGGTCACGTGACCAACCGGGAGGAAGAAATCCAACCGATAGTCCCAGTTTCCTGGGATTACGGATTTCCTAAAACAACCTCTAGCAATCATAGCCCCTCCTTGCCATCCGGCAAACCGCTTTCCCCTGTTCTTTTCCCTGTTCTGAAGAAAAATATCAACATTAATATTAAACAAGAAACATGAAAACTTCAACCTCAACCAACCATCCAGTCTGTCCATAACTTTACATCTCATGTATACTCTTCAATCCTGTCATCCTTCTTGGCTTCCAATACAAACAAATAACACAATAACACACTTCAATTATTGTGGGATAGCCTGACAACGACTACTAGGAGCCGGCGGAGTAACCTCGCTATTCATAAGGACCTCTATTAATAACGTGGAACTTCCCATACCTGCAGGACCGCTATTCATAAAACAGAAAGAGGGTCACTATTCATAAAGAGATCAGGACCGTATTCGTAAGGACCGCTATTCATAACGTGAGGGGGGGGGACGACGACACATGGCCCCGAATATTTGTTGAAAACATTTATTGAAAACATACATTTCTGAACAAATACAGAAAACAGGCGTGCCCCAATATTATGTACGCGACCCAACACCCCGGGCCCCATTCCCCCTCCCCTTCCCCTAATCAGTCCGAACACGCTGCGCCATTCGGTCCACCCTCCCCGCAGTATTCCTTTGGTACAAGTACATATTACCGACAATTTTCGTCAAAGTAATTCACAGATGGCGTAGCCTGTGTGTGTGTACGTGTGTATGTGTGTGTAGGGGGAGGGGGTGTAGTAGCGTTGCCATCAAGGGGCTGTCCCCTGTCCCTAACCCTCAGCAAAGGAGGGAAGTGACGAAGAGGGGGTTGTAGGGACTCAAGTTATATACCATATACAAGCTTTTCGCAAATATACAATATTGCACGATATATTTTCCATATAAGTAAGGAAGTTAGATTTTCAAGATTTTAAGCCAAATAAGATTTGTGACCGTTAGGCGTTATGCGAACGATGGCGTCCCCTGTATCGTGTCTTTAAGAAAAAGTATGCTTAACCTTTTATCTTTGTTAATTATATAGAGATATCCCCCAAACCTAGCTAATAGCTAGCTAGCTGTGGTGACGTAAAAAAAGTAAAACATACCACACATATAATCCTATCGTAATTTGTCCCCTAGTGGGAAATCTTGCCCCACCACCATGCCCCCGACTGAGCTTATCCTGGCTAAGCCACTGAGACATTAAATAGAAGAAGTCGGCCCATTATCATAGTCATTTAAGGACTGAGTTTGCTCGTTTTGGAAACTAGTAATTGTTTATACGACATTAATGTTTCTGTGGAAAGTAGCTTTTAATAGGACTTATGGACCTACAAATTAAATAGCCTTAGCCATAACCAGTGCCAGAAGTCAATGACCAGGCAACCAGAAGCTCTTCATTGGCTAAAATCGAATAACTTCTGGGTTTTTCCTCAAATTATCATACCTCAGGATACTATAGTAATTATATTAATTAAACTAACTAAACATTTATCCACAATCTTGATTTCCTGGAACTTTCCAAACAAGGGGGTCCCGTACATCATTGGGGCACGTTTTTTCTCGTTTTTTCTTCAGAAATGTATGTTTTCAATAAATGTTTCCGACAAATATTTGGGGCCATGACTGTGTCGTCCCCCATAGCTACGCCACAGCCGTGGGGTGTGCCCCATCCAATATTTCCCTTTTCCTATTATCTTTTTGTTTCCTTAATTAATTTTGTTTCATGAACAACGACCCTCATTCCGTTTTATGAATAGCGACCCTCTTTACATTTCAAGAATAGCGACCCTCTTCTCGTATTATGAATAGCGACCCTCTTTCCGTTTTATGAATAGCGACCCTCTTCTCGTGTTATAAATAGCGACCGTCTTCTTCGTTTATGAATATCGGTCCTTACGAATAAAGACCCTAATGAATAATGACCCTTTTCTCAAATTATGAATAGCGGTCTGTTACACCCACAAATGTAATAACGCCCACAAATGTAACAACGCCCACAAATGTAATAACACTTTACCCACAAATGTAATAACACCCACAAATGTAATAACACTTTACCCACAAATGTAATAATTTCACCCACAAATGTAATAATTTTGAATCACCCACAAATGTAATAATGACTTTACCCACAAATGTAATAAATTTGAAGGGATATTTTGTCGAATTTGTTCAAAACTAAAACCCTGTAATAAAGCATGGGTATAGCGCGCAGTCTTTACTCCAGACCCGGTTATTTCAAAATTTAAAAATCTTCAAAACTAAGACCCCATAATCCTTTTCCTGTGGAATAACATGACAATCGAGCGTAGTCTTTCCTCCAGACCCGGTCATTTCAAAAATAAAAACAATAAAAACAAAACCAAAAAAATCAAATCTAAGACCCAACAATCCTCCAAACTAAGACCCTGTAATAAAGCATGGGTTTAGAGCGTTGTCTTTACTCCACACCCGGTTATTTCAAAAATAAAACAAAACAAAACAAAAACCTTTTAAACTAAGACCCTCCATCTTCCAAATTAAGACCCGGTAATAAAGCATGGGTTTAGAGCGTAGTCTTTACTCCAGACCCGTTTAATTTTTTTTTAAATCTTCAAAACTAAGACCCCATCATCTTATTCATGTGGAATAACATGAGTATTGAACGTAGTCTTTCCTCCAGACCCGGTCATTTCAAAAATAAAAACACAAAAAAAAAAAAAAATCAAATCTAAGACCCAACAATCCTCCAAACTAAGACCCTGTAATAAAGCATGGGTTTAGAGCGTTGTCTTTACTCATCACCCGGTTATTTCAAAAATAAAACAAAACAAAAACCTTTTAAACTAAGACCCCTCCATCTTCCAAATTAAGACGCAGTAATAAAGCATGGGTTTAGAGCGTAGTCTTTACTCCAGACCCGTTTAATTTTTTTAATCTTCAAAACTAAGACCCCATCATCTTATTCATGTGGAATAACATGAGTATTGAACGTAGTCTTTCCTCTAGACTCGGTTATTTCAAAAACAAAACAAAACAAAAACAAAAACTTTAAAATTAAGACCCACCATCTTCCAAACTAAGATCCTGTAATAAAGCATGGGTTTAGAGCATAGTTGTTCTTCCAGACCCGGTCATTTAAAAAAATGATATAATATATACAATATTTAAATACATTTAAGGTCACTTATTCGATTACTTTTTTCTACGAACATTGAATTCCAGGATATTTGTGGGCGTTAGAATTTTTACATATTAACAAATCGTCGACGGTCAACGAACCATCGAATCGGTCCCTCCTCTGTGTGTTATATATATGGACCATTTTGACTGATTTGTCAGTTCGTGTGACCGCCGACCAATCATTTATTTGTGACGTGTTGTATCCACATATGTTATAATGTAATTTATTTTTAAATGAAAAAAGAGGAATAAAATGGTGGGACTTAGTTTCGAAGATTTGTTTAAATTTCTTTTTCTTTTGAAATAACCGGGTCTGGAGGAAAGACTACGCTCTATACCCATGTTATTCCACAGGAAAAGGATGGGGAGGTCTTAGTTTGAAGATTTTTTTTTTTTTAAATAACCGAGTCTGAAGTAAAGACTACGCTCTAATCCCATACTTTATTACCGGGTCTTAATTTGGAGGATTGTTGGGTCTTAGATTTGAATTTTTTGTTTTGTTTTTATTGTTTTTTTTATTTTTGAAATGTCCGGGTCTGGAGGAAAGACTACGCTCGATTGTTATGTTATTCCACAGGAAAATGATTATGGGGTCTGTTTTTTTAATTTTTGAAATAACCGGGTCTGGAGTAAAGACTGCGCGCTATACCCATGCTTTATTACAGGGTTTTAGTTTTGAACAAATTCGACAAAATATCCCTTCAAATTTATTACATTTGTGGGTAAAGTCATTATTACATTTGTGGGTGATTCAAAATTATTACATTTGTGGGTAAAGTGGTTATTACATTTGTGGGTGAAATTATTACATTTTTGGGTAAAGTGTTATTACATTTGTGGGTGTTATTACATTTGTGGGTAAAGTGTTATTACATTTGTGGGCGTTGTTACATTTGTGGGCGTTATTACATTTGTGGGTGTAACAACCACTTACCAAAATTATTACATTTGTGGGTAAAGTGGTTATTACATTTGTGGGTGAAATTATTACATTTGTGGGTAAAGTGTTATTACATTTGTGGGTGTTATTACATTTGTGGGTAAAGTGTTATTACATTTGTGGGCGTTGTTACATTTGTGGGCGTTATTACATTTGTGGGTGTAACACGGTCCCCAAAGGCATCGTTTAACAATGCCAAATCTGAGATGCATGGCCCCACGTGTTATCAGCTCTGTGATATGGTGTAATATTGAAGCCCTAAAAAAAATTGCGCTTCAAAATGATTATGAAGTGCCTCAAAAAAGTAAAAATCTTTGAGTGACCGGTTTTACCATACTCACTTTCCCCAATAGACTGTAGTGTTATGAAAACCGTTAGGAAAACGAATTTAAATTTCGATTTCCAATCATAAATATCTTGATAATTAGACAGACGATAGGCTTGTAAAAGTCATGGGGTTCCTGACTGACCTAAAGGTTTATAATTATCATTGCAGCATGAACTAAATCCAGGATTTTGTTTCAGAATCTGAGACAAAGTTACCCAATCCCTTTAAGAACAGCGGGCAGACCCCAACCATGCAACCATCCTTTGATCTAGCCCAACCAACCAACCATTAGTTATTTTTGGCCTTACCTTGGAATATATTCAAACATTTATACCAGCAAGTTGAAACATTTCGAGCCCAACCAACCAACCAACCGTTCGTACATCTCGCTCAATCTGCGAAATATATATTCAAACTTTTATTACAACTTAAAACATTTCAAGCCCTACCAACGGTACCAACCAACCATAAATACATGTCGGCCCTACCTGCGAATATATTACAAATATATTACAAATATAAAACATTTCTAGCCCAACCAACCTTCCATTTCAAGCTTAAAGGGGGTGTAGCATGGCAAACACTGGTTAACGCCATCTACGACTTCTTTTGGACAACTGCACGTAAACGAATGGACTTGATTAACGGTCAGCGCGCTAGCGTTCGCGAAACAGACCGAAGTTCTCCTCACGCTTCGGTTTTGCGTATGTTGCACGCACATGAATGCTGCGGTCGCGTCGTCCGTAGTCGTATTATACCCAATTGGCCCTGAGTCATGCTACGGGAAAGACAGCAGTCTCGTCATGCAACACCCCTTTAACCAACCAACCAACCATCAATACATTTCGCCCGTACCTACGAATATATTCAAACATTTATGAGAACAAATTGAGACATTTCTAGCCTAACCAACCATCCATTTCAAGCCCAACCATAGTACATTCCGGCCAACATACGAACCACCAGTATATAATCAATTATTGATTCCAACAAATTAATCCATTTCGAGCCCCAACCAACCATCCGTTTAATGGCATTGAAATGTCCATCAATTAGGCAAAGTACAAGATTTAAAACTAGAAATATAACAATTACAAAGTGTCATCCTTAACAAGTACAACATGTCCTCAATGATAAATATAACAAGACATTTAACAACAATTACCAATTATAGACTATAAATGGTCTTGCAGCCACTTTACAAGGGTTAAAATCTAATGTTCAATTGCCGACATGAGATGCAAGTTTTACTCTTCATTCAGCAATGAAATATTCGATCTCCTGGCGATTTTTCTTCTACGTTCTGAGACCAAAATTCAGATATTTACCTTTAACTCAACGCACGCACAAAATATACATATAGTATTCTAACTCAAGGGAGATATATAAATAATTTATTCTTCTGAATACCGAATATTTTATAAAATCAAGATATGAAGATATCCATTATTAATGTTCTTGATGATATGAGAAATTTCTTTCCGAAGGTTCTTTGCCACACCAAACTCATTGATTACTAAAGATATAATATTCTATTAATTACAAAAGGAAGAATAATTTTTCTTGATTTGAAACAAGAGGGTCTCATTCAAAGTTATTTCTTTCTGAAATAAATAGAAATAGAATTAGACTCGATTTGGTACCGTCAGACAAATGAGGCAAGTACGTAATGAAATCTAAAAGGTAATCAGCTAAAGTATGTTCGATCACTAAAGGCATGGAATGATGGTGACGAGATTATGTGATTGCTTTTATTTATGCGTTCTAATAACAAATACAAAGTTATACATTTTAAAATAAGTATTACATAAATAGCAAATCGTGTCTAATAAAATTATACAATAATTAACCATAATTCAAAACATACAAACAAGAATAACGGATATATGTATATATTTTCATTGGACTAAAGGGATACATTTTAGAACGCAGGAGACCGCCATCGTGAGCGGTTAGGCTGGAAATGGATGGCGGCCTCATGAAGAAAAAAAAAGAAAGATTTAGCAACATAGCTCTCTTTGTAAATCCTAGTGATCAAGTGGGTGCAGTGCAATAAGCAGACGGCAGTTGAGTAAAAGAATAATAAATCATGGTTTCAGACATAGCTATTAGACTAATTTAGAGCGTGTGGCACATATGGTTGTATTATATTTCGTTTAAGTGTAGCTTTCAAGGAATAGAGGGTTGAACAAGATTTGATGTTGTCGGGAAAATTATTCCAAATATCCTGACCACAATGTCTAATGGATTTGTGTGTTATTAACAATGTTGGGTTAGTTAGATGGATATTTCTAGATATGCGAGTGGGATAGAATTGAACGGAACTATTAAAACGAAACATGTTATTAAATGATGGTGGAAGTTGATTATTAATATAGTTGAACATAATAACTGCTACTTGAATAGTTTTCAAATCAATTTTTTTAGTGTTCTAGGTTTAAAGAATAGGGGGTCAGTGTGAGCCAAAAAAATGCCCGGTGGTCTCAGTCATCTAGAAATACTGTAAGCATGCGCGACTACAGTTTTTCCAGACACACCCTAAATGAGGATTTCGCGTGTTTTTTCCCGAATTCATACCCAAAACGGGTATTTCAAAAAACTGTACTCCTGAACAAATATTGTAAGATAGTAACCTCTGGCGCATTTTGAAGTGCGATAGGAATTACCATTTAAGTTGTTGACAATGTAAAAAAAAAAATCAAATTGTGCTTCTGATGTAAAATTCACAATGTAAACATTTATTTCAATAGAGAAGCAATAACATCAACCTGTACACTTCAAAATAGGTTTAATGCACAGCCATCATAAGTCCTTTCTTTGAAAAAAGAATTACATTTCAAATGTGATCTATTTTACATAAAGTTCAATTAGCGTTTACAAATATAGACACAATGTACAATGAACAGTGACTATTCTACTATGCATAATAATATAAAAAAAAGACTCTATGGGTGCATGCGATATGCATACCATGCCATGCTACCGACTCGCGCTAGATAAGCTACCTCTCGCGGCCAGGCGGGCCGGAAGCAGTTTGGGATTCGGGGGTAAACATTCCAGGGGGCTCACCTTTTAGGGGCAGTGGCGTACTGAGCAAAAACGTTGGGGGAAGAGAAATCTGCATCACCACCATGCACTCTTATATGTTACTTGCAGGCCCCGCGGGACGTTTTTCAATGTGGAGTATTAACGATCAGGTAGAGCGTAGCGAGTGGAGCGTAAATTGACATAGGGTCCAGGGGCTTTGCCCCGTCGGGGGTCTAGGGGCGGAGTCCACGGAAACTCAGGGGTTTTAGGCATAAAATTACCCGTCAGATAAACATATTTAGATACGTTATTTGTGAAACTGGCAGGTCACTAATTGGCGAGGGGTCCAGGGGGCTGAGCCCCATGAAGTTCAGGGGTTTTAGGCATTTATTTATGGTCAGAAAAGTATTCAGGGGCTCGTCTTAGGGTCCCTGGTGGGGTTTCATGGGGCGGAGCCCCGGGAAGCTTAGGGGTTTTAGCATTTAGTTACGGTCAGATGAGCATCCAAATGCCCTCTTTAGGGCTCTTGGCGGGGTCCAGAGCCCCCGTAAGCTCAGGGGTTTTAGGCATTTAATTACGTTCAGATGAGCATAATATTTTTGATACCTCATTTGTGACACTGGCAGGTCACTCATTCTTTCTTTTTCTCTTTCTATCTTTTTCCCTTTAACATACTTTTTCAAAAAGTGAGGGGGCTCGAACCCCCGAGCCTCGCCGTTCTGCAGGCGCTGACATGAAGGCTCCTAAATAAGAATTTTTAATTTTCTAACAAACGCATACAAAAGTATAATTTAAAAAAAATATCCCGGAAAATCATGTCATTTCAGCAACATTTGTAAATCACTGGTATCGAATCAGAAATAAACCACGTCTGAATTTTTTTAGGGGGGAAACTCCCCCCTCACTTAGCCCCCCCCCCCAATCAGTACGACAGTTCACCCCTATAAAAACTCACACGCTTTCCAATCCTCTCACAATAATTGCGCGTACCGCTATTATAAAATCCTCCATTGATGAATATAGGGGCATGCGGAATGTTTAGAAAATTTAATTCCTGTTTACTCTCCTTTTCTTTGAATGTAATATATATTTTTTATGTGATTCAATTCGGGTTTTTATTATTTTTTATTTTCTTTTTGGCTAAAAACACAAACCATTTTTACTCCTTTTTTGGGGAGGCGATAGTGGCCGGTAGTCTCGCCAATGGGCAATTATTACCCCCCTTTTCCCCCTCCAAGGTCTGGCCCTGAGGGCTAGAAAAATACCCCTACACGCGTATACCGGCGTGTACATCAGGATTTAGAACCATTTTGAAAAAAGTACCTGTGCGGAATGTTAATTTAATTCCTGTTTACTCTCCTTTTCTTTGAATGGAATATAATTTTTATGTGATTCAATTCAGGTTTTTATTTTCTTTCGACGTTTTTGAACCCCTTAATGCCGCACCGCACGGACCGCGTCCAATCTAAAAAGAACACCCCTCTATACGCCTTTTTTCTGGTCACGCATGCTTACAGTATTTATATTTGACTGAGACCCCCGGGAAAAATGTGATTATGTACAAATACGGATAGCTCTCTTTTGTAATTTAAAAATAGAAATTATTTTTAAACTAGTCGAACCGCAATTAGCCAATACGATGTTGCAACGTGATATGTATTGGAGTACTAGCGTATTATATAATAAGAATAAGGTTGTATGGGGTAGAAGAAACTTTAACTTGAAAGTTATCCCAATGCTTTTGGAAATGCTCATTGTAACATGGTGTAGATGCTCATTCCATGTCAAAGTTTAAAAAACTTGGACTTAGTCTTCTGCTCTATTGTCATATCATCGATCTTAATATAAACTGGTGGGTCCCTATTATGAGAATGATGTTAAAAATACTTGAAATGGGTCTTATTTATATGAAAAGAAAGTTAGTTGGAGCGCCTTGAGCACCTTGAGCACCATGCATGGTGGATATGTGCGCTATATAAATATCAAATATTATTATTATTATTATTATTAATTGGACTTAAACCAGTTTAATATTTTATCAATTTCATGATTTAAGATATTGTTTAATGAGTTAAGGTCTTTGTGAGAACAAAAGATATTTTTGTCGTCAGTAAATAGGACAAAAGAAAGAAGGGAGGATGTATTGATAATATAGTTGACATAGAGAAGAAACAATAGTGGGCCCAAAATGGAGCCTTGAGGGACACCACATTGGAATAATAGGGAATCAGAATTATATATACAAAATGTAGCATATTATCTTCTGTTTGTTAAATAGTCTTTAAACCATAAGAGTGATTGACCCTAAATCCCATAACGACTGAGTTTGAAAAAAAAGAATAGCGTGAATGAGCGTATCAAACGCTTTACTCAGGTCACAGAATATATCAATTACATGTTCTTTGTTAGCTATGGCGCTTGTAATTTTGTCATAAATTTGAATTAATGCTAGGTCAGTTGAGTTATTTTTCCTGAAACCATATTGATTTGAATTAAGTATATTGTGTTTGTTGATAAATTTATGTAACCTAGTATAAACAATTTTTCAAAGACTTGTGATATACTTAGAAGTAAAGAAATGGGGCGATAATTGGTAATTTCATGGGGATCGTATTTTTTAAAAATTGAATTGAATTTAGCTGTTTTAAATAAATCAGGGAATACACCTTGTGATAACGAGTGATTGAATATGTGAGTTAAAGGTACTATGTCCCATTTGCAGGCCAAACAAATGAAAAGGTTAATTCCAACGGCATTTGAAAGACAATACTAATTTAGAACCTCCCTAAAAACGAAAGGGATTGAAAATGACTTTTAGTGGGAAAATGAAGGCCATTAGTTGTCGAATCGACTTAAGTGGTTGCAATCACCTAATTAATAGTCTGATTTTCAGACCCTTTTATCGAATAGTCGTACGTTTTGTGCTGCACAAAGTCGAATTCAATCAGTTTAATTTTCACAAAGATTCAATCAGTTTAATTTTGGCCATTACAAGTAGTGGTTTATTGATGTAGACAAATGCTCATGTACCTGTTACAGCTCATTTTATGTATGTTATTAAAGGGATAGTTGAGTTCTTGTTTCAGACCGCAAATGCCTTCAAAGTGCATGGTTATTGCTCTTATTCTTATTTGTGACATTTCTAGTGCTCTTTTAGGACCTAAAATTGGTATGAAGGTAATTTTAGACCACAAAATGTATGAAATTTAGCCAATACGATCAAACCGATTCAGCTCCACTTAAAAAAAAATACGGTGACCGTTAATTAATTAATTAATTAATTAAAACAATACACGGGCCGGCTGGTTGTGCGTATTATAACTAACACGTAAAAGCCAACATCGGCATTGGCTGGAATAAAACGTATAAGGCGCTATCTCGTTTTTTCCAACGGCTGGTTCAAATTGTCGAATATTTGTGGGGCACCACAAATATTAGAAATGGTTATATTTATGGATATTTCAGAACCAATTTTGATCAAACAAAGATGATTTTGTCATTTAAATTGTATGTTCTTTCAAATTTGACATTTCTGCAACAAAACTCAACTATCCCTTGAACAAAGAAAAAAGATGTCAGTCAGTCACTCAATAGTGTCTGACAGTTAAGTCTAGAAGGTAAACATGTTTCATTGCATAATTTGAATACTAGGACATTGCTAATGTTTAAATTTCAAAGATAGGACATACATGACATATTCATAATTCCTGCAAAGTTCTACAGAATTTGATGTTGGCTGCAAAAGGGACATATTATCTTTAAAGGCATAGCAAGGGGGTAGGTTATTTCTTTTAGGAGAGACATACTTATTATATCGCAACCATGAGATTTTGAGTTGTTAAGAGATCGGATAATGTTAATAATTTCGTTAGGGTTTGTTGGGTTTAAGAAGAAAGACTCTTGATTTTGTTCGGAAAGATGAGCATTGGGACAGTTTATTTTGCTGGCGAGTTCGGGTCCGATATTCGTATAAAATTAATTAAATGAGTTTGAATAAAGATTATGATCATGTATTTTAGTACCGTTTAGAGTCATGTTATCCGTGTGTGGGGGATCTCTCTTTGTTTCCATAACCTCTTAGATGATTTTCCAAGATGCATTAGTAATTTAACAGACCTTTTTTTATTCTATCAGAAAAATATAATCTACGGGATAAACGGAATAATTTTGTAAATTTATTGCGATATATCTGATATGTATTTAAGTTATTTTGAGTTTGATTGCGTATGTGTAATTTATAGAGGCGATTTTGTGTTTGTATGGATTGCAATAAACCTTTCGTTATCCAAGGTTTCTTGGCCGGGTTTATTTTGTTTGTTTTTTTCACTTTGCCTACAGGTATATTTTTATCATAATAGTATTGCAATTTGTTATTAAGGTGATTGTATGCGATATTGACGTTGTCTTCATTGTAGACATCTGTCCATACCTCTAGAAATAAATCTTGTTTCAGTAATTCTATATTATGTTTAGATTATTTGCGATATAAATACTCATCAAATGATTTAGGGTAACATAGGTGGCATTCACAAGTCAAAAATATTGGTGGGTGATTAGAAACTTCAGAACAAAATATTCCCCCGATAGTTTTTTTTTTATTATGTACGTTGAAAAATATTATCAATCTGAGTTGATGAATGTAAATTACTTAATTAATAATCGAACGGAAACCATATGAATACATTAATTGCATGAATTATTATCAGATGATGGCAGGAAATTTATATTAAAGTAACCAAGCATAACAATAAATTTGTTTTCATCCCCTATTTTATGAAGATGTATATCCACTTTATCATAGAATAAATCAAAATAAGAGTCAGGTGGTCTATAAATTAAGCCTATAATGACATTTTTGATATTTGAATTGTCAATTTCAATAAACAATGATTCTGCGTGTGTTAGTTTAACGTCGGAACGGATTTTGAATTTTTAATGTTGAGCAATATAAAAAGCAACACCGCCACCTCTTCTTTCTTTACGATCTGCCCTGATCAACTTATAATTCGGCAAATTAAACACATCTAGGGAATTTTTATGTAGCCATATCTTACTTATTCCTATGACAGAAAATGCAAAGTTATTTAAGGAGCATAGAAGGTTTCCAAAATATTCAAAATTCCTGTTCAGACTTCTTGAGTTTACATGTAAAAGTGAAATATTATCTGGATTAGGGAAAAATGTATTATTGAATTCTAGGGGTATGTAATATTGGCTATCGTGTATATCGTCAATAAGAATGTCGGGAGTAAACGCGTGTGAAACAAATTAATGATATAACAAGGTTCGTGTGCGTTTGCAAGTGCATGGTGGTGTGTTCGTGTGTTTACGTAGTGTACGTGTTTAGGTAATTTCAATATACCATACAATTGAGAAAACAATGAGACCCATCTTGGTCAATTACAATAGATAGTTGCAGAAGAGCAGAGCAGAGCCCGACCACCTGAGCCAAAGGTGTGATCGCCGTGCGTTCGTACACACGGTTAGAAAACGGATGGCATTGTCCTAAAAAAACGCCTAAAGTTCGACCAAATGAGCTTCGATGTTGACCTTGGACTAGTTATTTTGCATCAAGAAGGTATTTGTGATCATTTTAGAATCCTTTTTAGTCATTTTAAACTTATTTAGAGCATTTTTAGGATGTTCTGGAAGTTTTACTAATCTTGGCAGAAATTGTAGAATTACCGAGTTTTGCATCGATTATTTATTTAATATCTTTAAAGGCCAAGTCCACCCTAGATACATACTTTTTCAGCAGTTTTACACTAAATCAAAGGGTAAAACAAAACAAAGAATCATGCCATAACGTTCAACGGTTGGTTTGGAAGAGATTTTTTAGTGTCAGATATTTTGAATTGAAATTATTACATTTGTAGCACGAAATCCAGCTAACCTGGAAGATGGGTGAGATGTACTGACCATGTGCAGTAAAACCACAGATCCAGTAAGCAACTATGGATATATAAAAAATAATTGATGTCCTAAATTATAACAAGGGAAACGCTCTCGGCGGTCTCGCCTGCATTACGCAATTCGATATGATGAAAAATTGAGGTTGGGGCATTATTTATAGGCAAGGTGGCCCATTAGCAGGCCACCAAAAATGAAATTCTCTGAATATTATCAGCATTTTGAAGTGAATATTGATTAAGAATCATCAGAAGAATTATTTACTATAATTTGTACCAAGATTTATAACTTTAATGAAATATGAAAAAATAACAAAAATTGATTGATTAATTCTCATATTGAGTTGTGAAAACATAATCCAAGTCTACTGACCTAAAATGAACTTTGACCTTGACTTTGTGACCTGGAATTTGTGTCATATGATTTGTGATACATGGAATTTGGACAAACACTTTTGAAATTCTGCTAAAAAATTCAAAATCTTTATGTTGTTGCCAAGTCTAAGTTTGCAGACCTGAAATTACATTCGACCTTGACTTTGTCACCTAAAAGACTAATCACAAGATTGGTGATACTTGGAGTTTCATGGAGGAAGAATGTATACTTTCAAAATTATTTTAAAAATTCAAAATCTTAACCTTTGTTTCAGTTTTTGGTGTTGATCCCACAACATAGTCTAAGTTTGTTGACCTGAAATGACCTTTGACCTTGACTTTGTGACCTGAAATTTTACTCACATGATTGGGGATACTTGATAACCCTTTAATCCAAGTTTCCTGTAATAAGAACTTATACTCTCAAAATTATTTTAAAAATTCAAAAACTTAACCTCAGGTTAAGATTTTGATGTTGACGCCGCCGTCACCGGAAAATTAAAGCGGCGCCTATGTCTCGCTTTTGCTATGCAGGCGAGACAATAATGTCCTTGAAACAAAAATCAAACAACGACAAAAATAGTATTATGCCTTCATCATGATTACCAGTATATGAATTAAGTAAAGAAACTTGGACAAATTGCATATTCATAATACCTTGCATATTGTTAAACAAACGTTTTCGGATACATTGTGATATTTTGAGAACAATCATTTGCTTAAGTTGCCAATACCATGAATACTTAGAGAATCTTGCCAGTATTAAAAATAGGATTGGAAGGAGGCAGCTTCTCATCCCCCATAATAGCGGGATTGACTGTGTATTCTTTTGCAATGTAAGCTTTCAGTCGATTAGAAGGTGTGCTACCCCCTCCCCGTCTTTGATTTTGAAAATGTACCTACATCTGTCTATGAAATAAAATAACCGCAATTTGCAATAATGAGATAAATGCCTTGATACTCCATGGACGTAAACGTTACATAGTCTACTGTCGACAGCATAATGAAATTGGTCAACATTATGATAGCATTACAAAAGAGCGAGTCTAGACATACTATTTGATTTAAACTACCTTTCCCCACAGGCTTGCTAGGCATGGGACCTGAAAGGACTGCATCCGGGAGTTTTAAAGTTTCGACATTCGATGAACCGTCAACTCATAATTATTCGGGCAAAGAGGTACCCCAAATAGCGTAATTATTGGGCAGCGAGGTACCCAATTTTCCTTCTATTCTGACAACGAGGTACCTGAATATATATTTTCACCTGGTGTATGTTTGTGACGATTATGAGCTTTGACAGCGGGGACCAGGCAAGAGTAGATAGTGTTTATATAATTTATGGGGCATTTTTTTCCACTTGACCGAATAACAATGTTTGGGTTTTATTAGTTTGTTAAACTCCTAGTTGCATCTAAAAAACCGACACTTCTCTCCAATGTCTCATGGAAGATGTAAAGCTTATCACGAGTGCAGAAAGCGATCTCTCCCGTCTTGAATTCTTGCAAATGGCAATCATGACATGGTACAATTATCTGGAAATCAGTAAGGATGTTTTTGATGCATTCGTTGGGCTCTTGTTTGTACTGAATGATGCTCAGCAAACCCTGATCCCGCTTAACCCATGCAATGATAACTGAATTATCCTGACACACAGCAGGGTACGGTTCTACACCAACGTTGCTGATGCTACGAGTGATAGCACCAGACACATCGTCGATCAAGTTTACCTCCAAGTTACTCTTAACGACAATCGCTTGACGGGATGTCATCGCAAATATCTGCGTGAATGGATTTCCGGTGTACGTTATCTCTCTAATTGCCCTCCCACCTTCTGGTTTGAATACCTGTATTTTCTTGCATACTTGGTAACCTATGAAGATCAGCCCATCCTTGCCTACAGTAAGACCGCCAGATGTACCGTTTGCAACATTCTTTGTCTCAAACGTTACTTGAAGCCTTTCACTATGATCTGTGTACATGGAAATTCTGTTATAGGAATCGCGAATGACGTATCCAGTATCAAGCATGAAGTGTAAGTCATGAACTTGAACAGATTCCAGAACGGTACCTAGTCTGCTGCCCCCAGAAGAATATACGAATATTCCTCCAGTGCAACAACAAACAGCCATTTGATTGTTTGGTGATACTGCCATTCCGTTCACGGTACCTCCAACAGGCAGCAGAGCCCGCAGAACCAATTTGAGCTCCCTTTGTCTATTCATGGAGGTCCATGGTCTACTTAGCTGGCCAACTGACTGGAATCCATTCGATATCTGATTCCTGAAGCTAAGACGTGATCCGGCTGTTATGTTTGATAGCAGTCCACCCACGTCTCCATCAGGAACCCAAGTCCCCCGCCTGCACGTAGGACACAGCAGAACGTCATTTCTCAAATGAGACGCCAGGAGAGTCTCAAGACAAACCCTGCAGAAGGTATGGGAGCAGGTCAGGTTCTTGGGGTCATTGCAGATTCTCCAGCAGACATGACACTGAAGGTTATTACGGACAGCCTGCACCAAGGAAGTAGCCATCATTGAATACTCTAGCACACGACCTGCGACAAAACAAAACATCGGTGAATTAATTGGCCAACTCAATCAAAAGTGTCAAATACGTTTGTTGATACTTAGCTGGCTAGTATTGTATGAAAATGTGAAACATAGTGCATTACATCATTAATAGAGCCTACCCGGTACAACATTTTGAAATTACTTTACGCTTCTTCTTTAGAACTATGCTACGTTCACACATAGGCGAGTATTGCAATTTGTTATTAAGGTGATTGTATGCGATATTGACGTTGTCTTCATTGTAGACATCTGTCCATACCTCTAGAAATAAATCTTGTTTTAGTAATTCTATATTATGTTTAGATTATTTGCGATATAAATACTCATCAAATGATTTAGGGTAACATAGTTGGCATTCACAAGTCAAAAATATTGGTGGGTGATTAGAAACTTCAGAACATAATATTCCCCCGATAGTTTTTTTTTATTATGTACGTTGAAAAATATTATCAATCTGAGTTGATGAACGTAAATTACTTAATTAATAATCGAACGGAAACCATATGAATACATTAATTGCATGAATTAGTTGAGTTAGTATTATCAGATGATGGCAGGATGGCACGACCTGCGACAAAACAAAACATCGGTGAATTAATTGGCCAACACAATCAAAAGTGTCAAATACTTTTGTTGATACTTAGCTGGCTAGTATTGTATGAAAATGTGAAACATAGTGCATTACATCATTAATAGAGCCTACCCGGTACATTTTGAAATTACTTTACGCTTCTTCTTTAGAACTATGCTACGTTCACACATAGGCGAGTTGGAAGTACGAGTTTGCGCGAGTAGTGGTGAGTTGACTTTTGGGGGTACTCGCGATAACTCTTCATTTAACTCGGGATGACTGTCCGTAACTCGCCGAAACTCTTCACAACTCGACGAAATTCGCGTGAGGTCTCAGTAGCTCTCAAATTTTTCAAACAGTTTAAAACAATTTCAAGCTCTTTAAGCAGGGCTCCCACTTAGTCGAGTTGTATTAGCGAGTTATGGCGAGTTGTGGTGAGTTACCTCAAAGAGGCACTCGCAATAACTCGCGAAAAACTCTTCTTGTAACTCGGGATAACTCGCGACAATTCGGTATGGCTCGACGTCACTCGACCTTTACAACATTCCACTACTCTCCTCGAAGTCGCGAGCAGCTCCAAAATTTTGAACATGCTCCAAATTTTTACTGAATCGTTGTAACTCGAGGTGAACTCGCTTACACTCGTAATATACTCGCATTACTCGTAAAAAGCTCGCGCTGTACTCTTCATAACTCGTATAGCAACTCGCCACCTTCTTGAATTATACTTAATTATACTTAATTATACTTAAGTATACCGAGTGCTATTCGAGTGCTATTCGAGTTTCCAAGAGTTGAGTACGAGCACGACGATCGTGCTGCGAGTCATGCCGAGTTGCCCACGAGATTGACGCGTGTTTAGATCGAGCACGGGGACTTACGGCTTTGGAGAGCGCCAATATTATGCATTTCCCGCCCCTTGATCGCATATGACTCGTATAAAACTCTTATCACTCATTAGAAGATCTTGATAACTCGTTGTAAGATCGGTACAAGTCGTACACATGGCATCGCCACTCATACCGAGCTTGCGTGACTCGTATCGCGCTCGGTTTACTCGTACATCCATCGTAGGAAACTCGATGTTGCGTCGTAGATCACTCATGCAAATATCATAAAGTAGTAAATTCAAGCGAGTTCACGCGAGTTTACGCGAGTTTAAGCTCGCGCCAGCTCGCCACAACTCGAGGCTCCAACTCGGCTAAGTGGGAGCCCTGCTTAATGCAATCTTTTTAATAAACTCGAGTCACGATCAGGATCACTCGAGCAATACTCGGCACTGCTTGTGGTTTGCTCGTGGTTTGCTGTGGGGGGGGGGGTGGAGGGTGCGACACCCCCATTAATCAGGATATTGTCGGTAAAATTGCGCTGCCCTCGGGGAAAAATGAGAAAAGGGGGATCCTGTCTATACCCCCCCCCCACTGAAAAAGGTCTAGCGACGCCCCTGACTGAACGTAGTACGAAGTAGCTCTAATGGCGACTATGCTTTTAATAAGGGGCGTATGATGTTTCAGTCAGCAATAATAACCACTTGTACGAGCATGACGAAAATTGTTTGTTTTTCCCTTAGAGCGTGGGCATTCCCACCAACGTTCACTAAAGAAAATAGTATGTTTAACCCTTGCTCGTGTGATCCTTTTGCCGAACCGAACCGTTTACACACGCTGTCAGTGACCCCTCTCATTAAAACCATTAACCCGTTGTGTACAGGAACTAGGGGTTCCTGTATTAAAACCTATGGGATGAGAGAATTCAGTAGCCCAGGGGTTAAATGAGTATGAATTATTCCTAAGGACGTGGGAATTCCCACTCATATTTCCTATATAACATAACACCTGTACTATCTGGTACTGGTACTGTTTGGTTACGGTGTATTATTATGTATTTGTATAATTGACTTATGCCTTACTCGAGTTAGGCTATGCGTATCTAATATGTGTTATTCAATGTGGAATGTGTACATTGAAACTCAACTTGGTGAAGTAATCAAGTACATTGTAAGGAACGTCATAATGCTGTATCAGGCATATCTTACCACTCTCATCCCACTTCTCATTTCCTTTCCTTCATCTCTTTTTCTTCCATTCTGATCTCTCACATCCTTATCTTCCTCTTGTACACTATGCTTGTTTCTCCTTTCTACCACCTCTCCCTCCTTCTTATCTTCCCCTTTACCTCAACTTTGTTCAATTCTTGCTTGGACAAATTAAAGTAAATTTACCCCCTCCCTCCAATTCAGACATGCAGGCTCACCCGCCGCTGCAATATAAATTCTTCTTTCCAATTTGTTTGGTAATTTTCTTGTTAGACGTGAGAAGGCGTAGGATCTAAATAAACAAACAAATAAATAAATAAAATAAATAACTCAAGATTATAATAAAACATTTTTCTGACCCATTGAGTGATCGATTGTCATGACTCTATAATGCTATTCAGGGTAAATACCCAGGGGGCACAGCAGGTTCTTGAGACATGGAATGTTGTAACAGGTTTTTGGGTATTAACGTGTTAAGGGAACCTCCCTGCACAATTTCTAGGTGGACAACCTTTGCAATATGCTACTGGAAAAAAATGGCGGCCATTTTTCAAAATGGCCGCCATGTATAACTACTGTTGTACAATTCTGGGGATTAATTTTTAACAGCACCTCATTTTACCATGTGTAAGGTGTCATATGGACAAAAGACAATTAAATGTCATACAAGATGATACCTCATTCAATAGGTTTCGGGATGATTTGCATTAAAAATTTGAGCCAAAAATGTGATTTTTTTTTTTTTTAAACCATTTTTTTCAAAAATATGAATTGCGCCAAAATACATATTTCTCCGTATTATTTGATTATGATGCTAACTGACTTTAAACTTGCTGGAAAACTGTTCAGCATCCAGGTTGATGTCATATCCAAATTTCAATTCTATTACTATTCTAACTAAAAAGTTATAGCGCTCCAAAGTTGACACTTTGTTATAAGCCAAAATGGCAAATTTGGTTGCTAAGGGCTATCTTCTCCTTAGCAACGGTAACATGGTGACGTGAAAAATAGAATAGATCACGAGAAATTGCTATCACCAAGCAAATGACTACTTTGATAGGAAGTATGATGTCAAATGATGCATTTTCATCATATTTTAATGATAAATATCGCTTAGTTCCCGTTGCTATGGTAATATATGCCTAGCAACCGATATATAATTTGTGTTCAGAGTCAAATTAGGATATGGGTCAAATAATACGTAAAATCAGACCTGTTCCAAGTGACAGACATAATTTGCCGTCTTAAACATGTTCATAGTGCATGGTGTACTTGTTCAGAACTCTTACCCTACCCCTCCCTCCACTGAACCCCCCATCAAAAGTAATTTTTGGGATGAGGGCAGTATGTTGTTAAAGACATGATGTGTGTTCAGAAATGATGCAGGCTATCTGTCAAGTAAAAATGTGTTCTGGAACCAGGTGATAGTCATGAATTCCAGTCTGAATCATGAAGACAATGGATGGAGGGGTTCAGAATGTGCACCCTTTCCCCCTTCTGTGACCCTCCTCTCTCTTCTAGAACAAAATTAGAGCAATTTATCCAAAGCTTTATCCATAAAGTACATTGCAATCGAAAAATTGGTCGTTTTATTTTTCTCCAAGGAATCTTCACAATGCATTTAAAATCTGATGGTTAAATTGCATGGGAAAGTTTGTCAATGTCTTCCCACCCCTGCCTCGAGAATTTGACCCCAATTATTTATTTTGTACAATAAATTCATTAACCTGCTAAGTGTAAGATGATTAGAGACATGGATTCAAATGATAGACTGGTATCATTCTCTAAAAAATAGATTCTTAAAGGTTGGAATCAAATCAAATGATGAGTTGGAGTGGGGGCAGGAGGGGGGGCTGCAGCTCCCCTGCCCATTTTGAATGTATCCATTTATTGGGCAATCGTCACTTCTTATCCAGGCAGCCTGAGCTGGAATAACGACATATACGAGTATGAGGCTAATTGCTGAAATACATTTATTTGGTGTATTTTGATGACGAAATGACTGATTTACCGTAGGTGTACTTTCTAAATGTTTACAATTTGGAATTACATCACAATGGGGAAAAGGAGTCTTGTCAAATTATTTAAATTTTTAAAAGGGAATATAAATGCCAATGCCCAACTCTTTGTGTGTGTCTCGGATTCCTTCCACTCTCCTTATAGACTTTGGCCCAAATTAGATTTTACAAGTATTGCCTTCTGCAAGAAACCAATGTACGTCATTAGTGAAGATACAGGAGTCGAGCACATTGTCATCACTAAGAGTTATGATTTATCCAGTTTTATCAAAAACCCTCCGACCAATCACAAACCTATATATTTATATCTGTTTGGTACGCAGTGGGATCTCTAATGGGGTAGAGGCACGTGCATTTGAAGAGAGCTCAAAAAGGAGGCACACAAAACGTTAAAGAGAGAAGAAGGAAAGGGGAGAAAAGAAGAAAAGAAGAAAAACTTTGATCCCATTGAATACATGCGCCCCAAGATGCGAGGCTAAATGCATTAGTAATATAATTTTGTTAAAACTAGGTCGCGGCTTGCATAAGTAGGTTGCACGGGATCTCCTAATTTTGCACACAAATATAGATATAATTTATAATTAGCATATTTTAAATGGCTCCAAATTTGACACCGAAATGTAATTCCCATTGCTTTGCCGCCTCTTAAAAGTTTCACCAGCTTCTTGTGAGATATTGCACCCTAAATAACTGAATTTTTAAAATGGGATTCAAGTTTCTCAAAAGAAAATCATTGTTCAACCTTTGAAAAAAACTTCAACTCTTGAAAAAAATCTTATCTTTGGGATACCTTGCTATATTCCTTGACCGTCGTGTTCGTTACTTTTGTTCACCATTTAAGTAGAAATGAATAGAAAACCACTTATCTGTGATAAAAAATACGAAACTATACATAGACCTACAACTCGATCGCTTTGCTCCCTTGCAAAATTCCTAAGCTGGTCGCCTTACTCACTTGCTTGTGCAGTTACGTAGATAAGTTAGGGCAATTATGGGGGACGCAGTTACATTGATTACTCTAGGCGCCACTGTTCATACAGAGCTATGAATTGATTTCAAGATATTCAAGATAAAGTTGGTTATGACAAGGAGTATTAGGCTCTTCAGTTGGATATATCACAACTAAGACGGGGCCCAGAATTTAAAAGATGTGATTTAAGTGCAAAACCAAATTAGGAGATACTGGACGGTTTGGGTCCAGAAATTGTACCCCACCCCTCTTTTTTCTTCTTTAAAATGAAAGACATCAATTGCAGATACTAGATGATAGCATCCTCTGCTGCTACATGGTCTACGATGTCTCTTCCATGGTTCCACCTTCACTTCATTGTGGTATCGGGCCATTTAGCAGCTCAGGCTTGTCGTAGGCAGTTGTGAGGAAGATCCCAGTTGAAATGTTCTCATTGATTTCCCTCTTCGATTTTTCACAATGTGTTTGCACAAATCTTTGTTTCTTGTAAGAGTGTGTGGAGTTTGATATTATCTCCTCCATAAGGCGCTCCAGCTACTCCTGGGGCGGTATTCTGAACATTGTTGTATATTTTGTGTTATCTTTTGTTGTATCTTCCAGAGATAACACAGCGCTAATATTGTTGTAAGTTAGTATTCTGAAAATCATTTTATCCCCGTGTTATCTCTTGAAGGACCGCCTCTATCTTATCTTTGACACGCCCATTTGTATGGACCCTACCAATCAAGATCTATTTTATATAAGCATGATAAGTAGGTCAACCAATAGGAATACTTTATGCCATATCTGAAGATGCGCCCAGCGCATATAATCTTCAATCTTTAATATTCAATCTCAAGATATCAGTGGAGAAATGGATAGTAATATTCATTCTGTATCTTTTGATGATCAGTCAAACCCGGTAGTTAATGATTGCCTACATAATAATCATGATAATCCAGTTCCAGCTAAGCTCAAAGAGTTATTTACAAAGGGTACGAAAATGGTACAATTAAATGTTAGGAGTTTATTGCGAAATGTTGATGAACTAAGAATATTATTCAACAAATATCCAATTGATATTGCTGCTTTCAACGAAACTTTGTTGGACGATTCCATCATGAGCAGTGAAATAGATATTGATAATTACAAAATTGTTCGTAAAGACAGAAATCGGCACGGTGGGGGTGTCGCTGTTTATATACGTGATAGCATTGATTTTGAGGTTTTGAATCATGAATCTTTACATAATTTAGAAGCTATAGAAATCCTCGTTCGCAACAAATTTTCTCACCCCCTTGTCTTTATTACTTGGTATCGTCCTCCCAATAGTTACTTTGAGCTTTTCTGTCATTATGAATCACTCTTGTCTTTTATTGACAGTTTTAATCATAGTACAGTCATTATGGGCGATTTAATTGTGATATTCTAAAGACCCATTTACATAGTGAAACTAAGAGATTGATGCAGATACATGATATTTATTCTCTTGAGAACATAAATTTCACAACTAGCACCCGTGTTACTGATACCTCATCTAGTCTAATAGATCTGATGGTTACTAACAGGATTGATCAAGTTAAATTATCTGGTGTTATCAATATTGGATTAAGTGACCATTCACTGAATTATGTTGTTTGGGGATCACCTTGTACTCACCATATTCCTCGTATTATAACGTATAGAAAAATGAAAGGTATTGATATTGTAAATTTTTGTGAGCGGCTTGAAAATCAACCCTGGGAGAATGTTTACTTAGCTCAAGATATTGATGAAGCTGTTCAGTTGTGGAAGAATTACTTGATGGAAGTTGTAAATTCTATTATGCCCTCTTAGTCCAGAAGAGTTAAAAATAAATTATCTCCATGGATGACTTCTGAAATCATGAATTTGATAAAAAGAACGTGATAAAGCCAAAAGAAAAGTATGGAAAAGCAAAAATAATGATGCTATGAATTGTTATCGTAAATTAAGAAATAAAGTAACTTTTGAAATAAGAAAAGCCAAAAGACAATATTATGTTAATAAACTGTCCGCTGCTATGGGGAGATCTACTGAGGTTTGGAAAGTTTTGAAGACTGTCTTGCCAACATCTCGTACTAATAGTACTGAAGCCCATGTAAATGAATCTGATATGAGAGCTAATGAGTTTAATTTATTTTTTTCTTCTATCGGTGCAGAGTTAGCCTCTAATTTTCATGATCCTCCACATTCAATAAACGATGATGAAGTTCGTGTCAACAATGATGCTAAGTTTACGTTTCATTTAGTCACTGAAAATGATGTTCGAAAAGAACTAATGAAATTGAAAGATAATACTTCTGTGGGTTTAGATGGGATTTCTTCCAAAATTTTGAAAATGTGTGCTCCTGTTATTGTTCCATATCTTACTCACATAATTAATAGATAATTCCTCGATTATAAGTTTCCAAACCAATGGAAAAGGTCAAAAGTCATTCCTATTCATAAATCTGGCAACAAAAATTCCCCAAATAACTTTCGTCCTATTTCAATTTTACGGTATCAAAATTGCTGGAAAGATTTGTTCAACGGCAATTAGCATCGTTTTTAGATGAAAATAAACTTTTATCAGCTGAACAATTTGGGTTTAGGAGTAAACACTCAACAATAACATCTTTGGTCAGAATCACAGATAGCTGGGTGCACGCTGTTGATCAGGGAAAATATACAGAAGCAGTGTTGATTGACCTAAAAAAAAGCGTTCGATTGAGTTGATCCTGACTTGCTCCTCGAAAAGCTGCGCAATATAGGTATATCTGAACAATGTTTGCCATGGTTTAATGATTATTTACATAACAGGTTTATTTCCATTTATTTTGGCTCAACTCTTTCAACTCACTTGCCCATTTCTTTTGGTGTATCGCAGGATTCCATTTTGGGGCCTTTGCTTTTCATTATTTTCGTCAATGCTTTGACTCAGCATGCACATTATTGTTCAATTCAACTTTACGCCGACGATACTGTTCTTTATTTTTCAGATTTTAATGTAGAAAGTGTTCAAAATAAACTAAATCATGACTTGTCATATATTTATA
Source organism: Mesocentrotus franciscanus (assembly GCA_037976565.1). Taxonomy (NCBI): domain Eukaryota; kingdom Metazoa; phylum Echinodermata; class Echinoidea; order Camarodonta; family Strongylocentrotidae; genus Mesocentrotus; species Mesocentrotus franciscanus. Next base: position 35,034,794 of record CP137672.1, on the reverse strand, counting down.
AATGGATGTGCAATAATAAGCTAACACTGAATTTTGATAAGACTGTATCTTTACTCATAGGTTCTAGACATATGCTAAGTAAATGTAATAAATTAAATATATATATAAATGATATTGCAATTCAACAGTCTGACAGTGTTAAATATCTCGGATTTATTATCGACAGCAAACTTAAGTGGGATTTCCATATTGATAAATTATGTAAGAGGGTTGGGAACCTAGTAAAATATTTGGCTAGACTTCGTTACTTTGTTAATGAGACGAATTTGAACTTGATCTATAAAGCGATAACATTACCCCTTTTTGATTATGCGGATATTTTAATCGATTCATGTGATAAACAATTTATTAACAAATGGCAAACTCTCCAAAATCGCGCGGGCAGAATGATAATGAAAGTTAATCCATATGAACACATCTCTAATGCACACATTCATTCACTTTTGAAATGGTCATCTCTCGAATCCATATAGGGACCCCTCTGTAAAACAGCATTGTTATGTTAAAATCGCTGAGTAGGGCCATCCCTCCGTCTTCCTTTTATCAGTGTGTCTTTCTGATTGTAAATGTATATTTGTTGATGTTTTTTTTAAATTGACGGATAATAAATACAATACAATACAATCTTGGGGCGTAATTAGTTAATTGAGCGCTTTTTACGCGCGTCATCATTATGCGCTGTCGCATGTGGATCATAAAGACAAGTCACGCTTTCACTTAGTGGTTAAGAAACATCACAGAGAAGAGAGCATTAAATCGTCATATCCTAGCATGTAATTTCTTTAAAAGTTCTGTGATGTCTCCGATCAACACACAATCTTCTTCTAACTCGTCTATTGGCACGAAGTTGGTTCTGGGCAAGGAAGATTGCCGCCATTTTATCACCACGAAAGATACAACAACCCCCTACCTGTTGTATTTAGTCAGGTGGCTTAGCGTCAAATTTATCGATTATCGTTACTTGCCGGATAAAAGCACCATTTTTGGTACACGGCTTCCTTAGGACCTACTAAACGATATTAGGCTAGGAGCCCCCGGCAAAAATGTCAATTTAAAGGTGTGGGGGCGGGGGCGTCTTTTTGGAGCCCCCAATTGATTTTATAACATTGATTTGTTGTTGTACAAATGCCAATTTTGGTACAAGGCTTCCTTAGGACCTACTGAACGATATTAGGGTAGGAGCCCCCCGGCAAGAATATCATATAAGGGTGTGGGACGGGGCGTCGCCTCGAAGCCCCTAAATAATTTAGAAGGTAATATAACATTTATTTGTAGTTGTGCAAATGCCATTTTTGGTACAGGGCTTCCTTATGACCTACTGAACGATATTAGGGTAGGAGCCCCCGGCAAGAAAATCATATAGGGGTGTTGGGCGGGGGCGTCGCTTTGTAGCCCCCCCAATAATTTAGAAGGTAATATAACATTTATTTGTTGTTGTACAAATGCCATTTTTGGTACAGGGCTTCCTTAGGACCTACTATTTCGGGTAAAGACAAAAGGTCACGTGACTTTGTAACGGTAGGTCCGATTTTCAAAAAAATTGTTTTAAAAGATGCGCAAGAAAAAAGTCATGAAGCGGCGGGGCGTCATCCGTACGCGTTCCCGAACAATCAGAACAATCGCGGAGGGGGGGGGGGCATAATGGCCCCCATTGGGTGTGACGGTCTGAATATTTAAAAAAATGTAAGGTTTGTGAGGTCGTAGTGCGAAATATTACATCTTATAAAGAGGAAAGGGATAAAGCTGGATAAAGACACTTATCAGAAAAGAAAAGGAGCACGTGTCAAAGTACAAAGGGTAATTATCAGAGGTGAAAATAGGGCACTTATAAGAATGGGAAGTGTCGACGGGAAAAGGGCACCGGCCATCATATTTTGATAAGGGAATTTATCAGAGGTGAAACGGGGCACTTATCGCACCTGAAAAGGGGAACTGATCAGATATGAAAAGGGGCACTTATGAGAATGATTTAAATAGGGGCATTTATCAGAGGTGAAAAGGGGGTTTTATGAGAAGGGCGAAGTGGCTCTTATCAAAAAGATAAAGAGGCACATGTCAAAATAAACGGCGCACTTATCAGAGATGAAAAGGGGTAATTATGAGAAGGTGAAGGGGTACGTGTGAAAGTAAAACGAGCATCTCTCAGATTTGAATAGGGGCAATTATCGGAGGTGGAGAGGGCACTTATCTGAAGTGAAAAAAGTTAAATTCTCGTACCTGAAAAGGGTCATCTACCAGAGATGAAAAAGGGCACTCATGAGAATGAAAAAGGACACTTTTCAAGTTTGTAAAGGGGTATTATGCGAAGGGGAAGGGGCTCTTTTAAAAAATGGCACTTATCATAAGGAAAAGGGGCACTTATTAGAAAGGAAAAAGGGTACATGTGTAGATATAAGGTGCGCTTAACCGAGTTAAAAAGGGGGTGGCTATTAAAAGGGGGAAGGGGCACTTCTTACAAAGTAAAAGGGGCACCAATATACACTTTCTCACAGGTTTCACTGCAAACCGCTGCACAATAAAAGTGCATAGCGCGTTATACGGTCGCTAACTTCACACACGCGCGAGCGCCCGCCCGCAACCCACCGTATAACGCCCATAGCTATAGTAGACATTATTAGTATAGACGACAAGGTAGCAAGCACGGATTGCCTCATTTTCATATAAGCTGCAACATCACCGTTTACGTGTTTGGCTTCACCCTTTGTGTGACATTTCATCGCTCCCGAAGCCCCAAAATGGCCTTGATCACAAAGTATCGGCAAATACCGATTTCAATCGATTGCCATCGCTTCCCAGTCATTCCTGACAGCTTGGCCCAGACTTTCGGGCGGGACTGTCTCTGAAAATTAGATACGAGTTTATTTATTTATTTATTTATTAAAACATCTTTTGACAGGATAGCATTTATCAGCTCGCAGGCTGTTTTGCATAATGGTCCTGCATAAAGAAGGAAAATACAAATTTAAGAACTGACGATAGGAGTATTTACAAGGAAAAATAGCAGTTTTATACAAAGTTATAACGGTAAAAATAGACAACAACATAAATAGGAAAGAAAATATTAGGAAAAACTGGAAAGAGGGGGAAGAGGAGAAAAAAAGCATACATCTTGGGAAAAAAATACATCGATGGATAAGTGGATCTACAAAAATGTATAGACAAGTGTAGTATAATGTGCTTAGATTAGCAAGTGTGCGCTTATAAAAATGACGCCTGGCTGGAATGCTCCCCAGAGAGTGGAGAATGTGCATACATTGTGTGTGGGTAAGCCTGAATCCGATGACCGGGGTAATAATATATATATCTGTAAAGCGCTTTGAGAGGGCCTTCGGTCCTGAAAAGCGCTATATCAGAACTAGCTATTATTATTATTATTATTATTATCATAATCAATTATAATCAATAAAATAAAATTTAAAAAGAACACAAAATGTCTTAGCAGCTGCATAGGCCTCGACCAAACAATAATATAAGATAGATATCAAATTTACAACGTAATGTAAGTATATGTAATTTCCTAGATAATAGGGTTAGCAATCATTTTAGTTAGTTGTTGCATATAATGTTGTAGTAGTAAGGAGAAACGGCAGCGAACAAATGTTATCGATTAAAAGAAGATTTTCTTATATTGGTATTTAAAACTGTCTACTGAATTGGCATTTTGGATATCATTGGAAAGCTTATTCCAACTAACCGCTCCAGCATACTTAAAATATTGTTTGAATAAGGTCACGTTGGGTTTGGGCAATACTACATTAAGAGAGTTTGCATTTCTTGTATTAAGGCCATGGCGGTCGAAATACATTTCTATTTCGTTTGATAAACGAGATGGAGCAATGCCCCTTATACATTTAAACATAAGCATAGCCAGAAAATAATGACGGTGGTGATCAATTGTTTGCCAGGAAAGTTTTTTTTATCAATGTGTTGTCGCTTGCAATTTCATAGTCAGAGATACCAGTTACATATCTAGCAGCTCTTTTCTGCAATCTCTGAAGGGGCAGCTTGTAGCTGGCTGAGCAGTTTCCCCATACAGAGATTGCATAGCCTATACAGGGTTGGATTATACACTTATAAAGGGTGTTCAGTAGTTCTGAAATTAAGATTTTACTCAGCTTTCCTAGAGAATAGATTTTTTTATTTTTATTTATTATTTTGTTTAAAGCAGATGTTTCTGCATTTATTAATAAATCAAATACAAAACATTTAAATAATAATAATAGTATATAATATAATTGATTTACATCAAGTGACAACTGAAATACACACACAAAAATGCATATATAACATATATAATCAAAGAATTAAAATAAATGCAGAGGCCAACTATCATAAGCATGAATGCTTGAATCGATATTTATAGGCAATAGATTTACATAAGTCTCTTAAATATACATTCCACTTCAAATTTTCATCAATCACTATACCTAAATATCTTATAGATTTCACTGTTCGATCAGTTCATCTTTTATGAATATATTTAATATATCAGAGGATCTTAATTTTATTAGCATTGTTTTGGTTTTACTTGCGTTAATGCGTAATCGATTTTGTTCATACCAATTATTTAGAGCATTAATATCTTTTTGTAATTTCTTTGTAACATCATCTAACTTACTATCTGCAACAATGACTACAACATCATCAGCAAATATGTTGCAGACTCCTTAGTTATACATTCAGATATATCATTTATGAATATAAGAAACAAAATCGGGGCCAGGACACTGCCCTGTGGTACCCCGACAGAAAGCTCTCTTATATCAGATAGTTTTCCTTTGGAGTATACCACTTGCTTCCTATTACTTAAATAGTTTTTGAACCATATGAGCCTGTTTTCAGTTACTCCATATTTTTCAAGTTTGAATAGGAGAAGCTCGTGGTCAACACAATCAAAACATTTAGAGATGTCTAGAAAGCATGTACCAAACATTTCTTTCATATTTAAGGCTTCGTAGAAATCGTCTATTACACGATGTAAGCATGTTACAGTTGAATGGTTTGGAAGAAAGGCGTATTGATCGACATTAATCATATCATGTTTTTGGAGGTAGAAAAGTAACTGTAATTGTACTTCCTTTTCTATAATTTTGGGAATATGACTAGCAACCGAAATTGGTCGATAATTTGTTTTTTCATTTTTTGAGCCTTTTCCTTTGAAAATCGGTGTGGTACGTGCAATCTTCCAATCATCAGGTACTATTCCCGTATCCTGACTTGCATTAAAAATGTCGCACAGGGATTGAGCAATATACGGGGCAGCTATTTTGAGTAATCTAGTGTCAAAATCTAAGACATCTAACTTGCTATTTGAAGCCAAGTTAATTAAATGATTTAGAATCTTGGAACTATCAATTGGTTGAAAATGAAATTCATAAATACAATGTGGATGATTCCATTTCGGTTTTTCTTTAACAAATGATCTAGAGATATTGTTACCTGTATTAATAATTTAAAAAAATCATTCATTTCATTACATTCAATATTACAGCTCAGGTCCTTAGACTTTGTCACTCCAGAAATCTTATTCAATTCTGCCCATAATTTCTTCGAATTATTCTTATGTTTATTATGTACATCCCTGAAGTATTCCTGTTTTTGTTTTCGTATGAGACAGATAATATGTTTTTTTTTAATAGTTTTTTATACTTTTTATTAAATTTAGTACGAATTTCTTGTTCAGGAGAAGACACGGACTTTCTTTTAAGAAAATCTCTGGTGTACATAAGTTTTACGATTTCTGGAGTCATCCAAGGACAAAATCTGTCTTTTACCCTAGTTGTTTTGATAGGTGCATGTTCGTTACTTATTTTCAAAAATGTTTCTTTCCAAACATTCCATGTTACTTCAATTGGACCATCGTTAGCTAATTTAAATATTTCAGCTGATTTTATGGCAGCAATAAATCGACTTTCATCAAATGATTTATAATCACGAAAACGACGAGTTTTATGTTGTTTCCTTTCAGTGATAATGTTAATACAAGTATAAATCATATAATGGTCACTCATGGAAATTTTTGCAACATCACATATAATGTGCTTCTGGGGATCGCTTCACTGCCTCAATGATCCAAGCTCTTCTCTTTTAAGTCCAACTGTTGATTAACTACTTTCAAATTTGGGTCAGAAGAAAGTTTAAACCAAGCAATTACAATTATGGACCATATTACTATTATTAGACTTAGAGACCTACAGTACAGTGCATTAAATTTTCATTTCACTTGTTCCCCTTTTAATAATTTAAAGCTTATTTAATCAGATTTAGGGAAATAACTTAAAAAAGACAATCTTGGGTCACTCTAATGTTAGATTGTACATGTAGGCCTACTAGTAATGAAAAAAAGTTGGGCTCTAACTATGAGGGCCTTGTAAAATCTACATTCCAGTCTGTGTTGACATCTAGGTTAGGCCAACTGTCAGCTGGTTATCCAAGTTAGATGTGGACCTCTAGACTTTATTTTGGGAATGGCTCTATCTTGGCTATAGACTTTTAGTACTTATGTCTATGTGCTTTCTTTAATTGTTATAGGTCATGGTATGGCAAGTTCAACTTGGGGCAAGCACATTCATGACTTGAGATAGTACTGCAAGAATGTGAATGTTCTTGATTTTAAAATATTTAGTCATTCAGTGAATCAGTGATTATTATGAACTGAATGAAGAGAGGGTGCCTACATGAAAAGAGCCTCCATGTTTTATAAAAGTGGATTATGATTGATACTATAACTAAGATCAATTAGGCCTAAGGAGGAGATCTATAATTTTTACATGATGTCTGAACATTTTTGGTTTTTTTTGTTTCAGGATGATGTTCTTCTTCAGTAAAAGAAATTATGAAGGCAAATTCCCTGAGAATTGAGACAAATTCAGAGAGGAATGACCTGAATTTCTGACAGGTAGGCTGGTATGAATAATTTGTTGTTTATATGCCCACACAGCTAAGGTACTTAGAGGGTGTCATTTGTTTATTCACATATTTCCGTTAGTGATTTCATACAACGTGCATGCAAGTCAACTTTAATCACAATGTACATGCAAGACCTTTTCAATTTTACAACAGAGATAGGTTTCAATGTGCTTACTTTCCTTTTTTGTTTGTTCATTCAACAGACATATATGTATGGACTATGAAGTTATACTTAGCCTCTTCAATGAACCAGATCCCATCTCCTGTAGCTGCGACTGGGGATAAAAACCTTGGTATTATAATCCTCATAACATGAAGTTATGGTAACAAACAAGCAACCGTTAATAGAAAGTCTGATGTGTCCTTGGTGTGTGTGTGGACCCCAAAGCAACTATCGCTCTTAAGGATGTTCTTTTGTACATCAGATGGTCATTGTTTCACTGGAAAAAATTATGATTTTGAGTAATGGGTAACATTTTTTTTTTAAATCATGTTGTTACAATGTGTTATGTCCGTTATAATATGGTGCTAGTACTGCTATAATACATTCCCTGGAGAGAAAAAATATGGCTCAGGAGTAGCATATGCTTACTTTAAAAAAAAACGGGGAAAAAGTAATACATGTAACAAAGGCATATCATTGACATTTTGATTATGAGGCTATTTGAGCTTAATATTTTTACCTTCAATTTTATAATAATAATAATAATAATAATAATAATAATAATAATAATAATAATAATAATAATCTTTTAAAGTCCACTCCAAATTTTATTAATACCGAAATGGAAATTCTTTTTGCCCAATTGATCGTGAGCCCGGCAGCCACTGAGCAGCGCCAGATCGACATTGCTCTATCCCCTTATTGTTGAACGCCAAACAAGGTAGCAGCAACATAAACATGGTGAGTAACAATCTTTTGTTTTAAGAAAAATGAATAAATTGAAAGTAATTTATTGTTGGATTAAATGAATCATACGTGGAAATAGTCTGGAAACAGAACCGTGAGAGAACAGAGAGAGAGAGAGAGAAACAGAGAAAGGGAAAGGGAAAGAAATGAGAAGGAACTATGTAATGGTGAAAAATTTCATGAAAATTGGAAATATACAATGATGCGAGATAGTGAGAGAGAGAGAGAGATGGAGATACAGAGAAAGAGTGAAAGCAGTTGCCAATATCATGTTCAAATATGTAGTTTCATATACCTCACTTTAGAAATCTAGCCATCTAATTGGTCGAAATTGAAATTGGAATATCCAGTATTTTGTGCCCTTATCCTGCGATCCCCATTGGTTTACGTGTTAAAATTGTCTTTGTGCGAGCGCGGACACCATACAGTGGGTTTTTTCTGCGATTCCCAAATGATTAAAAATTTCAGTCATTTTGCTAGCAAAAATTAAAAGACAGTGTCTCAGATTTTCTGTGATTTTTTAACCAATCTTTACTCAATAAAAGGCTAAGGTAAGAATTCTTGGTAGATTTTTCTTTTAATTCGTACTATCGGCATATAAAAGTCATATCGACTGCTTTAATACTCGAGGACTGGCTGTTTCTATACTAGCTCGCGGGAAATTTGAATCCCCTGCCATCACCCGAGGCGCGCCAGGGTGACTATCCCTTGAGCGTATAAAAACAGCCAGTCCTCTCGTAGCAGCCGATATAACTATATTATGAACAGTTGGAGCGTGTGTGGGTGTGTGTGTGTGTGTGTGGGGGGTTACCACCATCATATACCTTGTCCCCCGTTTCATGTAAATTGCCCCGCTCCCTCCAACTGAAAGGATTGGAAGGGCTAACAAATCGATACTTGTTTTGGGTTCTCAAAAAAGAGGGAGGGAGGTGTCAAATTTAGTTTAAAATAAGCTGAACACCCCCACCCTCCACCAAAAAATAATATATATTTGTATATACATATGTATAATGATTCCAAAAATGTGAGAATGATTAAATCCCAATTTAACATCAAATGTTTTTCAACAAGAAAAAAAACACCTAAATTTCCTACGGAATATATGACTGTGTTTCTGCCAACCCCTCGGTTCTGCCCCTAATATGCCCCATCCCCTTTCTACTTTTTTCTATTTATCTTTGTTTCGATTTTAAGCTTGAATTTATGAATTTATTAACAACAACAGCATACCACAATGTTACAAATGTATTCAAGTGGGTAACAGAATAAGATGTCGTATACATATCCATGTACATGGGTTACAAAGAAAAAGAAAATATCCATAGTTGAACCATATGTACAAATTAAATTAATCATATATCATGTCATATCAAACCTGTGAATTAGCTATAACTTAAGAATACGTAGAGATTTGTAGCTGGAATTGAAATTCACAGAGGTCTAATAGTGTATAAGTTATTAAAATAAAGGATATTTTTAAGCTTAAAAACTTAAAATGTTGTTAAAGAGAGAACCAAAAGTTAGCACGAGTGCTAGTCGGGATTGGTTCTCCGAGTTTCTAAAACTGTATGCAAAGTCATACTAATATTTATTTTGACTTAAATATTTATATCATATTACTTGATCCTTATGACTCACCTCTGCTTAGGAGTTTAATTCTGAGATTTTGACGAAATGATGATCTTTTTTTTTCTTCTCTTATATTTATGGGCAAATTATTCCACAGCTTTGCTCCAATGAAAGAAATTGAAAAAGTCCCATGTGTCGTACTACATTTAGGTAATCGTAGCATTAAATGTTTGGGCCAGCATGGACTAATTATACAGATAACATTAGATTACTGCAAAGTCCCCTTTGTGATTATTTATGATAGAAAAACTAATAAAAATCTAGTCAACACAAATGACACCAACCATTCCCACTCTCCAAATAATCTGCAATAATGGCAATTGTAATAATCTTTTTATTGCAGAAGGCCATAATTATTGCCATATCAATTTTTTGAGGACCTAGCTAGTATTCTGAAGAAGCTATTAGTTTTATATGTGGGTTTTTTTCCCCGTTGACAAAAAAAAAGCTTGAACAAGTATGAATCAATTTTGTTGTCTTCTAAGTATTCAATAACCAGTGAAAAGTAGATCGGGTCCTCATTATCATAAAGGTACTTGAAGGACACTGATTCGCCAATACCGGTGAGCCGTTATCAACCAAATGAATAAATTAAGCGGAGATGACCTCTCCAAATGCGAATGCTCGAAGCTGATCCGCGATTTGTATTACTGTTGAGTGAAGAGCATATAGGCCTACGCATGTAGGAAGCATCGAAGAGAAATGAATAATTCAGTGGGGCTTCGGGAGCGTTCAAAATGTCAAAGCAAAGATAGTGGACGTTCTGGGGGCTTGATATTACGCGGTATACTCTTGTATTGTGCAGCGGTTTGTAGTGAAACCTGTTAGTAGGTGTATATTATAATGTCTTCGTTTTAAGGAAAAATACTCCAAAAAAGATAAGAAAATTGACACGAAACAGGTAACTTGAGAAAAATAATGACTTTTAAATCATGACAATTATTTGAATTGTTACAGATTTAGTTGATTTTTGTGTATGTTACAGTAAATTAGTAGGGTACTAGAACTACACGCGAGCCACGGGTCCGAAGTATGGGCACACTTGTGAACTATAGCGCCGTTTTTTGTTGTTGTCAATCTACATGTGCCATTTGTATGGAGCCCCCTTTAAAATATCCCTGCAGGATGAATTGTTGGAGTCTCCCTCCCCCCATAATCTGAAAAATTATCCCCTGATTATCCATCTGATTGAACTTCTTGTTGAATTACAACAATTTTGAGTTGAACAATTAGAGAGTACGTCACCAAACCTATTTCAAAGTTGCAGCTCAGTGAAAAGGCTTGTTAAACGTTTTTAGGATTTAGTGTACGGTAAAGTAATTGAAATAAGTATATGTGCTATTCTTAATTAAACTGACTCACCATAAGCTGGTAGAAAATAACGAAGGCGTCTGGACGACAAGTGTGACGCGTAGATAGTTCACGCTAGGCCGCTCTAGTGGGCTGAGTATGGCGTGCGCTACGTGCGTTGGCGATTCGCTAGCTATCGAAGCGGCGATCGAGCTGGTGCTTCGCGAGTGTTGAGCTGAGCGATATGAATACGCGCTAAAAACGTAGACACGAATTGTGAAGGTATTCAGCGAAATGAAAAAGTCCAGTGTTATTGCACAATTCCCCTTAAAATAAAGATGAAGGACAATGCCGTTGACTTTAACGAGGTATCCAAATAAAGAGTAAACAATTAAGTAATAACGCATTCGCGAATATTCAATCATCCACAAAGAAAAAACGTCCTCAAGTCACAAGTGCAGGCGTAGGTAAAATCCAATATGGCGAATGATGAAAGCATTATCGAAACAACAACGCGGAGGAGAAGTGAAGAGATCTTCCTGCTCGAGTTTCTCCGCGGTGACAAAGAGAAAATGACGACAATTGATTGGCTCAGCAATGTTTGGCACGCTGTAAAAATAAGGTGATTGGTTGAGATGATGTCTGGAAAATTCCGATGACAAATAATGATTAAAGCCCCTTTAAAGCGTTAGAAGCCCCATATTCGCCAAATATTTGATGGCAAAATTTCAATTAAATTGTATCATAATATGAAAAAGGATGTCATTTAACACCCATTTCTGCAAAGATTTCCCCCAAGACAAATATTGATAAAACATAATTTGGGTTACGCAGAAAACCTAAATTTTGTATTCCTTCAACAATATATTCGACTTCAAACACATATGTTTGAAAATCCTTGCAGAAACGTGTCTTAAATGACATCCTCTTTCACATTATGATACAATTTAAGTGAAATATTATCATCAATGTTTTGGGGCTCCTAACACTTAAGAGGGGCTTTGTGCAGGCGTCAATTTGAAGCCTGGACCCACCCTCCTCAGAGGTCGCCAAATATCGACGTCGACTCGACGCCGAAGCTTCAGGTCAATGCATTTTTTGTTGTAGTGTCCTTACGTTCTTTTTAAATAATTGGGTGAAGCTTTACCTATAATGTTGATAAAAGGTGTGAAGCTTTGATGAGTAATTTGTGTTTTCTGGTGATACTACATCGGTGACGTCGAAAATATGTCGAAGTCATGGCGTTTTAAACAACTACTGCATGAGATGATATTTTCGCGTACAGATATTTTCGCGAATGACAGCTAGAGACATTTTCGCGAGTCGTTGCTTTCGCGAATGACACCTCTACAGTACTTCCATGAACACTACGCCATGCCTACACTCCATGCTACACATACAAGCTTTACCGATAGAAATAATTCAAAGGGTGAAGGCTGGACTAACCAATTTGTCGTAGAGTGATGCTTCGCCTAACCAATTTGTCGTAGAGTGATGCTTCGCCTATGTGTTTTGTCAAGCTAGTGAAGTGGTGGTGAAATCCTGACCTTATACATAATTGGCTCTGGTGAAGAAAGGTGATGATTTGAGCTAGGAGGGTGGGTCCAGACTTCAAATTGACGCCTGCATTAACAGCTGATAAATATAAAACTCGGAACTAAAGCCATGTAATGTACAATAGCATCGAGTGACTGCACGAAAAAGGTAGCACACGCAGATTGCCTCATTTGACTAAAAACCTGCATCGTCACTGTCCACACTAAGCGTATTTGGCTCCGCCCCTTCTGGGGCATTTCCTCGCACCCTTTGAAGCCCCCGATCACAACAATATCGGGAAATATCGATTTCAATCTCATATATTATTCATTTTTGTTTTGTGTACTCAAATAATATCAAGCTTTGATAGATGGGACCACACCTTATGAAGATTCACTTATCAAACATAATGTATCGATAATGTATCGATGAAATTGACCTTTTTCGTCACTTCCGCTGTATGCAGAGCTAGAGAGTTAATGTATGATGTCATCCACACAGAGTAAGAGTTTTTGAAAATTTAATCATATTTATCATAAGTTCTGCTGATATTATGAATTTGCGGATGTGTCTCCAAATTATGAAGTGGTTTAAATTTGTTTTATTTATGAATTTGAGAGCAATCTACAATCGAACTTTTGATTAATTTTTCATCTTGAGCTAATATTGTAGCTCGATTACCATCGCTACACAGTCACTCCTGACAGCTTGGCCCAGACTTTCGGGCGGGACTATCTCTGAAAATTAGATACGAGTAGACCACTTCAGTACATCAATAATTATTCAAGCTTTTTGTTTTAGGTCCAACTGTTGATTAACTACTTTCAGATTTGGGTCAGAAGAAAATTTAAAGCTAACACTTGCAATTTGGGACCAGATTTGACCTACATACTACAATGCAGTAAATTTTCTTTTCACCTTTTCCCCTTTTAATTTCAAAAAGCTCATTTATGATTTAGGGAGATATTGTTTAAAAAAATCCTACTTTGGTCTAACGTTTAACTATTAAAACAAAAAATTTGTAAAGGCTGTAACGGCTACGGCATTATATAACTACATTACAGGCTGTGTTGACATCTAGGTTAGACCAATTACTTTCAATCGGTTATCTAAGTTAGATGTAGACCTCTAGAATAGATATGAGGAGTGGGTCTAACTTGGCTTTTTGTAAGCTTTCTTAATACTAGGTCATGACATAGCCGGCCTAGCAGATTCATCATAGATAGTACTGCAAGAATGTGATTTTTTTTTAAAGCTTGATTTTAAAAGAGTTAGTCATTCAGTGAATCAGTGATTACTAGTAACTGAATGGGAAGGGGCCTGGTGCCCACATGAAAGGAGCCTCAGGGTTTTTTTTTTAAAAGGTGGATTATGGTTGATCATTGACACTATACTTAAAAACAATTATTAATGGAGTAGATCTATAATCTTTACATGATGTCTAAACCTTTTAATTTTTGTTCCAGACAGACTCTCTTCTTCAGTAAGTTGTATGATGAAGGCTTATTCACTGAGACTTGAGACACATTCAAAGAGGAAGGAGAACTACTGACCTGCTAAAGTTTTGAAAGGTATTAGGCTGTATGAATAAGTTGTTGTTTGTATGCCTATCTAGCTATGTTACTTTGAGGATGTCATTTGATCATTCACATTTTCAATGATTCAATATACATCATGTATGGACTATGAAGTTCTACTTAACCTCTTCAAGGAACCATAGACCATTTGCTGGAGCTGCGACTAGGGATCAAAACCATGATATTAAAATCCTGCTAACATGAAGTTTTGGTAACAGACAAGCAACCGTTAATAAAAAGCCCGATATGTCCTTGATGTGTGTGTGTGGACCACAAAGCAACCATCACTCTTAATGATATTCTTTTGTTCATCAAATGGTCATTGTTTCACTTGGAAAAAAATATTATTTTGAGTCATGGGTAAATTTGTTAAATAAAAAGAAAAGAAATCATCTAGTTTGTATTATGTGTTCCATAATACAGTACAAGTCATGATAAACATGCAGTACAATCCCTGAATAAAAAGAAGGCTCAGAAGTAGTCTATGCGCTGTTTTAAACAAAAATAGGAAAGAAGGTAATGTAACCAATGCATAAGATTGAAATTGTAATAATTTCAAGTAGCAGATGAAGCTATTTGACCTTCATTGTTATTATCTGTAAACTTGGTAAATTACTTTTTTTCCTTTTTAAAGCTAAATAAATAAAATTGAACTTACTATGTATTACCTTATATACAATATTCCCTTCATAAATTCTAATTGTTAGTGTGCATACGGTTGGATGAATTGAGACAAACATGGAAAAAGAAATGAGAGAGAAAAATATAATGCTGTGAGATAGTGATAGAGAGAGAGAGATACGGAGATGGGGAGAAAGAGTAAAACAGTTGCCAATATCATGTGCAAATGTTTAGTATCATAAACGGAGCGGGTTGGGGGAGAGGCGGGGTACCACCATTATATCCCCTGTCCCCTGTTACATGTAATTTGGCCCTGATCCCTCAAAGTTTAAATAAAGGGCTATGAAGGGCTGATATAATGAAATTTGTTTGGGTTCTCAAAAAAGAGAGAGGGGTGTCAAATTTAGTTTAAAGTTAGCTGAACATGTCTGCCCCCCCCACAACTATATACATCTATATAAATATGTACAATAAACAAATTGTGAGAATGATTGCTTTCAAATTTTCCCATTTTTTTCAACAATTTGCCTACATATAATATATATATATATATATATTATAGTATATAATTGTGTTTCCGCATCCCCCCCTCCCCCCTTGGGTTCTGCCCGTATTATCCCCTCTCCCTCTCCCTTTCTATTTTTTTCTTTTTTCCTTTTCCTTTTGTATTGCTTTTAAGCTAGGGCCACCATGGACTGATTATAGAGATAAAATTAGATTATAAAAATCCTTTTAAAGATCATTTCCTTTGTGATTCTTATAATGATAGAAACAAATAGTGAAATCTAATTAACACAACAGACGCCAATATCCGTAAGACACCAATCATACTAACTTTAAAAATAATCAGCAATCATGACAATAGTAATTATTTTATTGGAGAAGGCCATATTGCCATGCCAATTTTTGTGGACCTAGCTAGTATTCTGAAGAAACTATTGATATGTGCTTTATTTCCCCCCGTTGGCTAAATTTTAAATAATTGACCAAGTATGAATCGATTCCCCCTCCAAGCCCCCTACAGTATACAATACTCAGTGAAAATGAGATTGGGTTCATGGGTTTCTTTATCTTAAATTTACTTGATGGACACTGATTCGCCAATACTCATCCCTGTAGGTGTGCCCGCCTCTACATGTGGACGTTATAATCCAAAGAAAATCATTCAAAATATTTATAAACTACTGAATATCTGTAAAGCTTTTTTTTAATGTTTACCTCTCAGGTATTTAATACACAACACTAGCTATATTCACTTTCCTCTTCTCAGGCACATGTAGAGGTAGGCGGGTCTTACGATTAAGAGCAAGGAAGATAAACGTGAGATAAGATAAGGAGATAGTTTGCTCGAGAATTCTACTATTATGTGAATGCACCTCTAACAACAGATTATGATAAAGCAAAGTCACGATTTGATTTCATATTGAGTATTAAACCTGTAAACAGAAAATGATTCTTAATGTTTATTGTTCATAAATATCCCTGTTACATGCAGTGGCTATATAATCTCGTTATCTTTACCATATTTATAGTCCATTAACAAGGTAAAACATAAAACACTCCAATATTTTTTCGTTAAGTTATTAATGGCAAATAGGATCATAATAAGCATAAAGATGAAAAGAGTATCTCCATCATATAACGTTTTCTGAGATATAATTAAAAAGATATTATCTGCCAAAACTGCTTACTAGCGTATCGGTTTTCTTGATCCTCTATGATCTTAATGATTATTGAATGATGCAAATGAATATTCTCACTTTAGTCACAAAAGACCACTCCGTGACAAATTAATGGTCCTTGGTTGAGTAAATTCTATTTTTTACTAAACTGTCTTTAGAAATGATAGTAATTTAAAGCTCTTTGCTTAATTATACGCTTTAAAATAGATAGCTTAATCAATAATGATATTGATGATATTGACAGTAATAGTTATAGTAATAGTAATACTACTAATACTAATAATAGTAATAATAATAATATAGTAATTGTAATAGTAATATTAACTTCTGGATTGACTAAGTAACAGCCATTAGTGTTTCTTTATATTATCAAATGATTTGGATAGTCAGGATTGGGGTTTGCAAATACTATTACTAGATGCCCTTGTGGGTTATTGACAGTGGCGTAGACAGGTTCGTACACCTGGGGGGATGACTGGGCTGCCAACGCTAGTGAGGGCGCGAAGCGCCCGAGCGAGGGAGCGAAGCGACCGAGCGGGAGGGTGTGGGGGTGTCCCCTCCCACGGTAGGGAGCTTTGCAATTTTGAACTTGAAATCGTGCAATCTGATGCATACTTAATGAGGTAAAATAACACACACAAGCGTGCACGCACACACACACATACTCACACACACACACACACACGCATACTCACACACACACACACACACACACTCACATACTACGCCTTGAATGGACAGACATACATCGACAAGATCTACACACCGTGGCATACGAATACAGAATGGACTGACACATAGTATTGCATATTGAACCACACTACGTATTTATTTATCTCTGTGAATTTTGCTGTTACACCTCTTCAGAAAAAAACCAATGTCAACTGTGTACACGCAGGTATAGTCTTTGTTGTCTTGATAGGGGTATGTGGTTATGTATGAAAACAGCCTCTGTGGCCATTTGTGAATAGAACACATAAACAACAAACAAATAACGATTAAACTTTGAACAATATGTCTGTTCATTATAATATAAAGCATAATGAATACGTACATACTATGCTTTTTTACCTCAAAGAAACAGGCATAGTATCCATAGATGGATATTGGCTGGCGGCTCATTAACATACAGATAAAAAAAACATAAACAGTATCACTATGATCCATGGAGTAACAATACTACTTTGTAAGTTTGTGAAGAAATCGGAACCATAACGGCATTGCATCGTTTCAAATTAGGGCATTATTTACCCAAAAAAAATTAAAAATTAAAAGCCAATCTTGTGGTTATCTTGTGGTTATCTTGTGGTTTGCAATCTTAGAGGTATCTTGTGGTTATCTTGTGGTTTGCCCCATTTGAACACGCAAAACTCGTGGTTATCTTTAGGTTTCCACACCACGAGATTGCGCGCACTGCAAAATATGCGCGATTAATCTTGTGGTTATCTTGTGGTTTCCAAACCACAAGATAACCACAAAATACTTGTAAGATTTTCTTTTTTTTACCGTCTGAATTGGCTTTCACCGTGTGAATGCGGCTAATAACAATAAACACAATTACAATAATGATGAGGATTATTATTATCATCATCATAATTATTATTATTATTAATATTATAATTGTTATCATTATTATTATTACTATTATTATCATCATTATGACTTATTAAGTAAGCAAATATCATTCCCCAAAACCTGGGGGGATGATTGTACATGCCATCCCCCTCATCCCCCCGTTGTCTACGCCCCTGGTTATTGAGCAAGCAGTTCTGCCGATATTTCGTTTTTCGTTTGCCTGTAGATATTATAGCTGGGAAAATAGCGTTGGGTATTGTGTTGATAGCAAACGTTTCAAGGTTGAAATCACAGATACTGAATATAAACATTTATTACGCAGCGTATGACATATTCTATATCAATATGTACGAAAATGTGTCGAGCTCTATACACATGCCCTAGTTTTGTTGTAGAGGTGCCATTATAAATATATTCGACATTGCATATATATTGAAATATGCTGCAAACTTCTGGATAAGTATTTCTGTTAATAGTTTCGGACAACAGACTGGGTATATAATGGTGACATAAAGTTAAAATCCAGTTTATTTAATGAGGACATGTTTTATGTAATAGTTGGTAACTTTTATTCAAGGCACAATAGGGTCTACCCGATCACTATACTAACATAAATAGTTGACAAGGTTGCACAATAATAACAGGTTGATGTTTGCTGTAAAAACACATCTCCTTGGTAATACATATTGTTTGTCAAATTATCGAAAAATGCTTTGGGGTGATCAGATCTGCGTCCTTGATGCAGTGGACAACAGAGAAGGAAGGGAAATAAGGACAAAAGGAGTGAAAGAAAGAAGACATATAAGAAAAGAGACGGAAAGAGAGAGAAAGAAAGAGAGGGAGAGAGTATGTATTTGTGTCCGTTTCACTTTAATATGCAACTTTTTCCGCGTCTAAAGGGGCACGGATTATAACCCCTCCCGGCCTGGTCAATCTGCCCCCTCAAATTTTGATAATCTAGTACAGCGTTTTTCAATCGGGGTACCGCAAGACATCTATTGGGGTGCCATGACATGAATTAGGTAATATATAAAAAGGAATGATGGAATAATGTTGAGTTAGTGAAACCGAAGGTTAGAAACCACAATAGTTAGAAACCACGAGAGTATGTAATTTCACGAGGAAAAGGGTGCAGTCACGACCCCCAAAAAAAAAAAAAAAAAAATTGTGAAACACTGATCTAGTAGACTAAAGACTGGTGCCCTCCCATGACTTAGCCCACGCTACGCCACTTGTAATAAGCATTCCATTCCTCTTTCATTACATTTCTTCTTCCTCCCACCTCTTTCTGGAAAACTTCCTCTCTGTGGTAACTGTTTGTTAGGATCCATACAGGACTATGCGCTTAGAAACATGGTATTAAAGGTACTATATCCCATTTGCAGGCCAAAAAAAATGAAAAGGTTAAATTCCAACGGCATTTGAAAGACAATACTCATTTAGAACTTCCCTAAAAAAAAGGGGGGCTTAAAAATGTCTTTAAGTGGGAAAATAACGACTATTAGTTGTCGAATCGACTTAGGAGCTATAGAGCCAGTAAGTAATAGTCTGATTTTTCAGACCATTGTACCGAATGGTCGTACGTTTTATGCTGCGCAAAGATTCAATCAGTTTAATTTTGGCCATTACAAGAAGTGGGTTATTGATGTAGACAAATGCTCATGTACCCTTTACAGCTCATTTTATGTATGTTATTACCAAAGATGAAAAAGGCCAGTCAGTCACTCAATAGTGTCTGACAGTGAAGTCTAGCAAGTAAATGGGTTTCCTTGCATAATTTGAATATTAGGACACTGCTAACGTTTAAATTTCACAGATAGGACATACATGACATATTCATAATTCCTGCAAAGTTCTACATAATTTGATGTTGGCTGCAAAAGGGACATAGTATCTTTAAAGGGCAATCCAATCTTCGTAATAAGTTCATTTATATGAAAGCAAAAACAAATCAGGAAAACAGATTGGCGAAACTTGAAATAAACCGGACCAATAATAAGAAAGTTTGAAATATGAGATCTCTAAAGCTATGTGAATCTCAAATTGGCTTTTTGTCACTGGATTGTGGCGTACTCACGGACAGCTTCACCGTCTGTCGTGTACAAAAAATATAATTGATTTCTGTTTTTTCTCCGAACCTGAAAGTCCTTTCTTCCTTGGGGCACTACTCAAAATATATTATGGAGAGCAAGATATCATTCGTCCTCTAGCAAGAAAAGACACTCTCAAGTCCTACATTTTGAAAAAAAAAAACCACATTTAGAGAGTTTGTTTCATGGATCAAATCGGAAGTTGTTCGGCTAAATCACAGTGACATTACCGATTCAGCCAATTTAAAGTTCCCTTACTATACTTTCAAACAAACTTGGTTCTCTGAATTTTCTGCTTTCTATTAGCTCAGTTTGCTATTAAAATTGGATTTCCCTTTAAGTGCTTTATAAATGCTGCCATTTATCATCATTGTTATTATTATCACTATTATTTTCATTATTATACTTCTAATCATTATTATTTTCATTATTATACTTCTAATCATTATCATTCTCATCATCTTTGATATTAGCATTATTATTATCATTATCATCATTAATAATAATAATAATAATCTTTTATCATTACTATTATTAGCATCATAATTATTATTAATATTATCATGTTCATCATTATAATCATTATCATCATCATTGTTAATAATAGTATGCTGAAAACATTAAACTTTATTGATATACAAATAAACACGTGATGAAGGGAACATAACCGACTCTCTTGAAAATGTTGACCAAAGTAGGGAAAGTTAATATTCTTTTGTCAATGACAAAGAGAAAGCAAGCAGATTGTGCTTAAAGGCACTCATTTTTTGATCAAAACTCGGAAACGAGTCTGTCGTTAGATGCAAAGAATGATTGAGACAGTTTGACGTCGTGAGCAGTCTTTACTCTTACTTTGTCATGGCAAAATGGTCCTCTAGTTTTTTGTTTTGTATATATTTCTACAAGATTGCTGACATTCACGCTTGCCGTTATAACCGCTGACATATTATACGAATATCATCAACATACGTTTCCATATACCTCGTGCATGGATTCTCTAAAATCAATCACTTTTTTTGGATTTTTTGTTCTCACACAAATGACACTGAACAAAGAACTTCCGGAAATATTAGTGACGTAATTCATACTTGTAGTTTGTTTATTCTTTCCCCTCTAAGAAAATATAGTTGAATTGAACATAACATTTGTATCATGATTTGCATGGAACATGCTAACTGACATAATTTCATAATAATAATAATAATTAATAGGCTTTTATATCGCATAATACAGGGATGTCTCTAAACTCTTTACAAAGATGATTAAGAAAGTTAATTAATCTACTATGAAAGAATCATAACCCAGTAAGGAAGGCGAAAATTAACTTGAATGCATATCAGAATAACAAGATAAACTAAATTTAGTAGAAATCAAGGTATATAATACATTGATTTCCTTTCTAACTCAAATTACTACTAGGAATTCTTAAAAACTTCAATGGATATCGTATAAACATTTTGTGCAAATGCGACAAATAATAGCTTTACAAGTTTATTTATATACACCAAAATTATAAGTCTAACAACATAAAGTACACATAGCAAATCTATATAACATTAAATAATTAATCCTTAAATAAGTAAATTCAATTTGAATTGAACATGAAATTTATAACATAGGTGTGTTCTTTTTCACATGGTTGGACTGTAGACTAAAATAACACCCCTCCCTTTATTCAGAGGGGGTTCCTTGTTACCGGGATAGTGTAACAATTATGATGTATAGTTTCAAGCTAAATCATCAGTATCCATTTCACTGCCACGTTCACTCTGTTTACCTTTCAACTGAAATAAATAGTATACAAAGTAACGCACGGTAACGAGTGCATTCAGGGCCAAATAACGATGTGCGAGAAGAGCCCCTGGATATACCGCACCGAGGTCCGCAGGACCGAGTGCGGTATATCCAGGTGGCGAGTTGACCACAGAGTGCATTATTTCGGCCCACAAATGCACGAGCAAACGTGCATTGTTTGTTTTATACAACTTTCCCCTCCTACTGAGCTGCCCCCCACCCAAAGCCAATTATTGAATTGTATTCTTACCTACACGCTCACGCTTCGGTCTCTCAACCGTACCGTTGACTAAAAAGTGATCCAAAAAGTTGCAAAGTCTATCCAATTAGTACGAGCATCTATTACGCGTATGAGAATCTGCGCACTTTGCGCGCACTCTATTGTGACGTAATAATCACACCCAAGGCACACTTTTCTTGGCATTGCTGAATTTGATTTGGTATCCGAGCATCATTGCGCGTACACTTCACGCAAATTTTGACACGTCCGGTCATTGACACTGACATTGGTGACCTCATTATGAGTGCAGGGAATGTGCTATACCAAAACTCCAAAACCACTATACCTGCACTCCGGCGAGTGCAATAGTGCAGTTTATACAACTCACTCCCAGATCCTAATCAAATGATTGGTCATGCGCGGTCACGTGTGATTCATTTACTGATCCTATCGCACGCTTTTTTCATGAAAAAGCGTGCAATATTTTCCAGTACTATCCAACGATTTTTCAGTGCCGCGCAATAGTGCGCGTAGAGGTTAGAGCGCTTAATACTGCGTGTATACACATGGGCCTATTCTTGCGCAGCACTATGCGTAAATGGGTATAGATAGAGGTGCGCTTGCTATATCTATACTTATGTGTGCGCACTAAATTGAGACTTATTAAAACTTGAGATTTATTTGTCAGCCATAAACTGTCACGAAACAATCTTGAATTAATAATGTTTACATCAAATAACAAGGATTTAGGAGTTTCGTTGTATAAAACAAATGATGCATGTTTTCATTCGTTCATTATACGATCTATCCGCCCTCGTTGATGCTGTGTGTATCTATCGCACTCGGCCTAACGGCTTCGTGCAATAGATACACACAGCCTCAACTCGAGTGCGGATAGATCGTATAATGAACTCATGCGCATGCATCATTTGTATACCATTGAATGTCACGTGACCCGATTTGAACCAATCACATTACAGAACATTCTTGGAAGTTGTATAATACAGAATGACATGAATAAATGAAATGGCACCCTTCAATTTTTACCTTTTCTCAACAGATCCCTCATCTGTCTCTCGCTCCTCTCTTTGTCGTCTTCCCCAGCTTGTCCCTTTACATTTTGTATTGTATTCTTTTATATAATTTTGAACAATGCAATTATGTAATTGATTAATGGATTAAAGGAATTTTCTTTCAATAAACCTAAGCCTATGAATGAACGAATGAATAACTAAATTATAAATGCATTATAAGCAAAACAAAATAGAAGAACTTGGGTTCGAGAAATTAAGGATATACAGAGAAAATTCACCAAATTCACGATTTTAAAGCACAGATCCAGTAAACAACTATGGATATACATGTATAAAAAAATGAATGATGTTCTAAATTATAAAAATGTCCTTGGAACAAAAAACAAACAAAGAAACAAAACCAGAATTATGCCTTCACCATGATAACCAATATATGAATTCAGTAAACAAACTTGGACAAATTGCATATTCATAATACTTTGTATATTTTTTAACAAACGTTTTCGGATACATTGTAATATTTTGAGTTCAAAAATGCTTACGTTGGCACTACCTTGAGTACTTAAAAAATCTTGCTAGTATTACATGAGAGCATTGGAGGGAGGCAGCTGCACACCCCCAATATTAGCGGGAATGCCTGTGTATTCTATTTGCAATGTACCCCCTCCCCCTTCCCCTTTCCGTCTTTGATTTTGATTATCTTCCTACATCTGTCTCTAAAATAACCGTTACCGCCATTTACAATAATGAGAGCAACGCCTTGATACTTCGTGGACGTAAACGTTACATAGTCTACTTACGACGGCATAATGAAATCGGTTAACATTATAATAGCGTTATAACAGAGCAGAGTATAGACCAACTATTTGATAAGGTAACCCTAAGTATTGATACTACAGCTGTATCAAAATTGAACGTTGTTAATTTCCTTGAAGTATCCGTAGATAACAACCTTCGTTGGGATTCCCACATCGATAATGTTATAACCAAAGTATCATAATGTATTGGTGTTTTATATAATTATATTGAAATTTCATGTGCCATCCTCATTTTATTTACTTTGTGTAAATCACTTGTATTACCTTATCTGACATATTATATTATTATTATTAGGGTAAATTCGTGTCATGGAAAATGAATACCCTCTTCAAATTACAAAAGACGGCTCTACTTATTTGTACAGGTAGTGATCATCATGCCCATTCTGCTCCTTTATTTCTTAGTCTAAAAACCCTAAATGTTTTTGATTTATTCAAATACCATACTGCACTAATTGGTCTATAATTTTTTTTAAAATACACTTTCAAACAAAATATCATCCATATTCTCGGTCAATAACCAAATTCATTCTCAAAATACTCGGCTTTGCAATATGTTTCCTTCGTGGAAAGTGAAAGTTCATTCTCTAAAAGAATTTGTGAGAAATACTTTGCCAAACATTGATCTTCGACTGCGCGCAGTCGAAAATGATGCCTCCGCCATCGAGCCAGCGAGTTCACAAACCAAAACAGCAGCAATTTTTAAAATTCAAGTTTGATTGTAATCCATTGACAGGTTCTCAGACTATCGTGATTACAAGCTATTTTTCATTTAAATGTATGACCCTTTGATATTTGACCTCAAGACCCTAAATTCTAATCAGTTCATTGGCTCTGCAAGATACATACATGTCCTGAGTTCGATCGTAATCCAGCAGTCGGTTCTATTGACAATGCGTTCACAAGCTATTTTTGCATACATAATGAGCCACATGACCTTTGACCTCGTGACCCCAACATCTAATCAGTTCATTGGCTCTGCACGATACATACATGTCCTGAGTTTGATAGTAATCCAGCAGTCGGTTCTATTGACAATGCGTTCACAAGCTATTTTTGCATCCACAATGAGCCCTGTGACCTTTGACCTCGTGACCCCAACATCTAATCAGTTCATTTGCTCTGCACGATACATACATGACCCAAGCTTGGCGGTAATCCATCAATCGGTTCTTGAGATAACCAGATCACAAGCTATTACTGCATACAGGAGCCCTGTGACCTTTGACCTCGTGACCCCAAAATCTAATCAGTTCATTGGCTCTGCAAGGTACATTCATGACCCAAATTTGGCGGTAATCCATCAATCGGTTCTTGAGATAACGCAATCACGAGCTATTTTTGCATACATAATGAGCCCTGTGACCTTTGACCTTAGACCTCGTGACCCAAAATCTAATCAGTTCATTGGCTGTGCAAGCCTGGCGAGATTACGTGTCTTTCCCGTGGCCTGACTCGGGGCCAATACGACTACGGACAACGCGACCGCAGCAATCACGTGCGTGCAACATATGCGAAACCGAAGCGTGAGGAGAACTTCGGTCCGGAATTCGCGAACACTGACCATGTAGAGATTAAGTCGCTGACTACCGTTAATCAAGTACATTCGTTTACGTGCAGTTGTCCAAAAAAAGACGTAGATGGGGTTATCAACCAGTATTTGCCAAGGTACACGTCCCTTTAAGCTAGGCTGGAATCCATCAATCGGTTTTTGAGATAACGCGATCACGAGAATGGACGTATACATACGTACAGACGGACGGACAACAGCAAATGAAACTGAACTTGTTTTCTGAGTACCGTTTAATTTACCCTCCAAACCTTTTTACCCCCTCCAATTTGACATTATTTGACATATGTTCTTGTAATTGTTTGTCTTTATATTGTGTTTTTCGCTGTCGTTTGTGGAATCTTTAACTAATATGTACTTAGTAATATAAATTATAATATTCAGGGGAACTTTTTTAAACAAGGCCACAATAGGCTTTACAACTGTTCTCCTATTTCAATTGAAGTTATTGTATAAATTGAACATTCTCTGCCTTAGTATGTTAGTATGTATATATACTTGCAGGGGCGTCGCTAAAGGAGAGGGGGTGTAGGGGTGCGACACCCCCACCTGTCAGGATATTGTCGGTAAAATTGCGCTGCCGTCCGGAAAAATGAGAAAAGGGGGGTGAAAAGATGAGTGGGTGAGGAAAAGAAAAGAAAAAAAGGAAAGGAAAGAAAGGAAAGAGAGAAAAAAAGGAAAGAGAAGAAAAGAAAGAATGAGAAAAAAAAGAGGAAGGAGAGGAAAGGAAGGAAAAGAAAGAAAAGGAGAAAAGGAAAGAAAAAATAAAAAATAGAAAAAGGAAACAAAAGAAACGGGATGAAAAAGAGGAGAGAGAGAGAGAGAGAGAGAGGGGGTGAGAGCCTGAGAGAGGAGGGTGGAAGTAAGAGAGAGAGAGGGGAGTTGTTGGGTGGAGTCGTCTCGTCGAGGGAGCAAGAAAGATACGCATAAATAATGTTGCTGTGTCGGGTCAGCTGTGTCGGTATTCTTGCTCGATCCTCGTGTACTATATCAATGCAGAAGTTTGAACTCGGTGAGATGTATAATTTCGGTCGGCCGGCAATTTTTTTCGCTACTTACTGTGACTTCTTATCTGCTGTGACGACTTCGAAGTTTCACCTTACGATAATATCAGCAAAAATACAAAAGTTTGAAATTCGCAACCCCGAGATTCGATCTCGAGCGTTTCGGTGCAGAGGCGCCGCACTCGTTCCACTAACGCCACATCGATTGACATAGACCTTGTTAGGGGTGGTAGGTCTATGTTCAAACTGGTTGTACATTTAAATATATAGCTACGATGCTGACGATCTTGACGAAATAAACCGTATATTTATGTGGTCGAGGAAAATGACCATGTGCGCATACGCAAGTATAGATGGTTCATAGGAAAAATAATTTAGCCCCCTGGCCCCGGATTTTTAGGGTTAAATTTGTAGACATTGGGACATTGTCATTAATCTATTTGTCGGTAATTGGTGGCTAGTTTTGTCGGTAATCGGTGGCCTCTATTCCCCCACACTGAAAAGGTCTAGCGATCGACGCCCCTGTATACTTGTGTGTTTCTTGCTGTGTTATGTGTGAAAATGAAATGAATAAAAGAACTGAACGGAACTGAACGGAACTGAACCGAGGCTTGCGAGGCATGGGCACTGAAAGAACTGCATCAGGGATTTCTAAAGTTTCGACATTCGATGAACCGTAAACTCATTATTATTCGGGCAAAGAGGTGCCCCGAACATCCTAATTATTGGGCAGCGAGGTACCAAAATATCCTCCTATTCAGCAGCGAGATACCTGAATATATTTTCATCTGGTGTATGACAACGGGGACCAGGCAAGAGTAGATAGTGTTTATATGTGGGGCATTTTTTCCACTTAACCGAATAACAATCTTAAATGTTTGGGTTTTGCTAGTAAGTTAAACTCAACGTTGCATGTCCAAATCTGAAACCGTTCTCCCTTGTCTCATGGAAGATGTAAAGCCTATCATGAGTGCAGAAAGCAATCTCTCCCGTATTGAATACTTGCAAATAGCAATCCAAATATGGGTTACTTAATATGTTGAAATCAGTGAGGATGTTGATGCATCTGCTGGGCTCTTGTGTGTACTTAACGATGCTCAGCAGACCCTGACTGTTCTTAACCCATGCAATGATCACTGAATTATCCTGACACACAGCAGGGTAAGGTACTTTAGGTACGTTGCTGATGCTCCGAGTGACAGCACCAGACACATCGTCGATCAAGTGTACCTCAAAGTTACTCTTAACGACAATCGCTTGACTGGATGTCATCGCAAATATCTGCCTTAAAGAAAATCCGCTGCACGTTATCTCTCTAATTGCCCTCCCACCTTCGGGATTAAATACCTGTATTCTATTGCATCTCTCGTAACCTACGAAGATAAGCCCATCCCTGCCTACAGTGAGGCCGCCAGAAGTACCGTTTGCAACATCCATTGTCCTAAACGTTACATGAAGCCTTTCACTATGATCTGTGTACCGGGAAATTATGTTATAGGAGTCGCGAATGACGTATCCAGTAATGGGCATAAAGTGTAAGTCATGAACTTGAACAGATTCCAGAACGGTGCCTAGTATGCTACCCTCAGAAGAATATACGAATATTCCTCCACTGCAACAACAAATAGCCATCTCATTGTTTGGTGATATTGCCATTCCGTTCACGGTACCTCCAACAGGCAACAGAGCCCGCAGAACCAATTCGGATCCCCTTTGTCTATTCACGGAGGTCCATTGTCTACTTGGCTGGCCAAACTGGAATCCTTCCGTTATCTGACTCCTGAAGCTAAGACTTGATCCGGCTGTTATGGTTGATTGCAGTCCACCCACGTCTCCACCAGGAATCCAGGTCCCCAGCCTGCACGTAGGACACAGCAGAACGTCATTTCTCAAATGAGACGCCATGAGAATCTCAAGACAGACCCTGCAGAAGGTATGGGAGCAGGTCAGGTTCTTGGGGTCCCTGCAGATTCTCCCGCAGACACGACACTCGCGGTAATTACGGAAAGCCTGCACCAAGGAAGTAGCCATCATTGACAACTCTAGCACACGACCTGCGAGAAAGAAAAAAAACATCGATGAATTAATTGGCCAACTCAATAAAAAGTGTCACGTATTTTTTTTATAAATACTTAGGTGGGTAGTATTGCACTGACAAATTTGAAACATAGTGCATTCCTTGATTAATAGGGCCTACCCGTTACAGCATTATGAAATTACTCTACACTTCTTCTAGAACTTACGTTACGAAGTAGCTCCAACGGGGACTATGCTTTCAGTAAGAGGCTTATGATGATGTCTCAGTCAGCAATAACTCAAATTATAACCAGTTGTACGATTATGAACAAAATTGTTTGTTTGTAATTTCCTTAGAGGGTGGAAATTCCCACCAACGATCACAATAGAAAGTTTTCATGTTTAACCTCGGTACGTGTGATCCTTTCGCTTAACCGAACCGTTCACCCGCGCACCTGTCAGCGATCCCTCTCATTAATACCGGTTAACCCATTGTGTACAGGAACCAGGTGGTCCCTGTATTAAAACCTATGGGAATGAGAGAATTCAGTAGTCAAGGGGTTAAATAGTATGAAGTATTCCTTAGGACGTGGGAATTCCCATATTTCCCACTAATATTTACTGGATAGCACTGGTACTATCTGGTACTGGTACTGTTTGATGGTTACGGTGATATGTATTTGTATCAGTTACTTATGCCATACTCGAGTTATGCGTACCTAATACGTTATTCAATGTGGGATATGTACATTGAAACTCAACTTGGTGAAATATAAGTACATTGTAAGGAACGTCATCATGTTGTATTACGCGTATCTTGCCAGTCTCACTCACCTCTCCTATTCATTTCTTCATCTCTTTTTCTTCCATTCTGATCTCTTACATTTTAATCTTCCTCTTGTATACTATTTTTCTCTCTCTACCACCTCTCCCTCTTTCATGTGTTTACCTTTACCTGAACTCCGTTCAATCCTTGCTTGGATAAATTAAAGTAAATTTCGTCCCCCCCCCCCTCCAATTCAGACATGCAGGCTCACCCGCCGCTGCATTATGAATTCTCCTTTCCAATTTGCTTGGCAATCTTTTTGTTTGACCTGAGAAGGCGTAGGATCTGAATAAACAAACAAATAAATATCTAAAATAAATAACTCAAGATTATAATAGAACAATATTCCAATACATTAAATACTCTCTTGTCGTTTTTAATACTATTCAGGGCAACCTCTTATTAGTGCGCGAAGTTTGATATTTTAAATGTGAAGATGATTTTAATGTTCTCACATTTGAAATAAGACCGATGGACAAGACGCTGCGTAATATACACCAAGCTCGATGGATAAAATGGAGCCCCCCCCCAAAAAAAACCCTCTAGAAAATGCTTTTTTGTGTGGTGTAATCCCCATGTTTTAAGATAAGCTGATCAAATCAAAGTTAATATGGGGCCTCAGAGTTACACATTTGCCGACAACAATTAGAAATTCCAATAGAAAATTTGAGTGGGATTATGAGAACCTATCGCTTGACAGGGTGTACTAGTCGTAATACAAATCTTACCAATGACATCCTAAGTTTAAAAATACTGTGGTAAAACGATCGATCATTCTCTTTGTAAGAGAATAGTAAATATTAAACACCATCAGCATAATCAGTAAATTAAGACGCATCGTGAGTTAGATAAACAAACTGTATTACAATTCATTCTTATTCTCTTTGCTTGCTTTCCGTTTTATTTCCATGGTGCTTGGTGTTGAGGAGGAACAACAATTGCTAATGAATTGATCAGGGAGGTGCATGTTGTTGGACGTTTTTGTTGTTGTTAATGTACATTTGCCCTTTGCATGGAGCCCCTTTTAATGTATCTCTGCAGGATAAAATGTGCCACCCCCCCCCCATAATCCAAAAAAAACACGATCTCCTGCCCCAACGGCTTTTGATTACAATCATCTAATTGAACTTCTCGGTGAATTACAATAATTTTGAGTTTAACAAGAGAATCACCAAACCTACTTCCAGACTGCAGCTCAATGACAAGGCTTTGTGAAACGTTCAATGCCCTCCGAAAAATTAATGGTCTACTGCGATCTACTGGCGCTCTTTATCACAGTTTTATGATGATTTTTTTGAAAACGTTATTTTGACTTCTACCCAGGGGGCACAGCAGGTTGTTGAGACATGGAATGTTGTTAAAGATTGTTGGGTATTAACGTGTTCAGGGGACATCCCTGCAAAATTTCTAGGTGGACGATCTTTGCCATATGCTACCGGAAAAAAATGGCGGCCATTTTTCAAAATGGCTGCCATGTATAACTACTGTTGTACAATTCTGGGGACTACTTTTTGACAGCACCTCATTTTACCATGTGTAAGGTATCATATAAAAGAAAATTAAATTTCCTACAAGATGATACCTCATTCAATAGGTTTCAGGATGATTTGCATACAAAATTTGAGCCAAAAATGTGATTTTTTAGAATTTTTTTTCAAAAATATGAATTGCGCCAAAATACATATTTATCCATATTTAGTCGATTATGACGCTAACTGACTTGAAACTTGCTGAAAAACTGTTCAGCATCATGGTTGATATCATATCCAAATTTTAAGTATATTTCTTTTCTAACTAAAAAGTTATAGTGCTCTAAAGTTGACACTTTGTTATGAGCCAAAAGGGCAAATTTGGTTGCTAAGGGCTATGTTCTCCTTAGCAACGGTAACATAGTGACGTGAAAAATAGAATATATCACGAGAAATTGCTATCACCGAGCAGATGACTACTTTGATAGGAAGTATGATGTCAGGTGATGCATTTTCATCATAATTTAATGATATATATCGCTTAGTTCCCGTTGTTATGGTAATAATATGCCTAGCAACAGATATATAATGTGTTTTCAGAGTCAAATTAGGATATAGGTAACAAAACAAAAAACATAAAATAAGATCTGTCCCAAAAGACAGACATAATTTGCCGTCTTAAACATGTTAATAGTGCATGGTGTGGTTTAGAACTTTCACCCTACTCCTCCCTCCATTGAAATGCCCCCATCAAAAGTAATTATGGGATGGGGGCAGTATGTTGTGTAGGACATGATGTGTGTTCAGAAATGATGCAGGCTATCTGTCAAGTGATTAAAATTGTCCGACATTTTTGCTCGCTCGCAATATGCCCGTACGTGTAAACATGGCAAATGACGAGTGCCAGAGTGATGCAAAGTGAACCTTCTGTGATGAATTTGGGATTGGGGTGGCGCGAAAAAAAAAATTTATAAAAGGGTGCCGTGCCACCCCCCCCCCAAAAAAAAAACAGTTTGAAAAGCACTGATCTAATGTCCTCTTTCTCTCTTTGGTGACTCTTTGTTAGGATCCATACAGTACTATAATGCTTAAAACGTGGTATGAAAGGGCAATCCAATCTTTGTAATGAGTTCAGAATCAGATTGGCGAAAGTTTGAAATAAAAAGGACAACTAATAAGGCAGGTGTGAATGTCTGACATATGAGATCACAAAAGATATGCGAATCTCAAATTGGCTATTTGGTCAGTGGATTGTGACGTATTCATGGAATACTCTTCCGTTTGTCGTGTAATAAAATATCATTAATTTCTGGATTTTTTTTCTCCAAACCGGCAAGTCCCTTCTCCCTTGAGACACTCCTCAAATATATTACGGATAGCATAATATCATATGTCCTCTAGAAAGAAAAAAAAACCTCCCGAGTCCTACAATTTGAAGAAAAAACCCCACATAAACATTTTGGTTTGTTTGTTGGAACAAATGGGAAGTTGTCCGGCACTACATCACAGTGACATAACCGATTTAGCCAATTTGAAGTTCCCTTACTATACAACTTTCAAAAATTCATAACTTATTTGTCCGATTTCGTTCAAAGTTTCAAAAGTGTGCTTCTCTGAATTTTCTGCTTTCTATTAGATTAGTTTGATATTAAAATAAGCGACTCCCTGGAAAATTTTGGCCAGAGTAGGAAAAGTTAATATTCCTTTGTCAATGACGAAGAAAAGGCAATCAGATTGAGTTTGAAGGTACTATGTCCCATTTGCAGGCCAAACAAATGAAAATATTAAATTCCAACGGCATTTGAAGACAATACTAATTTAGAAATTCCCTCAAAGCGAAAGGGCTTGAAAATAGCTTTTAGTGGGAAAATAAAGACCATTAGTTGTCGAATCGACTTAAGTGATTGCAATCACCTAAGTAATAGTCTGATTTTCAGACCCTTTTACCAAATGGTCGTACGTTTTGTGCTGCACAAAGATTCAATCAGTTTAATTTTGGCCATTACAAGTAGTGGGTTATTGATGTAGACAAATTCTTTTGTACCTGTTACAGCTCATTTTATGTATGTTATTACCAAAGATTAAAGTTGTCAGTCAGTCACTCAACAGTGGCTGACAGTGAAGTCTAGAAGGTAAATGGGTTTCCTTGCATAATTTGAGTACCAGGACACTGCTAAGTGCTAATGTTTAAATTTCACAGATAGGACATACGTGACATATTCATAATTCCTGCAAAGTTCTACAGAATGTGATGTTGGCTGCAAATGGGACATAGTATCTTTAAAGGCCCTCAGTATTTGATGAAAAGTCGGAAACGAGTCTGTCGTTAGATGCAAAGAATGCTGGGCACAGTTTGTCGGATAGTTTGAAGGATAGTCTTTACTTTTTTTTATTCATTGAGTTTATTTCTCAAAACTCCAATTCCTTTTCGTACATAACATAGAAGCAAAGCATTTTCCATAATCCTATTTCATAGAAACTGAAACATTATAACAAGCTTTTTTATCATTTGATAAACGAACATAAATACAACATAATTCATTGTTCATAAATTTACAATGTATAGGACTAAGATTTTTCTCAATTATATATAACCGCAGTACACAGTAATTTCATCCCCAAAACTAAAACAAGCATTGCTTTTTGCCAGAATAAAACTGAATAATTCACACAAAAAAATTGAGATTCATATTTCTCAACATATTATTATACAGAATTGAAATTATGAGTCTTTATTTTATTGAAACACACAATCTACCCCAAACCCTCTACTTCCTTTCCTCCTCTCTAACTCCTTAGACTTATCCCCCTTCCCTCTCCCCCTCCATGTCCGCCTCCCCTCCCCTCCCTCCCGGCCTCCCCTCTCCCCTGTTCTTCCTGAATGCTGACATTCATGCTTGCCATTATAACCGCTGACAAATATTAATATACGAATATCATCAACAGAAGCTTCCATATACCTCCTGTATGGATTCTCTCAAATCAATACTTTTGATGACTCGGTTTTTCACTTCTTTTGAGAAAAAAAATTATCACACCAAAGACGCTGGACGGACAATTATTTTCTGGAAATGTCAGTGACCTGATTCATACTTCAAGTTTATTCATTCTAAATATAATTGGATAGAACATGAAATATGTAACATAATTTGAATGGAAGATGATAACTGACATAATTTCATAATAATAATAATAATCATGCTTTTATAGAGCGTACTGAAAACAGGAATGTCTCTATGTACTTTACAAAGATAATTATAAAGGAAGTTAATTAATCTACCATGAAAGAAACATAACCCTAGTAAGGGTGAATTAACTTTAATGCATAATAACAAGATAAACTACAGCATGTAGTATAAATTAAAGTATAATACACTGATTCCCTTTCAAATTAAAGCATAAATATGACTTCTTAATAAGTCCACTAGATCTCGTACGCTGTATTCATATATGCGACAAATAATAGCTCAAATGTTTTGTTTATTTACACCAAACTTTTAAGTCTAAAAATATTAGAATACATAGAGCAAACCAATATAACATTGACATAATTAATCCTTGAATAAGTAATTTCAATTTGAATTGAACATGAAATTCACAACATTGGTCTAGACTGAAATAACATTCTTCCTTTTCCCCTTTATACAGCGGGAGTTCCTTGCTACAAGTATAGTGTAACGATGTAAGACAGGATGTATAGTTTCAAGCTATATCATCGGTATATATTTCCCTGTGATGTTTACTCTGTTCAGGTATTAATATCTATATTAGTAACTATATATATACCCAATAATTCAGAGTTAATCATTATTAGTCGCCTATGCTAGGATTTACATGTTAAACATGAGCAAATGAAATGGCACTCTTCAATGTTTACCTTTTCTCAATAGATTCCTTCTCTTCCTGTCTCTTCTCTCTGTCGTCATCTCTAGCTTGTCAATTCTCATTTCTCTTTTTTCTGTCTTTATAATTGAACATATTTGTTTATGTTTATTTTCAATTGGAGGTGCACTATTTTTAACACGTCTTTTTCATTTCTAATCTCAATTTTTGTTCCTTGTCTTCCTTTGGTGAATGTATTGTCTTCTTTTATTTAATTTTGAACGATGCAATTTTGGAAAATTTGAATGTATCAGTTTTTGGACTGATTTACAAGGAATTTTCTTTGAATAAACCTAGCCGAATGAATGACTGAATGAATAAATTAATTATAAATGCATGATAAGCAAAGAGATAGAGGAAGGTACGGGAATAAGGGATTGTACAGAGAACGGCCATTTAGAACGATCACACAATTCACAATTTCTACGCATATTTCCAGTAAACAACTATGGGTGTATAACAAATAAACTTGATGTCCTAAATTATAAAAATGTCCTTGCGACATTAAACAAAAAAATAAACAAAAATATAATTATGCCTTCACCATGAAAACCAATATTAACACCATGATAACCAATGAAATAAGTAAACAAACTTGGACAAATGGCATATCTATAATACCTTGCATATTTTAAAACAAACATTTTCAAATACATTGTAACATTTTGAGAACAAAAATTTGCTTACGTTGCCACTGACATAATCTTGCCAGTATTAGAAATAGCATTGGAAGGAGGCAGCTGATCATCCCACATAACAGCGGGAATGACTATTTATTCTATTTGCAATGTATGCTTTCAGTCGATTAGAAGGTGTGCTACCCCCTCCCCCTCCTCAATTATCTACCTACATCAGTCTATAAAATAACCGCCATTTTAAATAATGAGAGCAACATCTTGATACTCCATGGACGTAAACGTTACATACTGTCGACGGCATAATGAAATCGGTCAACATTATAATAGCATTATCAAGCGAAGTCTCGACTTACATTTCGGTACGAGCGTACAATACAGGGGCACTGAGAGGACTGCATCCGGAAGTTTTTAAGTTCCGACATTCGATTAACCATCATCTCATAATTATTCGGGCACAGAAGTATCCAAATACCCTCCTATTCAGACAACGATGTGCCTGAATATATATTTTTTATCTGGTTTATGTTGCTGACTATTATGAGCTGTGGCAACGGACACCAGGCAAGAGTAGATGATATTTATACGGTGCATTTTTCCCACTTGACCAAATAACAATCTTAAATGTTTGTGTTTTGTAAGTTAGTTAAACTCCACATTTCATTTGCAAAACTGAAACTAACTCCCATGTCTCATGGAAGATGTAAAGCCTATCAAGAGTGCAGAAAGCAATCACTCCCGTCTTGAATTCTTGCAAATAGCACATTGCTAGTAGATATTTTCTCTTTATCTTGAAATCAGTGAGAATGTTTTTGATGTATTTGAGCTCTTTCGTGTACTGAACGATGCTCAGCAGAGTACCCTGATCTTCCTGAACCCATGCAATGATAACTGAATTATCCTGGCACACAGCAGGGTAAGCGTCAACATCCTTGCTGATGCTATGAATGATAACACCAGACACATCGTTGATCACTTTTACCCTATTCCAACCACTCTCAACGACAATCGCTTGACTTGATGTCATCGCAAACATCTGCCGTGGTTTAAATCCGTTACACTTTATCTCTCTAATTGCCTTCCCACCTTCTGGCTTAAACGCCTGTATTTTCTCGTATTCATCGTAACCTATGAAGATGAGCCAATCCTTGCCTACAATGAGACCGCCATGTGTACTGTTCTCAACATCCATTGTCCAAACGTTACATCAACCTTTTTACAAATGTTTGTGTACAAGGAAATTCTGTTATTAGTGTCGCGTATGAAGTATCCACCATTAGGCACGAAGTGTAAGGCACAAACTTATTCTTTCACCTTCCTCAGCAGTTGTTCTGGGCAACTCCTCATCTGGCCCAATCCGGCTTAGAAGCTCTTCCAGCTGTTGACACGTCGCTAAATGTGAAGTCAGAGTCTCTGTCTCTGGAGAGGAAAATTAAGACCATTCTTAACCAAGTCAAGAACTTTCTTAATCTCGTCTATCTGCTTACGATCCGACTTCTCCATGTCTCCCAATGAAGTCTTGAGTTTACCTAGCTTGTGCCCGACTTCATTTTCCAACAACGTCTTTCTTTCCTTCAATGTCTGAACTTAAAGCTGAGACATCAGAGAAGATGTTGGTCATAAGATTAAAGCGGAAATCCCTGGAATTCCAAACATTCCCTCTGGATTTATAAAAAGTATGGACAATTAGTCCATTTTTCAGTGAATTACCCTATAATATATTATGAAGATTTTGTTTCTATCCATTTGTAACCCATTCATGCAGTGAAATGAACTATCAAGAATATGTGAGAGCAATTTCATGTCAATAACTTAAAAACTCCATGTTAAATTGAAAGATTTATAAAATAAGTCACTTTTGCGCTAAAACTGTGAATAAGTAAGATTCTGTAGTTTGAAGGAGTAAATTTATACCCTTATTGTGCATACCGGAATTAAATATTGTACTGAGGTATTTTTCAATGTATTATCTTTCAACTGGGCAAGAAAAAAAATTAAAAAAACAAATCACCAAAAAAGAGTTTTGGCGCACTTTTGTTCCTCCCTGGCCCACTGTGCGCCGCTGCATTGTGAATTCTCCTTTCCAATTTGTTTGGCAATTTTCTTGTAAGACCTGAGAAGGCGTAGGATCTAAATAAACAAACAAATAAATAAATGAATAAAATAAATAACTCAAGATTATAATAGAAGATTTATTAAATACATTTAAGTGCTCTCTTGTCATTTATAATGCTATTCAGGGCAAACTCTTATCAGTGCGCGAAGTCTGATATTAGTTTTAATTTCTATTCCATTGTCAACGAGAAAAATAAAAATTATTTATACAATAAACAAAATCAGAAACAACATTTTACAAAGTATACAAAAATAATTATACAAGTGTGAATGTTATTTTTCTTTGCATTCCATAAACATTATTTATATTATTATTATTTAAGTTACAAGGAATTATAAGATAATCATACAACTTAAATCAAGAATAAAAATTAAAATGTTGCTGTATATTTATATGTCAAGTGAAAATGGAGGGATCCATTAAAAAGCATGGCTCGTAGAGTGTGGATCCCTCAACAAACAATGTTATAACAAATTAACATAAGAATTTAAAAAAAATAAAAAAGTGTTGTGTCTACGGAGAGAGAATAGGTATCAACATATATTCAAATTCAAATTCAAACTTTATTGATTTCAATCCAAACAGATAGGATCATTCTCAATTTTTGTACATTGGAAAACAAATTTCAAAGTTATAGTGTAACATAAATAATTAAGTGTAAAGATAACAATAACCAGGAGCGACACAAATTAACATACTACTTCATGTCTCACCTGAAATGTAATACAGGGATGAGAATAAATTATATTACTCGTAATACTTTTTCCCTTTTCTTTTCAAATAAAAAGAAGAAAACAAAAGATAAACAGCAATGTAGATAAAAAGAGGTAAGAAATTACGTGGTCAAAAAACAATACTTGAACTTTGTATATATTTATACATACAAATACGCACATACATAAATGCATTAAAAAAATAATAATAAAAGATCAAAGCAGAGGAAAGGGGGGGATGTTTACGTATGATTTATTATTTTTCAGTAGTTCTATTCGTTTGTCGTACATTTCGCTTATTCCAAATATAAGACGTAGTGTTGAAGCGCAAGGATAGAATCATGAACTACATAGACAAGATTATACAAAAGAAAAGAAAATTTTCTCACATTTAAAGAAGAAAAAAAAACGATGGATAAGACGCTGCGTATCATACACCAAGCTTGATGGATAATAAAATGGAGGGACCGCCCTACACCCTTTAGAAAATGTTGATTTAAAAATATTTTAAAATCCCTAATTTTAGGACATAATGCCGATATTCAGATTTAATATGGGTCTTCAAAGTTACACATTTGCCGATAACAATTAGAAATTGCCAATAAAAAAATTTAGAGGGATTAGGAGAACCTACAGCTTGACAGGGTGTTCTAGTCGTAATACAAACCTAATCATTGACACCCTGATTTTAAAAACACTGAGGTGAAACGATCGATTTCTCTTGGTAAGATAAATGTAGACCATAAACACCATCAGCATAATCAGTAAATAAAAACGCCTCTTCAATTCATTCTTCTTCTCTTTGCTTGATTTCTGCAGCTCAATTTGATTTGATTTATTGGTTTCTGCATCTTTTTTTTTCTTCATCATACATTTTCATGAACATAGTATGGTTTGATACAATATTTCATATAATTTTATACAGAAAACATACGAAATTAAACAAAAATATTCAATGCATAATTAACATACATTAGATGCAGGAGGGCTACAACATAAGCAAAGTAGCTTGACGTGCCCGCAGCCCTCAACTTAGATACAATATAAATAAAAAAGCAGAGGAGTGACTTGCAGAGAAGAAAAGGAAAGGGAGAGAAGGAGCGTTGGTTTTCTTTTAATACAATAAAACTACTACATCTGCTGATTGAATGCAGGTTCATTCATGGATGGATAAACGATGCTAGGTCATGGACGATTACACATTATTGGTACACACAAACGTTAATATAATAGAATTACACACGACAGGATCAATATTTAGACAACAACATAGTTTTAACCGCCTTCTTAAAAGAATACAATGTCCTAAGGTTTCTTATTACAATGGGCAGAGAGTTCCAGATGTCTGGGCCGGTGTGTCTAATGGATTTGAGAGCCAATGCGGTTTTCGGATTTCTTAAATGGAATTTTTCAGTTTGCCTTGTAGGATAAGCGTGTATGGTTTTATTCAAATTAAACAATGGGGGGAAGTATGAAGGTAGTAGACCATTTTGTAAGCGAAACATGAAAAGTGCTATTTGTAGAATATTTATATCTTCAGCTTTTAGAGTTTTTAGTTTTGAAAACAAGGGATTGGTGTGGTCGCGATAGGAAGAATCAGTACATATACGCATGGCTTTCTTTTGTAACAGTAAAATGGCGTCAACATTGGTTTTTGAATTTGCCCATATAATGTTACAATATGAAATATAAGGCAGTATTAATGAATTATATAACATAAACAAGATATTTGAAGGGACATAATATTTCAACTTACAGAGAATACCAATATTACGTGAAATAGTATTGGAAATATATTGCACATGATTATTCCACCTCAGATTTTCATTAATAAAAACACCAAGGAATTTTGTACTATCCTTTCTTTCCAATAGTTCACCATCCAAAATAATTTCAATGTAAGGAATATCGTTGTTTTTCCTGTTCTGAAAGTATATATAGTTTGTTTTCTTTAAATTAAAGGACAGTTTATTACTTCTAAACCATTTTGATAATTTTGGTAATTCAGCGTTAATATTTCTTAAAAGGATCTGAAAATCTGAATTAGAACAAAATACATTAGTGTCATCAGCGAATAAAATATACTGCAGTGCATTTGATGAATTATAAATATCATTTACATATATCAAAAATAACAAAGGGCCAAGGATTGACCCTTGTGGCACTCCACACGTTATAGATAATAATTCTGATTCATTTGAATCATAACATACATATTGTTTTCTATTTGTTAAATAATTTTTAAACCATTGTGTAGCAACGCCCCTAACTCCATAGTATTCCAATTTACGTATTAGTGTTGTATGGTCAAGAGTGTCAAATGCCTTGCTCAGATCCATGAATACTCCAATAACATGCTTATGATCAGCTAAGGCATTTGACACTCTATCAAATAGTTGTAACAATGCTAACTCCGTTGAATGATATTTTCTAAAACCATATTGATTTGCATACAACAGTTCATTTTTTGTTAGAAAATCATAGAGTCTATTATAAACCAGTCTTTCTAAGACTTTAGAAATACTTGGTAAGATAGAAACAGGTCGGTAATTTGAAACTAGAGAAGAGTCGTCTTTTTGTATATTGGAATTACT
Organism: Mesocentrotus franciscanus; assembly: GCA_037976565.1. NCBI lineage: Eukaryota > Metazoa > Echinodermata > Echinoidea > Camarodonta > Strongylocentrotidae > Mesocentrotus > Mesocentrotus franciscanus. The sequence goes on along the minus strand of CP137672.1, from coordinate 34,994,284 downwards.
TTTGCTATTTTCAATGAGTCCGGAAAGACTCCTGTTGTAAGTGATAAATTACAAATATGTACTAGAGGCGTTACAATACTTCCTGCTATTTGTTTTAAAAGTGCGTACTCATCTCATCATGACTACAAGAATAACTTATTTTCAATGAATTGACAATATTTAAAATTTCAACATAGTTTGTAGGCATAAAGAAAAATGATTTATCACATGGATTTGAAAGGAATTGTAAATAATCTGAACCATTGGAATTTATTTTCGATGCCTGAATAGGGCCTACATTTACAAAATACTTATTAAAACAATCTGCTATCTCTGTAGGGTCTGAAATTGTCTGACCATCACTGTTAATATTACTTTTTGACTTGGACTTTTGCTTTCGAAGAGTTTCTTTTATGACTTTCCAAGTAGATGCCATATTGCCGTTAGCATTTTCAAATTCTTTTACATAGTACATTTTACGAGATAGTCTAATTATTGTTGTTAATTTATTCCTATAACATTTATATTCGTATTTATTCTCGTTACTTGGATGTCGGAGACTACGTTTGTATAATATATTTCTTTTCTTAATCGAACGAAAAATTCCCTTCGTTATCCATGGATTTTGTGGTTTTCTTTTATTTATATTTTGTTTAGTCTTTGGAATACATCTATTAAAGTGGGTTGAAAATATATTCCAAAATAGTTCATATGCAGTATCAGTTTCGCTACACGATAGTACATCATTCCATGTTTCCATCATTAAATCATTTTTTAAAGATAATACATTTTCTGTTTTAAATTTACGAGACATTGATATTTCCTTTTGTTTTGTACGAGACATAAGATCATTGTTACAAATAAGAAATATAGGAATGTGATCAGATATTTCACTGTAAACTAGACCAGCATTCATATTGTCAGTAACAACATTCGTAAAAATATTGTCTATTAAAGTTGATGTATTCTGCGTAATTCTTGTAGGTTTATCAATGGTTCCAATGAAATAATTCGCTTGTAAAATATTCACAAAAGTATTATAATAATTATTATCCGAGTTCAACAGGTCTATATTAAAATCACCCATCAAGTATACATCTTTATTTTCATGATTTATCCGTTCTAATAAAATGCTTAAATCTTCCAAAAACATATCAACGTTCGTATTTGGAGGCCGATAGACCGTACAAACAATAACATTTTTTGTATTATGCAAGTTAATTTCTACACTTTTTGAGTCAATGAAATTATTGTTGAAGATAAGATCTGGTCTTATTTTATACGACAAAAAATTAGATATATACATTGCAACCCCACCACCTCTACCAGATTGTCTATCAGAGCGTATAAGTGAATAATCATTGATATCATATATAGGTGGTGAGTTGTCACTCAACCAAGTTTCAGTAACACCTATTACTGAAAAGTGAATAGTAAGAGAAGACAAAAGAAGGTTTAAATATTCATGGTTTTTGGCAAGACTACGAGCATTGGTATGAAATAGGCTAAATGACTGCTTATGATTCATAAAATTTGAGTTAAATTCATGAGGAAGGTAATATTTACAAGCTATGGCTTCGCGTATACTTGGGTTTATCTCTTCATCATTAATCATCGTTATATAATATTGTACCTTTGTCGTCCATGACCTGACAAGTATCATGCAATAGTGAGATTATTATTACCAACAAAGGAGGGGATAGAAAAAGAAAGATGCAAGTCAAAGAGGGTGTACCAGCTGAGGTACATGAAAACATTATATTACAATTTATAAGTGAAATAACCGTGTGTCACACATCAACTCTCCGTATTAATATAATCAAATTATATGGTCTTCTTATCAGACTTCAACATTATTATTTACATCATTTTCATAAGTCAAAAGAGTAGATAAAGTGATAAAGGAGAGAGAAGATGAAAAGTGCATAGAAAACAAGAGGAAATTTATCATTACATAGCGATCGAGTGTGTAATACCTACATACAAAAACATGCATTCAATCCACAGTCTTACTTGACGTTACTGGTTGGCTTGAAGATGTAGGGGACTCCACCTTGGTTTCGCCATTTACCACCGGAGAAATGGAGTTTCACGTTGGTCCTATACAGTTCCTGAACGGCTGTATTCCATTTTCTCTTCTCGATGAGATCTTCGTAAGTGAGGTCGTCAGTCATATAATACTTTTCATCCGCTAACTTCTCACGCTGGTTCCTCATGAGATCGATTTTTTGACGATACGAGAGGGTTTTTAGCAGGATGTGCCTTGGGCGACCTTGTGATGACTTCCCGTCTCGATGCGCTCTTTCAACCTTGATGTCGAGCCCGACTTGTCCTGTGCGATGTTTTCCACGAGAGCTACGCAGTCCTCTTTGCCGGTGGTAGGCTCCGGGATTCCAACGATGCGTACGTTGTTCCGCCTGGAGAACCGCTCGCTCTTGTTGATTGCTGAGGTTTGCCTTGTTGTTTCCAGTCGCAACGCTTGAACTTCCTTTTCAAGCTTACTCATTCTCTTTTCCAGCTGCCTATTCTTCTCCTCAACCTCCGTCACTCTCTGACTTTCAAATTCTATTGCCGATTCTAGCTTTGTCTCGACCAGCATGATGTTTTCGACAAGAGATTCCACTGCTTTCTCTATCATACGTTCAAAGTTCTTTGTTGCCTCTTTGAAGTATCGGGCAATCCCTGCTGCTGTAGTTACGTCATCCTCGTTGTCATGCAGATCGCTCGGAATGTCATTAGGCGGCAGGTAACTGATGGGCGTACCCAGGCCTGCTGCTGCAGAGGCGGTCTTTGGACGAGTACTGGGCCCGGGATTGTAGGGGGGTTGGGTCGTACCAGTCCGTTGTGCTTTACCTTGCGGGAAGTCTTAGAAGATGGAGAGTTGACATGTGGTTTTGGCTTCAAAATCCCCTTTCCGTCTTCTTTAACCTTCCGTGGTAGCGTCGTTCTTCCAGCTTCTTTCATAATGGTGACTTAAAGATGATCAAAATCGCGCAATATACAGTCCAAGAAGTAATATTTCCAAATGATCGGGAGAGTTGATTGAGTGACGTGTTATTCAGTCGCGGCCATTTATAAGAGCATGACAAGGCTTTGTGAAACGTTCAATGCCCTCTGCCATCTACTGGCGCTCTTTTTAATAGTTTTTGTGATGATTTCTTCAAAATTTCGTATTAACACCTAGAGTTCCTGAATGTACCAGCTTTGTTGGGCTACATCTTTCTTCTAACATAGCCCCAAGTACTCGTACTCTTAACCCCATCTCCCCGGAGTATAGGCAAGCGTGACCATGTTACACCCGTTCGCCAGCTGCTAAAAAGCTACGTTTAGAGTTATGGGTTTAAAGTTAGGTTTTGAGTGAGACAAACTTTTAAAAATAACTTATTCAAAGTAATATACATTTTCTTCTAGATATTTTACAAAATACTCAACTTACTCATCTGACATGTAGTTGAAAAATGCCATCAGAAGTATTTATTAGAAAATCCACACAAGTATTCCATTATATTTTGCGGTTACAATTCATTTACTTGCAAGTCAAACACGTTGACCAACTCAGAGGGCGCTGTGTACTTCTTGTTCACGACAGGGACTAAGGTAACCATTGCTCCTGAAGAGAGTCCAGAGATCACTCCCTTCCCAGGAGAGACTGCCTCCTTGGTAAGAGTAATGAGCAGTGGCGTAACTACGGGGGATGGGAAGAAGAAGAAAGTGAGACCGAGGGTAAAGATTGAGGGGAAAGAAGACGAACGTGAGATAATATAAGGAGATAGTTTGCTCGAGATCGCTCTTCAAATATATTATTATGTGAATGCACCTCTGGCAACAGACTATGATAAAGCTAAGTCAAGATTTGATTATATATTGAGTATTAACCCTGTAAAAAAACAGAAACTGACTCTTAGTGTTTATTGTCCGTAAACATCCCTTTTACAAACAGAGGTGAGAAATGATAATGGTTTCAAGGTCTTTGATATTCGCTCTCAAAATTGATATTTACAGCAATAATTATTGTGGTGATGATAATGATAGTAATAGTGGTATCAATAGTAGTAGCAATAATAACTTCTGGATTGATGAAGTATCAGCCATAAAACAGTGTTACTTGATATTATCAAATACATTTGATAGTCAGGTGTGGGGCTTGCAAATACTAGAGGCCTATGTTGATTAAGTCAGCAATTCTGCCGATATTGCACTTTTGGTTTGCTTGGGAAAATAGCGCGTTGGGTTTTGTGTTTATGGCAAACGTTTCAAGGATGTAATCAGAGCAACCTGGAGATCAACAAAGCTATGCGAATCTCAAATTGGCTATTTGGTTAACTTAGTGGATTGTGAGGTATTCATGGACAACTCTTCCGTTTGTCGAGTACAAAAATATCATTAATTTCTGTTTTTTCTCCAAACCTGAAATTCCCTTCTTCCTTGGGGCACTACTCAAGCTATATTATGGTTAGCAAGATATCATATGTCCTCTAGAGAGAAAAGACACTCTCATGTCCTACATTTTGAAGAAAATTTGTGTTTAGACATTGTGTTTGTTGGAACAAATGGGAAGTTGGATGCTGCTTTTAAGTATCGGCTTGCATGGTGATGTAGATATACAGTAGGCTTGCGGTTGCACCATGTGAGAGAGCCACTCCTACCCCCATCCTCTCCAACCGGCGCTTTAGTTCTCCTTAGAACTATAAGCTAAGACAGATAACCAACAATCTTCTTTAAGACTACACCAACAGTCCTTTTCAGGACTACACACACTCAAGAAAGAAAGATTACCGAGAGTCCTTTTCAGGTCTCCCCGATCCTTCCTCTCTCACATGGTGCAACCGCAAGCCTACTGTAAATGGGAAGTTGTAAGGCTTAATCACAGTGGCATTACCGATTCAGCCAATATTATTTAAAGTTCCCTTACTCTACTTTCAAACTTTCAGCAATATGGTTCTCTGAATTTTCTGCTTATACATGTATTAGCTTAGTTTGCTATTAAAGCCTGTCTGCACTAGTTTGGCCAGGAGGGATTAGACCACCATGCTGGTCACTGACAGTTGGTTCAATTTCAATTTCAATTCAATTTATTTATGTTTCCAACAAAACAATACAAAATCAGTTTTAAACATTTACAAAAATTTAAGAATACATATTGGAAACAGAGGGGTCCACTAAAAAGCAATGCTTGTACAAGTGTGGACACCCTAAATGATACTTAAGAATAATGATTAATTAAATTAACAAGTTCTTAACTACAAAAGGAACTACAAAATAGAGAAAATGGGGGAATACCAACAGAGACGAGAACAGGACAAGACAGTACCTTACATGACAAACATGGGAGGATACGGTTACAATACAAAGAGTAGATAATGCCCCCCAAAAAGGAGAGAGATCAGGGGTACAGAAAATAATTTTAAAAAATGATGAGGTGCATGTGGGGTTGAGAGGAAAATGAGGAAAGAGAGATGCGCGTTAGAAAGGAGATAAGCTTGAGAAGGCACAATAAAATATATCAAATTACATCTTGAGTCAGCGAGTAGAGAATGATCTTGTATTAAAAAACAAAAAAACAACAACAACATATAAATTTAATGAGGTTGATATGATTGTAATAAAAACAATTTCAATTTTTTCTTAAAAGTATTAGTCGAAGGAGCATTTTTTATTTCATTACTTAAAGAATTCCAAAACTTTGGACCTTCATATATGAACATTATTTGGGCTAAGAGGGTCCGCAAGAGAGGTAAATGAAAATCGTCCGAATGTCTTGTTGGGTAATTATGGACTGAGCTATTTTTAAAAAACATTTCATCAACTCAGCTCTCAATTAACATAAGAAAAAGGGGACCATGGGGGACCACCGGGCACCGATTAGGGAGCAAGTAGCTACAAATAGTTCAGCGGGGCTTTAAAGTTGGATTTCCGTTTAAGTGCTTTATAAATGCTGCTATTATACTATTATCATTATTATTATTATTGGCATTATACGTTCAAATCATTATCATTCTCATCATTATTATTATTATTGGCATTATTATTATTGTTATCATTATTATTGTTATTAGCATTATAATTATTATCAATATTATCATTATTATCATGTTCATCATAATTATTATCATCATCATCATTGTTAATAATAGTATGCTGAAAAAATTAACCTTTATTGATATACAAATAAACACCTTATGAAAAGGAAACAACCGACTCCCTTGACAATTTTTGGCAAGAGTAGGGAAAGCTAATATTCTTTTGTCAATGATTAAGAGAAAGCAAGCAGATTGTGTTTAAAGTCATTCAGTATTTCATGAAAACTTGGAAACGGGTCTGTCGTTAGGTGCAAAGAATGATTAGGGACTTTTAGATTTGCACGTCGACGTAGTGGACTGCAACGTGTGCCATTCTTTCAAGGCACTGGCCCGTGCCCGGCAGTGCCTTAAAAGGACGTCACATTACCTTAAAAGGATGTCACCGTGTCAGTCCACGTTCTCGTCGTGTAAAATCTAAAAGTCCCTATTAAGACAGTTTGACGTCGTGAGCTGGAGTAAGAACAGTCTTTACTCATACTTTGTCATGGCAAAATGGTCCTCTACTTTTTTGTTTTGTATATATTTCTTCATGATTGCCGTTATAACCGTTGACATATTATACGAATATCAGTTTCCATATACCTCCTGCATGGATTCTCTAAAATCAATACTTTTGATGACTCGGTCTTTCACTTCTTTTGGGTTTTTTCTCACACAAATGACACTGAACAAAGAACTTCTGGAAATATAAGTGGCGTAATTCATACTTTTAGTTTGTTTATTCTATCCCCTCTAGACTAAGAAAATATAGTTGAATTGAACATAAAATCTGTAACATAATTTGAATGGAACATGCTAACTGACATAATTTCATAATAATAGTAATTAATAGGCTTTTATATCGCATAATACAGGGATGTCTATAAACTCTTTACAAAGATGATTAAGAAAGTTAATCAACCTACTATGAACGAATCATAACCTAGTAAAGAAGGCGAAAATTAACTTTATTGCATATCAGAATAACAAGATAAACTAAATTGAGTAGAAATCAACGTATATAATACATTGATTTCCTTTCTAACTCAAATTACTACTAGGAATTCTTAAAAACTTCAATGGATTTCGTATATACATTTTATGCAAATGCGACAAATAATAGCTTTACAAGTTTATTTATATACACCAAAATTATAAGTTTAACAACATAAAGTACACATAGCAAATCTATATAACATTAAATAATTAATCCTTAAATAAGTAAATTCAATTTGAATTGAACATGAAATTTATAACATAGGTGTGTTCTTTTTCACATGGTTGGATTGTAGACTAAAATAACACCCCCCTTTATTCAAAGGGGCTTCCTTGTTACCGGGATAGTGTGACGGTGTAACAATTTATGATGTATAGTTTCAAGCTAAATCATCGGTATCCATTTCACTGTCACGTTCACTCTGTTTACCTTTCAACGGACATAGTACAGAATGACATGAATAAATGAAATGGCACGCTTCAATTTTTACCTTTTCTCAACAGAGTCCTCATCTGTCTCTCTCTCTTCTCTTTGTCGTCTTTCCCAGCTTGTCCCTTTACATTTTCTCTTTTCTGTCTTCATAATTGGAAGTACTTGTTTATGATTATTATAAATTTGAGGTGTAATAACTATGTTAAACAATTCTTCTTCATTTCTAATCTCAATTTTTGTTCCTTGTCAATTTTGGTGAATGTATTGTATTCTTTTATATAATTTTGAACAATGCAATTATGTAAATGTTTAATGTATCAGTCTTTGGACTGATTTACAAGGAATTTTCTTTCAATAAACCTAAGCCTATGAATAAACGAATGAATAACTGAATAATAAATGCATTTTATAAGCAAAACAAAATAGAAGAACTTGGGTACGAGAAATTAAGGATATACAGAGAAAATTCACCAAATTCACAATTTTAACGCACAGATCGAGTAAACAACTATGGATATACATGTATACAAAAATGAATGATGTTCTAAATTATAAAAATGTCATTGGAACAAAAAACAAACAAAGAAACAAAACCAGAATTATGCCTTCACCATGATAACCAATATATGAATTGAGTAAACATACTTGGGGGTGTTTCACAAAGACTAAGATCGACTTTAAGTTGAACTTAAGTATAGCAGGCCGTTCATGCCATTGTTTGCTATCATTATTTACTGGCATTGGTCTCTCAAGGGACGTATAAATCATGGTAAAAAATCAACAAATCTTACATTTTTTGATAATTCATTATTGAAGGAAAAATATTATCTAAAGATCATAATGGTGAGAGGAAACAATGGCACGAACGGCCTGTTATACTTAAGTCCAACTTAAAGTCGATCTTAGTCTTTGTGAAACACTCCCCTGGACAAATTGCATGTCCATAATACTTTGTATATTTTTTAACACACGTTTTCGGATACATTGTAATTTGTTGAGTTCAATAATATGCTTACGTCGGCACTACCATGAGTACGACGGCATAATGAAATCGGTTAACATTATAATAGCATTATAACAGAGCAGAGTATAGACCAACTATTTGATAAGGTAACCCTAAGTATTGATACTACACCTGTATCAAAATTGAACGTTGTTAATTTCCTTGAAGTATCCGTAGATAACAACCTTCGTTGGGATTCCCACATCGATAATGTTATAAACAAAGTATCATAATGTATTGGTGTTTTATATAAATTGAAATTTCATGTACCATTTCCCATTTTATTTACTTTGTGTAAATCACTTGTACTACCTTATCTGACATTATATTATTAGGGTAAATTCGTGTCATGAAAAATTAATACCGTCTTCAAATTACAAAAGACGGCTCTACTTATTTGTACAGGCAGTGATCATAATGCCCATTCTGCTCCTTTATTTCGTAGTCTAAAAACCCTAAATGTTTTTGATTTATTCAAATACCATACTGCACTAATTGGTTTTCAATTTTTTCAGAATACACTTCCAAGTAAAATATCATCCATATTCTCGGTCAATAACCAGATTCATTCTCAAAATACTCGGCTTTGCAATATGTTTCATTCATGGAAAGTGAAATTTTATTCTCTAAAAGAATTTGTAAGAAATACTTTGCCAAACATTGATCTTCGACTGCGCGCAGTCGAAAATGATGCCTCCGCCATGGAGCGAGTTAACAAACCAAAACAGCAGAAATTCAAGTTTGATTGTAATCCATTAACAGGTTCTCAGAATATCGTGATTACAAGCTATTTTTCATTTACATGTATGGCCCTTTGATCTTTGACCTCAAGACCCCAACATCTAATCAGTTAATTGGCTCTGCAAGATACATACATGTCCTGAGTTTGATAGTAATCCAGCAGTCGGTTCTATTGACAATGCGTTCACAAGCTATTTTGCATACATAATGAGCAATATGAACTTTGACCTCGTGACCTCATCATCTAATCAGTTAATTGGCTCTGCACGATACATACATGACCCAACCTTGGGTAATCCATCGATCGGTTCTTGAGATAATGCGATCACGAGCTATTTTTGCATACAGGAGCCCTGTGACCTTTGACCTCGTGACCCCAAAATCTAATCAGTTCATTGGCTCTGCAAAATACATACATGACCCAAGTTTGGCGGTAATCCATCAATCGGTTCTTGAGATAACGCGATCACGAGCTATTTTTGCATACATAATGTGCCCTGTGACCTTTGACCTTTGACCTTGTGACCCAAAATCTAATCAGTTCATTGGCTGTGCAAGATACATGCATGGCTTAAAGGGAGTGTAGCCTGGCGAGATTAAGTGTCTTTCCCGTGGCCTGACTCGGGGCCAATCGGCCAAGCGAGCTTTCGATTAAGGCACCGGACGTACGTCGGCTACTACGAGCAGGGAGGTGGGAGTTCCCACCTCCCTGCTACGAGGTACTGGAGCGTGGAGACGTTGTGCAGCTCACCTACGTTCCCTTTGCGGCAGTGCTTTTTATTTTTCACGACGGTGCTTCCGTCGGTCACGTGACCAATTTTTAAGATCAGGTGATTAAATCAAGTACTAAATTCACAGTGCGCGAAAATCTGATACGAAGAATAACATAAGAACAGGTGATAGAAGGAAGAAACAAAGAATAACATAGGAAAGATAGAAAGAGAAAGTGATAGAATGATAAAAACAAAGAATAACATAAGAGAAGGTGATAGAAGAAAGAAAGAAAGAATAACATAAGGAAAGACAGAAAGAGAAAATGATAGAATGATACTAACAAAGAATAACATAGAAGGTGATAGAAGGAAGAAACAAAGAATAACATAAGGAAAGGCAGGAAGAGAAAGTGATAGAAGGATAAAACAAAGAATAACATGAAAAAAGTGATAAAAAACAAACAAAGGATAGCAAGAGAAAATGATAGAATGATAAAAACAAAGAATAACATTTAACAAATGTGATAGAAGGAAGAAACAAAGGGTAGCGTAAGGAAAGAAAGGAAGAGGAAATAATAGAATAATAAAAACAAAGAATAACATAAGAAAAGGTGATAGAAGAAGAAACAAAGAAAAACATGATAGGAAAGATAGAAAGAAAAAATGATAGAATGATATCAACAAACAATAACATGAGAGATGATAGAATATAAAAAAGGAAAGGCAGAAAGAGAAAATGATTAAAAATAGATAATGAAAAGATAGAAGAGAAGATGAAAGAAAGAAAAACAACAAATAACATAAGAAAAACAGAAAGAGAAAAAGATAGAAGGAAAACAAAGAATAATATGACGAAAGATAGAAAGAAAAAGTTATAGAATAATAAATGAAGAATAGACAGAAAGAGAAATTGATAAATAATCGAAAATTCAAAGATTGGAAAGAAGATGAAAGATGGAAAAACAGAAAAAGAAAATGATAGAATGATAAAAAATAATAAAATATAGCAGTAGATGAAATTACAACAATAACTTCATAAGAATTAAAAATAACATACCTAGTTTATACCGAGTCGTCTGGAAGTTTGATCAGGGATACCGATGAAACTGCATTCACGTTGACGTTTTCATGACGACGGGGATTCACGGAAATTGCCCCCGACTCCCGTCGTGTGATTTGGAAGGGAACTAGGGCCCAGAAGCTCGCGCATGCGCAGGGGATAAATATGACATCACGCGTAGTAGCCCACGTCGGGTGCCTAAATCGAAAGCTCGTTTTGGTCCGTTTCGCGAACACTGACCATGTAGAGATTAAGTCGCTGACTACCGTTAATCAAGTCCATTCGTTTACGTGCAATAATTGTCCTAAAAGACGTAGATGGGGTTATCAACCAGTATTTGCCAAGCAAAATTCTGCAATTCAGCTATATGGCTGCAAATGAATTTTCAATAAAACCATTACCATTAAGCTACACTCCCTTTAAGTTAGGCTGGAATCCATCATTCGGTTCCTGAGATAACGCGATCACGAGAACGAACGTATACGGACGTACGAACGGACAGACAACCCGAAAACATAATGCACCTGGCTACTTAGTAGCGGAGGCATAAAAAAACAAATGAAACTGAACTTGTTGAATACCGTTGAATTTACCCTCCAAACCTTTTTACCCCCTCCAATTTGACATTATTTGACATATGTTCTGTAATTGTTTTTCTTTATATTGTGTTTATCGCTGTCTTTTGTGGAATCTTTAACTAATATGTACTTAGTAATATAAATTATAATATTCAGGGGAACTTTTTAAAACAAGGCCACAATAGGCTTTACAATTGTTCTCCTATTTCATTTGAAGGTATTGTATAAACTGAACATTCTCTGCCTTAGTATGTTAGTATGTATATATACTTGCAGGGGCGTCGCTAAAGGGGGGGGGGGCGACACCCCCACCTGTCAGGATATTGTCGGTAAAATTGCGCTGCCGTCGGGAAAAATGAAAAAAGGGGATGAACAAAATGAGTAGGTAGTGAAAAGAAAAGAAAAAAAGGAAAGGAAAAGAAAGGAATGAGAAGAGAAGAAAGAATGAGAAAAAAGAAAAAGAGGGAGGAGAGGAAAGGAAAAGAAAAGAAAAGAAAAGAAAGAAAAGCAGAAAAAGCAGAAAAAAGAGAAATGGGAAACAAAAGAAACGGGGGTTGAAAAGAGAGAGAGAGAGGGAGGGGGTAAGAGCCTGAGAGAGGAGGGGTGGGGTAAGAGAGAGAGAGAGAGAGAGGGGAGTTGTTGGGTGGAGTCGTCTCGTCGAGGGAGCAAGAAAGATACGCATAGATAACGTTGCTGTGTCGGGTCAGCTGTGTCGGTGTTCTTGCTCGATCCTCGTGTACTATTATCAATGCAGAAGTTTGAACTCGGTAAGATGTATAATGTCGGTCGGCCGGCAATTTTTTTTCGCTACTAACTGTGACTTTTTATCTGCTGTGACGACTTCGAAGTTTCACCTTACGATAATATTAGCAAAAATATAAGAGTTTAAGATTAGCAACTCCTACAATCGATCCGGAGAGTTTTGGTGCATAGACGCCGCACTCTTTCCAATCACGCCACATCGAATGATTGTTCAAAGACGTCAAAGTGGTTGTTCATTTAAATATATAGCTACGATGCTGACTAGTCTTGGCGAAATAAACCGTATATTTATGTGGTCGAGGAAAATGACCATGTGCGCATACGCAAGTTTAGATAGTTCATGCATATATAGTAAAAAATAATTTAGCCCCCTGGCCCCGGATTTATAGGGTTAAATTTCTAGACATTGGGACATTGGCATTAATCTATTTGTCGGTAATTGGTGGCTAGTTTTGTCGGTAATCTGTGGCCTCTACACCACACACACACACACTGAAAAAAGTCTAGCGACGCCCCTGTATACTTGTATGTTTATTTGCTTTTGCTCTGTTTTTATGAAAATGAAATGAATAAAAGAACTGAACTGAACTGAACGGAACTGAACCGAGGCTTGCGAGGCATGGGCACTGAAAGGACTGCATCAGGGATTTCTAAAGTTTCGACATTCGATGAACCGTCAACTCATTATTATTCGGGCAAAGAGGTGCCCCGAATATCCTTATTATTGGGTAGCGAGGTACCAAAATATCATCCTATTCTGACAACGAGGTACCTGAATATATGTTTTTATCTGGTGTATGTTTCTGACGATTATGAGCAGTGACAACGGGGACCAGGCAAGAGTAGATAGTGTTAATATATGGGGCGTTTTATCCACTTGACCGAATATCAATCTTAAATGTTTGGGTTTTGTTAGTATGTTAAACTCCTCGATGCATCTAAAAAACTGAAACCTCTTGTCCGTGTCTCATGGAAGATGTAAAGCCTATCACGAGTGCAGAAAGCAATCTCTCCTGTCTTGAATTCCTGCAAATAGCAATGACGATGTGGTGTAATTATCTTGTAATCAGTGAGGATGTTGATGCATCTGTTGGGCTCTTGTTTGTACCGAATGATGCTCAGCAGACCCTGATCCCCCCTAACCCATGCAATGATAACTGAATTATCCTGACACACAGCAGGGTAAGGTTCTTCACCAAAGTTGCTGATTCTACGAGTGATAGCACCCGTCACATCGTCGATCAAGAGTACCTCAAAGTTACTCTGAACGACAATCGCTTGACTGGATGTCATCGCAAATATCTGCGTGAATGGATTTCCGCTGTACGTTATCTCTCTAATTGCCCTCCCACCATATCGCTTAAATACCTGTATTTTCCCAACTACATCGTAACCCATGAAGATTAGCCCATCCTTGCCTACAGTGAGACCGCCTGATGTACCGTTTGCAACATTCTTTGTCTCAAACGTTACATCAAGCTTTCCACTATTATCTGTGTACAGGGAAATTCTGTTCAAGGAGTCGCGAATGACGAATCCAGTATGAAGCATAAAGTGTAAGTTATGAACTTGAACAGATTCCAGAGCGGTACCTAGTCTGCTACCCCCAGAAGAATATATGACTATTCCTCCACTGCAACAACAAACAGCCATGTGATTGTTTGGTGATATTGCAATTCCGCTTACGGTACCTCCAATAGGCAGCAGAGCCCGCAGAACCCATTCAGGCTCCCTTTGTCTACTCATGGAGGTCGATGGTCTACTTAGCTGGCCAAACTGGAGTCCTAGCTGGCCAAACTGGAATCCATCCGATATCTGACTCCGGGAGAAAAGACTCAGTGACTGGCCGGCTGTTATGTTTGGTTGTAGTCCACCCACGTCTCCATCAGGAACCCAAGTCCCCCGCCTGCACGTAGGACACAGCAGAACGTCTGTTCTCAAATGAGACGCCAGGAGAGTCTCAAGACAAACCCTGCAGAAGGTATGGGAGCAGGTCAGGTTCTTGGGGTCCCTGCAGATTCTCCAGCAGACATGACAGTACTCACGGACAGCCTGCACCAAGGAAGTAGCCATCATTGACAACTCTAGTACACGACCTGCGAATAAAAAAAACATCGGTGAATTATATGCCCAACTCAATCAACAGTGTCAAATACTTTTGTTAATAGGGACTTTTAGATTTGCACGTCGACATAGTGGACTGCTACGTGTGACGTCCTTTTAAGGCACTTGCAGTGCTTTAAAAGGACATCACATGCCTTAAAAGGACGTCACACGTACGTAGCAGTCCACTATGTCAACGTGCAAATCTAAAAGTCCCTAATACTGAGCTGGCTAGTATTGCACTGAAAATGTAAAACATAATGCCTAATTCCATGATTAATAGAGCCTACCCGGTGCAGCATTTTGAAATTGCTTTACGCTTCTTCTTTAGAACTTACGTTACGAAGTAGATCTAATGACGGCTATGCTTTCAATAGTATGATGATGTTTCAGTCAGCAATAACTCAAATTATAACCAGTCGTACGAGCATGACTGAAAATTGTTTGTTTTCCTTAGAGCGTGGGAATTCCCACCAATGTTCACAATAGAAAATAGTATGTTTAGCCCTGGCTCGTGTGATCCTTTTGCTGAACCTAACATACGTTCACTCACGCACCTGTCAGCGATCCCTCTCATTAAAACCTTTAACCAGTTGTGTACAGGAACTAGGGTTCCTGTATTAAAACTTATGGGATGAGAGAATTTAGTAGCCAAGGGGTTTAATGAGTATGATTTGTTTCTCTTAGTGGTGGGAATTCCCACTCATATTTCTTAGATAAAAATAACACTGGTACTATCTGGTATTGGTAATAATAATAATAATAATAATAATAATAATAATAATAATATACATTTATGAAGCGCCGTCTATCTAGACAATTCTATTCCGATCGAGGAGCACAAATTAATTATTACCCCCAGCTTTAGCCTAGCTGCCATTACAGCGCTTAGCATTTCAAGGAATTAATTCCTGCCAGGTACCCATTTACCTCACCTGGGTCGAGTGTGGCAAATGTAGATTAATGCCTTGCAAAAGACATTAGTGCCGTTTCGGAGATCGAACCATGCCCTGGTACTGTTTGGTTACAGTGTATTTATTATGTATTTGTATAATTCCCTTATGCCATACTCGAGTTATGCATACCTAATATATGTTATTCAATGTGGGATGTGTACATTGAAACTCAACTTAGAGAAATATCTAAGTTTATACAACACCTAAGTAAATCCTTTTCATTTGCTTGGAGAATTTTTGGTCACATGATATTTAATAGATATACTATTGCACGGGCGTGCATTTTTGGTATTATACAACTCACTCCTAGATCCTAAACAAATGATTGGTCATGCGTGGTCACGTGTGATTCATTTACTGAGACTATCCCACGTTTTTCATGAAAAAAACGTGCAATAGTTTCCAGTACTATCCAACGTTTTTTTTTAGTGCATGTACATGATGCGCAGTAGTGCGCGTAGAGGTTAAGAGCGCTTATACTGTGTGTAGGCCTATTCTTGCGCAGCACTATGCGTATAGGGTAACCCGACACATGCTCCGCCGACAATTGCTCCGCCGACATTTACTCCGCAAAACGCGACAATTGCTCCGCGACATTTGCTCCGCGACATTTGCTCCGCCGACAATTGCTCCGCCGACATTTGCTCCGCCGACATTTGCTCCGCCGACAATTGCTCCGCCGACATTTGCTCCGCCGACATTTGCTCCGCCGACAATTGCTCCTCCGACAATTGCTCCGCGACATTTGCTCCGCCGACAATTACTCCGCATGAAGTGATAAATGCTCCGGCGACAAATGCTCCTCGAACGACAGTTGCTCCGACGACAATTGCTCCGCCGACATTTGCTCCGATTCCAATTGTTCTCCGACAATTGCTCCGCCGACAATTGCTCCTCCGACAATTGCTCCGCATGAAGCGACAATTGCTCCGCCGACATTTGCTCCGCCGACAATTGCTCCTCCGACAATTGCTCCGCATGAAGCGACAATTGCTCCGCCGACATTTGCTCCGCCGACAATTGCTCCTCCGACAATTGCTCTGCCGACAATTGCTCCTCCGACAATTGCTCCGCATGAAGCGACAATTGCTCCGCCGACGTGTCAGGAGTGCCTCGTTAAAGACAAATGTTTCGCCGACAATAAAATTGCTCTCTGATCCAAAAGTGCCTCGTGGAAGACATGAATGCTCCTCTGGCAATTAGTGCAATAAATTGCTCTGCCGTCATTTGTCCTGCCTAAAAAGTGCCTTACAGAAGACCAGGCCCGTAGCCCCCCAAAAAAAAAAAATCAATTACATGTATGTGCATCAAACTCTGGCTACGGCCCTGCAGAAGACAAATGCTCAGCCGTTTATTGCTCTTCCCCATGTTTGATTTAAATTTAAACAAAATCAAGTTATAGCTCCTTATGCAAGTTCTTCACCGAAAGATAATTACTCCGCTCAAAATCTGTTTCATGTATTGCACATTAGCTGATCCAAAGCTCAAAACAAACTCTCTCACTCTCTTTCTCTTTCTTGCTCCTCCTTTTCCCTTTTACACCATTATCTTGTCTTCCTAGCTCTTGTCTTTGCTCTC